>FNXX01000004.1:7970000-8571716 GCA_900108845.1 Iljinskaea planisiliqua | reverse complement strand
TCTCCTCCTTCATCGCTAATATATAGTCATATGTTCTAAAGCAGAGTCATTCACCTCATATCTTGCACAAATGAAAAACAATTGCTTGCTTTTTCTAATTACTCTAGGCTTAAGATTAGTTGATTATATATATTTTTTTGGAATATATATATATATATATTTTTTTTTTTGCTTTTTTTTAACTTAGATTCACCTAGAATCTTGCAAAAATAAAATTAAAAACAAGGCTTAAAAGATCTCTAATCCTTTTCAATTTTAATTAGGCTTGTGTTTGATTTTTTGTTTTTCAAATTTCATTTAAAATTTTGTTATGTTTTTGTTTGCTCATATTAAATAATTTGATATAACTTTTCAGTTTTACACATACTTCTTATCTAACTATCTTTGTTAATTTTGGAGTCTTTTTTTAACATCTTAAACTATTTTTCTCTTTCTAATTTTTTTTTTTTTAAACTAACAATGGAAACATAGATCATAAAAAAAAATATGTCTCACTGACTTCTTAATTTTCTTAGTTACAACTTATAACCTCACTTATCACGACAACCCACATTTTGGATTTTTGATTTTTTTTTGTTTATGGTGTTTATTAATTTATAGAATATTAATTTATAGATATTTAATTGTAGTTTGTCAGTACTATATAAGAAGATAATAATCTAAAAACTGAATTTGAAACTATATAAGTGATTTGAGTTGTAGCTATTTTCATTCTTATCTCTCTCTTCACTCTTCCCCCATTTCCCGACCATTCTCCTATCATTTTAATCACAAAATCTAGCATTTTTATTTTGTTTTCACTTAAAAATCACTTAAAGCAGTCTAACTCGAGGGATCTTCTAATCTTTTGGATCATTGATCCTAGCACCATCTCTTGTCTGTTTTTTCCAATTATTTCTGGTTTCCAACACTGTTTTGTGATATTCTTTCTATATATATTGATTTAAGCTTTAGATTGCCATTGGAAGCACTCTTCCATTGCATCTTCAGGCTTCCAAAGAGTTAGTTATTTTGCAAAGAAGTTTGCCAAAGTTGTAGATCACATCTCATATTTAATTAAAGTAATGAGAAAAACACATTAGCTTAGTGCATTATTAAGATTCTGTTTTCCATTAATATATTAATTTTGAAATAAATTCGTTCATTAAAATTTTAATGACCAAACCAATCTAAATTTTTATATTTATGATTATTTAAAATAATATTTTATATACTTTTCATATATATACAATATAAAACGATTTAAAACTTACAAAAAAATAAAAACGAAACATTAACCATTTATATTATAATTAGTTATTTTGTGAATATATACGCGTGCATGAACATGAGAAAATCACCTAGTTAATAATAAAAACCAAAATTGATTTTGATAATGATATACAAAAACAATTTCTAAACTTCATTTATTAGTTTTCATATAAAAAACATTACGAATAAAAAAAAGTGTGAGGAAGAATAAATCAAAAACTTGATTGCTAAAAAGGCTTCTATTTGTAGTTTTTTTAAAGAAAGTATCTAAATGAATAATATAATAAAATAAGTAAATAGTAGTAAGGCAAAAATTAAGAAACACTTGCTTAAATAAGAAACCATAAGTGTATCCCAATGGAGTCTCCCACATGCGTATCGAAAAAATATTTATTCTTATTTAAAATTTGTTGAATGATCAATTGTAAACAAAAAAAAAATCAAATAAATAACTAAATAATAACAAAAATTTATATTTTATTGTTCATATACCCAAATAAGTATTTGTTTATTGTAGATACCCTAACATTTGTTAAACTTATTTTGTTAGTACGCTTAAAGAAAAAGGATAACCAGTGGTTAAAAAATAATAGTATAACCCAATCAAACCGTATTGTTAGTCTTTAAATCTAAATCGGATGTGGCGGGAGTGATGGAACCAAAGAACTAAACGAGAGAGAGAAAACTCTAATATGGTAATATCACACCAAATAGAAACGATTGCTTAGTGATGGGGTGGTTGGGGTCTGAAGGTCTGTAACCACTTGATGAGGCAGTCCAAAGGTGACATCTTGGGAACAGCTTTGGGTAGTGGTCGCACCACGAGAATTATGAGCCTGATGAGATCTTGTCCCGTATTGTGCACGGCAAGAGGAGAAACCGGGTCGCATGATTTGAAGTCAAGATCACCGCTGATTTGTAAGACGTCGTCGACTTGGTCGTTGTAGTAGAAAAGAAGATTGTCTCCCACATGAAACTGTTTCTCCTCACTCCACTTGTCATAGAAGTCACTCTCTTCAGGAACCCTCCATTCTTGGGAGTCACCGACCTTGTAGGTATCTCCAGACGGAAGGATCTTTCTCGGTGGTGGTGGAGGAATCCGATGTGGCTTGTCATGGACGACCAAAACGACGAGTTTCTGTCCGGCTACGCATCGAGCATGATTTGAGGTGATGAAGTAGTGAAAACCTGGTTCCGTGAGAGTCACGACATCGTGTCCTGTGATGTGGAACAGCTTTAGGAGAAGGTGAGTTGCAGAATTCGTATTCCAAAGCACCAGAGACTTGAGTAACGTCATCGACGTGGGGATCGTATTCGAAGATCAGAGAATCCTTATGCGCAGCCCAACCATGATACTTGTCGTCCTTGCTGTCCATCCATCCGAGTCTCCGACTCTGTAGATGTTAGAACCGCCAAGCTCATCATCACGACCGCCAAGCTCATCATCACGACCACGAAGCAGAACATTCTTCTTGTTGTCGCCATTCTCGATCGAAGAAGCCGAACAAGAAAGATTGCAAGATAATCGAATATTGAGAGAGCGTTGATGAATATGTTTGTGAGTGAGAAATAAAAGAGACCTCCTTTTATAAGGTTGTTTTGCGGAACCTAATACTTACCGTTTTAGGATTGTCATTAAGATGATGTAATTATTCTAATTCCGTTAGTAATATACATGTTTTCTTTTTCCCCTTTTCAACTTTGATTCACCTTATCTTGCAAAAATGAAAACCCAACGCTTGCCTTTCTAATTACTCTAGGCTTGTGTTCATTAAGATTAGTTGATTCTAATAACTGTTTGGAATTTTTTTTTTCCTTTTTTTTTAACTTATATCCACATAGAATCTTGCAAAAATAAATTTAATGCAAGGCTTAAAATATTTATAATCCTTTTCAATTTTGACTAGGCTTGTGTTTGATTTTAATTTTTCAAATTTCATTTAAAATTAGGAATTATCCCGTGTTACGCGAGGATTTATTTAAATATGTTTATGTTTCAATTGCATTTTTATATTTTTGAAAATAAGTATATTTTAATTGTATATTTTTCTTTGTCCACTCCTTTTATTTATTTGGATTTTTTTATTTATTTGTTATTTTTGATAAATTATCTTTATGTATATTTTGGATTTTGTGTTTTTCCACATGTATAAAATACACTACACCATAATAAAACAACTGTTTATGTAAACTATAACATATTTTTTTTAGTTTTTTTTTGTTGTTAAAATTGTTACATAAGAATAAACATTATTTGAAGTTTGTAATGTAGTCATGGTTTGGCTCAATGAACATTATTGATTAACGTTCTTAATCTCTTATGTATTTAAGCTTTGTGTTCTTGACTACTACCCAAATAATATTGATTCATAGAAATTAGTAATATGCATTTTAAACATGCTGATGGAACATTTTTTGGCTGATGTGACTAGCATAAGAAGCCCCAAACTAATTGTTTCATTTAGTATAGAT
This sequence comes from Iljinskaea planisiliqua, assembly GCA_900108845.1. NCBI lineage: Eukaryota > Viridiplantae > Streptophyta > Magnoliopsida > Brassicales > Brassicaceae > Iljinskaea > Iljinskaea planisiliqua. The sequence goes on along the minus strand of FNXX01000004.1, from coordinate 8,567,993 downwards.
TTCAATATGTTATTATTTGTTCATATTAAATTATTTGATATATCTTTTCAGTTTTACACATACTTCTTATCTATTTATCTTTGTTAAGCCTGAAGTCTTTTTTTTTTAACAACTTTGATTATTTTTTTTCTTTACTTAAATTAAAATAAAAAACTAGCAATCGAAATATAAATTATAAAAAAAATTGTGTCTCACTGACTTCCTAATTTTCTAAATTACAACATACAACCTCGCTTATCACTACAACCCACATTTTGAATTTTTGATTTAGTTTGTCTTTACTAATTTTCATAATGATTTTTCTGTTAAATTCATAAGAAAATATTTTAATAACATGATCGAAATAGCTAGGTCTTATTCTTAATTCATTAATTAATTTCATTTTTCTAGTACTTTCTTTTCTCTTGAAGATAAATTTCATCATAAATTTTAGACAAATCTCTTATAGCCATATGTAATTAATTTATATAAATATCTTAAGCATGTCTTTGTGTCATATTATCGAGCATTGGCGTATTAAGGGATGCATGGTCACACATGGAAGTCGGGGTGAATCCACAAAAAAGTCCAGAAACAACACTCAATCATGGTATCAAATGTTAGGGTCAGGTATTGCTCCCATCTCGGATAGTCATTTTCCCTAGAATAATTATATATATCCTTAAGTAGCAAGCATTCGACAAAGATAATATTTGAATTTTCATGCATGGCTAATTGTCAGAGCCACACTCAACGCTCTCGGGGAAAAACCATCGCAACTTTAGGCATGAATTTTCATGGGAAGCTGCTACACAACGGTTGATAAAAGCCTCAGATCTTAACCGGTTATTAAGAGCTGTTTGGAACTTATCAAAGAGAAATGCTTTTGCGTCATCTTCTATAAGTGTGGGGAAAAACTTGGAGGACATGTCTGCGTATATGTATTTCTTGCCGTTTGGATGAAGAGTTGTGCAAAAATCTTAGCTTGTCTCTCAAGACTCCTTCCCAGAATAGTCTCAATGAAGACTTAACCTTGACTTTTATGAAAACTATAAATTATGATGTGTTTTATTTTGCCCCCATTTTTTTGTTCTTTGTATAATTAATGTACTTCATGATTCATTATATAGGTTGGTGCAATGTTGATTTGGTTACATATATGTGTTTGGTCTGACTTTTTTTTTTATTATTAGAACTCGCACTAGCACAATTTTCGTTAACATTAACTAATTGGTTTGTAACTTTGTATTAGTTTTGTGGCGTTGTCACTACTTTGGATGTAAACTCGAGTTTACGATGATAAAAAGCTTTAAAAAAACAATCTTCTGTTTTGGTTAAAAATAGCCCTAAGCATTGGTAGTATTCAAATTTGTAGCAACTGTTTCCCTTTAGTCATATATGATTCTCCTCGCTGGTGCCCTTTAGTAGGAAAAGAAATCTTAAATTTTCTATATATTAAAAATTTAATTTCTATTCAATTATTTTCTATAAATGGTATTCAAAGATGAAATGATAAGCCAGTCAAATTGCAAATTCACGTAGCCACACAAAATTAAGCATTTGAATGTTTAGGATTTCTTTCCTTTCAAAGAGACAACCATTTCCTTATAGTGAATCTTATCTTCTTGTCGACAGAATAATCTCTAAGACAGAGAGTTTTTCTTCTCAGCTGACCTTTGAAAATATGGCTACTACGAGTATGACCTCCAGCAGAAAGGAGCCAATCCCAATGTTCTTGACTGACTTGTGGGTCATTCATGATGAATCCAGCAGAAAAAGCCATCGAATTGTTAAGCCGGTATGCATAACCTCTTATGTTTTAATCTCTATTTCTCTATAGATTCACATATGTAAAATATTGTATTTCATGTGATGCATTTGCTTATACCTTCATGGCATGTAACCGGGTGTTTGATTTTGTGCCTTTAACCTGAAATATGAATATTGTTGTTATTTAGATGGTGTAGATCTGGAGCCTTTAAGATTCAGTTTATTACACAATGGATAATGAAAACAACATTACTTAACTATAAGCTATATGTATATGATGTTATATGATGTCTTTTCATCTACCACGTCAGATATTGTAAGTTTACGATCTGAACAATTTCATTTGTTTTTGTGAGTTTCTGAGAGATTTATGACTCATGATATGTGCAAATCAAAGGGCAGTGTTTTGGAAAACTAGGATTTTGTTTCATCAAGTATGATGCCATAGATCTGATGTATGTAACTTTACTATTTGATTCTATTAATTACAAGAATGTAGAATCATGTGCATATATATCGTATAAGGTGAAATACTTTGATTTCGTATTTCTCTGCTTTTGTGGCACCAATTGCTCATATATAGGAGCACTGGCCAGTTGCTAGTAACATTCAAACCAATGAATTGTAAAATATTGAATCATGAGTAACTTGTGTGCTTTTAGTGATTATTTTCATACACTCTTGATGCATTCCATTAATCCATTTGCTAAATTTTGAATTGGAGTTAGAGATTTTCCATTTGATGTTACCCTTTCATTGAAGCTAATGAAAGGGTTGAGATTTTTCCTATTATATCACATAAAACCGATAATGACTAGTGAGTTATGTGAATGTGACACTCATCTTAACTTAGCTATAGGACTGAGCAGTATTAGATTGTAATGTTGTCTTGATTGTGATGTTCGTACAGTTCAGAGATACCAACATGTATATTAATGCATACACAAGACAACATAGAGATGGTTATCTTGGATGGTTTACTTTTGTGAGTGGTAGTAATTAATGGTTTCTACTATGTTTTAAGTTAAGTTGGATTCTTGTTGACTGCTAGTAGATTCTAGTCCTTCAAATAATTTTGACTTATCATATTGTAGTATCTAGTTTTGAATTCTTGCATTGTTTCTCATCATTTATACTTCATACTTCGTGACTTTATGGTGTAAAACTAAACATCTTACCTTTTAAAGTTTTTCCTACTTGTTACAGTACTACTTTAATTTAAGAGCAAGACAGATGTTTTACTCCAAAGCAGCACAGTACAGACACTTTCGTAGCATGGCGGCTCAGGTATAAAACCATTTGCCAAAATCTTCTTCTTCATTCGTCGATGAACCATCCATACATATATAACAAAAAATTATTATTTTATATGCAATTCCTATGTTAAAAGAGAAATAGCTGAGGAAGAGAACTCATGCCCTATGATTTTTACTAAGGACCATTTAAGCTACCATTTGTTTTTCACAAACTCATAAAAGAAACCTTAGAAAAAAAATCAGAGTAGAAACGGATTCTAGAGTGGAAAGTTTGAGAAAGTGGATTGAGCGAAGAGGAGTGCATGATTTCTTGCCCAAAAAATGTCAGCGATTCAATGTATTCAAATTTTATAGATTCAATCGAAGTGAGGACGTGATGCATGGTAACACGATATCACAAACCTCTTATTTTAATATATAAAAATTGGTATGAATACTTGTTTATGATGTTTTATGGAAAGTTTTTTTCTTCATTCTTTGAAGATTCTTCAAAGTTAAAAAATTACTCTTCGAATTCTTAAAATTTGGCATGGTAGATTAAGTTTGATGATGACATATTTAGGTTGAGATATTTGTATGAAAAAGTGAGTTTAATCTTAAGTAGCAATGATATATTTAAGGAAAGGAATGAAAATAAGATCAATTAAAGAAAGTATGAATTAGGAGTATGTTGGCTTCAGGTCATGAGGGGTCTATGGGATCGTGTGGTTTCGGGCCGGACAGATCTTTGGGATCTAGTTGATCGCAGACCATGAGGAACTTTTTACTGTCGAGTTGGTCACAGATTATGGGGGACCTTTGGGGTCGACTGGTTTTGAACCATATGTTAGCTTCAGACCATATGTTGACTTCAGGCCGTGAGAGACCTTCAGATCGAGTTGTTTTCGGCTGTATAGGATATATGAGGTCAAAATCGTATAAATTATTAAAAAGGTACACATGCCTCCTTATATTAAAAATGGGAAAATCGCATAAAAAACCTTTAAAATGACACCTACTTACACTTTAAACATCAAGAGTATTTCATTATCACAATAAACCTTTAAACTAAAAATATTAACACATTAAACCTTCAAACAGACTTCTTTGTGTGCACCGTCAAAATATTTAACGGTACTATTCATTTCCCTTAAATATTTGATGATGTTGCATTCAAATTTATTTTTAATTAAAAATAGTTTTGATTACTATAATATTTTTTAAAAAACATTTAAAATAAAATAAAATTAAAAACAAAAATCAAAAGAAAACATTTTCTTTTTCAACAATTATATTTAAAAATCGTTTTTAATTTAAAATAAAAATATTAATTACTATTTTTATGTTTATTATAACTAAAATCATCTTAAAATATTTATAAAAAATTATTTAAACAAAAAAATATATTTATAAGTGAAGCTATCTTCTACATATTTGAAGTTTAAACTTGTTATATTTCATTTATTCATTTGATAGGTTAATTTTGAAAAATTAAAAATAATTTTTTATGTAATTTATTAATTGAAAATACATTTTGTACAAAAATGCTTTAAATACTCTATTAACAAGTGAATACTTTAAATGCGTTTACTTTTTAAACTTCAAATATGTAGATGATAACTTCACTTATAAATATATTTTTTTTCTTTAATTTTTTGCTTTATAAATGTTTAAGATGATATTATTTATATTAAACATAAAAATAGTAATTAATATTTTTTATTTTCAATTAAAAAATTTTTTAAATTTAATAGTTGAAGAAAAGAAAATGTTTTCTTTTGATTTTTTTTCATTTTCTTTTATTTTAAATATTTTTAAAAAATATTATAATAATTAAAATTATTTTTAATTAAAAAAATAAAATTTAATGCCACATCATCACATATTTAACGGAAATGAATAGTGCTGTTAAATATTTTGACGGCACGCACTAATAAGCCAATTTGAAGGTTTAATGTGTTAATATTTTTAGTTTGAAGGTTTATTTTGATAATGAAATACTTATGATGTCCCTATTAAAAATAGTTAACCTAATTAATTGAGGGCTAATAACACTTCTATTAATGAGATGAATGTGAGTATCTCAACAATATCTATTAATAAAAAATGAAAGAAATTGAAGAGAGAGAGAGAGAGAAAGAATTTCTTATTTGAGATATTGTTAGGAACCCATGAAATACATTTTCACAAATTTCATTGATTAGTTGCTTAATTTTGTAAAACAAAACAAAATATAGTAATATAATTTTATTAAAATATTAATATAAAATATTTGAAAAAAATTTTATGAGATTTTTGACTAATGAAAATGTTCTAATGGGTCAACCCCATGCATGTACATGCACCTTTTGTAATAAAATTATAATTACAACTCTTTACGGTTATTTATATTTAATATATCGTGTATATATATATAATTCTCAAAATTCAATATATCAAAATTTAACTACGAATGGTTTAATTAATTGGTAAGACAATTTTTTATGATAACGTGATTAATTGGTGAGATATTTTTCAAAACAATTTCTCTAACTTTACATACAAAATGTTCAAACTATATATATATATTTATCAATAAATTTAACATTTAAAAAAAATATTGGTTAAAAATCATAAAATATTGTTCATTGTAAAAAACTTTTTTTCTGGAATTCTATTTGCAAGTCAAAAGTAGTGAGGGGTAGATTGAGATTACAAAGATAAGCATATTGGAATCATAATTTTGGACTGAACTAAACTAGATTACTTTAATAAAAGCTATTCCTTGCCAAGAATTTTATGCACATTAACACTTGATTAGAGAGGTTAAGATTTGACATATTAGGTTTTTTACATAGACCATTTAGTTTTGGAGACAAATTACCAATTTAAGACACATGTCAAAAAGTAACTTTTTATTTATTTGAATCGAGTTCAATTAATTTATTATATCCTTCAAATTCTCAATTTATTTGGTTTCTAAATTAATTATATCACGTGTTTTTTTGTATTCAAAACTTTGAAAAAGTTACTCTATTACCACTTAAATAGGATTTATTTTCTTACCATATTTAATTTACTTGTTTTTTTATTTGACATTTTCTATATATATCACTGTATCGAATTACAAGTTTGTTTATGTAATAAGAAATACTGCAGTGTAATTAGAATAAAAAAATGGATAATATTTTATTAGAGTAAGATACAAAGAGTGTTTTGTCATCTAATTCAAAAGTGGGAAGTCAAATATCTACATAGGTTGAACCAAGAAAGATTGTATTCATATCCACAAAATTCTTTATTAATATCATGATTACTTAGTGAGATATTTTTTTAATTTTCATAACTTATATTATATATATATATATATATATATATATATATATATTGATTTTTTTTTGTATTCGACATACCATCTTAATCTTAGTTTGATTAAAATAATCAAATTTAATTTTTATGTATTAGTGGATCATAATGTGATTATAGAGAAAACAATGATAAGAACCGAATAGTCTTATAAAATTTAATATTTGGATAAAACCTCATATACATAGATGGTTTTTTTAGGGGCTAGCATTCAGTTATGATGTAATTCATACACTTACAAAAATTTGTGTTTAGTTTTTTTTCTAATTTGAGATAAAGTTTTACTTAGATTCGGGTTATTTTTGTAGAAATATTGATTTTGGTTGAGAATTCAAAAATAAAATACAATTAAATTTTTAATCAATGCTTTTTAATATATTATTTGTGAATATTTAATTTTAAATATTTATATTTAACGAATATTGATTAATTAAGTTTGTTTTAATATAATTTTCTATATAATTTTTTTTTTGTTTGTAAAATTTGGTTTGGATTAAAATTGATTAACTTAAATTTGGTTATGTTCAGTTTGTTTTTTCATTTATAATATTTCTATTTAGCTTTTAGTTTACATGATAGAATACTCTTTTATAAATCACAAAGGCAGAAAAAAAATAGAAGTTTATTTTTCCACAAATTAGTTTTTCATGTAATTTCTGTTTTATATTATTAAATTAAATTTTGGAAATGGTATAATTAGCTACAATATTTATTAGTTTTGGATTTAAGATATATAATAAGCAAGCTTATGATTGGATATCGTGTTAGTCCTGCATGATTTATTTAGGATATCAATCGTGTTAGACATTATTTATTTAGTGTCGCAGACAGAGATTTATACTCTCTTTGTTGCTCTCTCAGTATATGTATATGCCATATATTAAGAAAGCTCAAACTTTTTTTTTTTTCAAAATCATTAATCATGACTATGAAGGTGACTCACCAGTCTCAACTCCTGCTATAGCAATCGCATTTCAATCCCACAAATGTTGAGTTCGTCAACATCATTCGCCAGAAAATTGATAGAAAGAAACAATCTAGTTTCATAACTGACATTCATAATATGTACAGGAAAGATCTGGGACTTCTTCAGCACGTATGTCCTATTAGATTATATGAGAACTAAGGGTTTTACTTCGGCACGAAGAAAAAACCTCCAGGGGCAAAAGAAGCTCACTCGAATTGACCGTGCCAAAAGGTAACTGGGTCAGGTAGATGGAAGATGACTGGGACTTTGACTCAGATAAAGGACAAAGATAGAGTTAAGATCGGTTTTATGCGAAATATAAGCTTCAAAGCCAAGAGCGAAACAGAGAAAGCTGAAATAATGACAGGTTGGGTGATGCATGAGTTTTTTTTGGATAAACCAGGATTTCAAGAAGTAGTTCTATGTCGAATCTATTTCAATCTGCGTAAAAACAATGCTCAATGTGCTCCAAGGCTCACAACCAGAATGATTGGACTTGGACGGGAAGATGGTACAATGGTTGTAGAGGGTTGATATGCTCAAATATACCCTAGAGCTACTCTCTCAAATTAAGAGATCGATGTAATACTTAGGGGTCGAATTCCACAGAGACTCAAGATTCACACAATAGATTATTAGTTATCGAATTAAGCTAAACAAGAATGATTGTAATTAAAAGACAGAATGCAGTAAATCGGTTTGTAAGATCAATAAGAGAAAACGTCAAGCTCATGGAATTCTCAGGAAATCAGGAATGCAAGCAAATCAGTTAATCAGGATTCTTCTAATGTTCTAGAACTTGAAACACAATGATAAAGTAAACCAGCCGTCGCTGCGAAAACTATCTATGTCTAAAACCTAGAAAACCAAATTTCTTTGCGAGTTCTAAAATGTAAACATGCAATAATCTCATGTTCAATCTGTTCACAAAATCCCTAAATCAAATTCCTTTGCAGATAGGTATTTTGCTCATCTAGGGTTCTTTTCTAGCTAATTAACCAACTGTCGTTGCGAGAATCAACCTATGATCAATAATCTAACCTTTCAGTTCAGATCAAGCATTAATCACAACCTAGATGAAGAACTAGTGTTTAGAATCCTTAATTAACCAATCAACTTAGCAATCCATGAAATCCCTAATGAGAAACCCTAAACCTAACTAGCAAACTACTCAGACATTGAAATTGAAACAATAAACATGATTGAATAGAATTGCATAAAAGAAATAAGAATAGAATTAATGGAGTTCTTAATCTTCTCTGAAGGAGTCTGAATTCTTCTCTCCAAAAGCTCTCTCTCTCTAGAATACTTGATAGGATAAAAGATAGGTCTAAACAATGACCTTAAAATAATATAAATATCCTAAAAACTCAAATAGGGACTTATTTGCAAATAAGGAAAAGTCTGGGCAAATTTCATTTTCTTCAAAAATCTTCAAAACTGGCGCAGAAAATTGTCTGTCTGATGGGTGTCGACCGACACCATCTCCAAAAGTGGTTTCTGACTTGAATTCTTCAGCACAACTTCCTGATTAACTCCAGAATGATCCATAATCTCCAAATAAGCTCCAAACGTACCTAAACCTGCAAATGACTCTAAAAGACTCCAAAAACACTAAAAAGACTCTATAAACAAGGCTTATATCATGACTAAAAACCATAAAACCCATGATATATCAACTCCCCCAGACTTAGCTTTTGCTTGCCCTCAAGCAAAACATAAAACTAAACCTGTGAAAGAGGTTTGAAAACATGGGAACTCACCAATTCTTTAGAACACCAAATCAAACAACACTTTTGTAAGCCATATCAAACAACACCAACTTTAGATAGAACATCAACTACTTCCCCCTAGACTTATCAACCATCCCAATTCCAGTCCACAATCAATAAGAGATCTAAATTCACCATCACTGACCTTTTTAAATTGTAAATCATGCATTCTCATCAAAGGAGTATCGATCAAAGGACACATGGACTCTTACCTGTTCAAGTTCTGATTATTAGACAGGTTTGCTTCAAGTTTTACTTCTCCCTTTTCTCACTTCAATTCAGTTGATTTTTCCCTACTAGGGTATCATTTTATTTTTTTATCAACTGAATGCTCTGAAATCAAATCTTTAATGAAACAAAGAATATCAATGGGGTCACCATCAAAATCCTTGATCACCTTTTTTAGACCATTATATATTTTTTTTTTTTACTCTTTTTTGTTTTTAGAGAACTGAAGGGAAGAAAGAGGTGAACTATAATCACAAACCAGCTGTTTCAGACCTGAACAAGGAATCCGATCCAAAGTATACCAAGCCCCAAGATAAGAAAAATTAAGTTCATTAGATGTTATGCCAACTCAGGATCCTGCAAATACTCAAACAGATGTGGGGATAATGGTAGATCAAATCATCTTTGGGTTTTTATTTCAGTAAAATCTGCTGTCAATGGTTGTAAGAATGGTCACTATAATGGTAATCAAAGTGGTTAGTTCCAAGAAAAGCTCATAGTTCCTGACTGGTTTTGACTCAAATAAAATGACACAACTGACTCAAAACAAAACAAAGCAAAATACATTAGTATTTTCCTCCCCCAGACTTAAGTAACACTGTCCCCAGTGTTATCAAGCCATAGGATCAGAAAGAAACCAAGGTGAAAACAATTGAACAAGAAAAAATAAAAATACGTATCTGGTCGGGTGGTGTCGGGCGACACTGGAAGTGGGTGTCGGTCGACACCAATTTTTTTTTTTTTTTTTTCTGACACAAGAAAAACAAAACTAAAAATTAGCAAAATCCAAACGAAATTCAAAGAAAATTCTACCTAAAAGTGGGTTGCCTCCCACTAAGCGCTTCTTTTCAGTCATTAGCTTGACTGTGTCGGGACTCAGACATCTACTGGATCAGAGAGCGGCAGGGAATGTCTCTGGGAAGAACATCTAATCATCCAAGGTGGTGTGTAAGCAGTTGGTGCATGATTTCTACCAAGGAATGAATGAGGAACAACAGTAGGGTGGGCTATGAGTTTGGGATGGACACTTCTTTTTCCTGCAGAACCATCAAAAGAAGAAGCAAATTCTCTACGATAATCTCGTGGCCTGGTCAGTTGTGAAACAGCTTTTGCATCCTTAATGTTCTTTTTTATGATATCAGGGGGTTTGGAATTGAGAACAGGAAGTACATACCTTTGATGTAATGGAGGTGTTTGTGGTCCGATGGGAGGAGCTGGCTGTTTTAAAACAGCTTTTGGACTTACACCTTTTGACACTCCTTGAAGATGTTGTGATGTAGGCTTGTTTGGTTTGGTTTGGTCCGTGGGGGGTGTCGATCGTCACCAGTGGTGGTGTCGATCGCCACCAAGTCTGTAACTCGGATCTTTGCACTTTTTCTGCAATTCAGCTCTGCAACTCTTGTCTCCATCACAAAGACATCATCCTCCAGCAAGTTTCATGTGTCTGGATCTTTATTTTCAAGTCTAGTTCTTACAAGACAATCTCCACTCCAATCTTCAAGCCCAGCAGCTTTCTTGGAAGTTTCAACCAATGCCTCTTGAACACTCAGCATGTTCACTTGCTCATCAACCTCCAACTCTTTGACAGACCCAGCAGTAATGTCAACTGGATGCTCTGCTTCTGAGACCTCATCCATGGCAACCTCTACAGAAAAGGTTTGACCATCTATGGTAGCTTTTCTCCTCAGCTTACCCATGTCCAAAATCATGGTCTTATCACTCAAATCAAGCTCAATCTGTCCTTCTCTGACATCAATGATTGCACCAGCTGTAGCTAAGAAGGATCTCCCAAGTAGAAGAGGATCATGAGGCTCTTCACCATATTCCAAAACCACAAAGTCTGTAGGGATTGTGCAGCCAGCAATCTGAAGTGGAACATCTTCTAAAACCCCTTCTGGAACTCTCTTTGACCTATCAGCAAGGATGAGATGGATCCTTGTAGGCTTGAAGTCAGTCAACCCAAGTCTTACAGCAACAGAATAAGGCATCAAGTTAATGCTTGAGCCAAGGTCACAGAGAGAATGAGGAAACCTTCCTGTTGAGATGGAGCAGTCTAGCACAAAACTCTCTGGGTCAGGTAACTTTTTTGGAATGCTACTCTGAATCATAGCACTGACCTGTTTAGAGACTTTCACCTTCCTCTCCTTCCTTGATACTGTCTTTTTCAAGAGGATTGCACTGATGTCCTTTGTGAGCAAAGCTGCTTCCTCAGGGCTTACACCAATCACAACCATCCTCTTAACATATCTCTTAAGTGCAGGTGAAAGCTTGACTGCATCAACCAATGGTATCTCAATCAGCACCTTGTCCATTATTGTCTTGCATCTGGCCTCCTCTATCTCATGTTTGGACTTTCTGGGCTTTGGGTAAGGTATCTTAGGTTTATGGACCCTCTCCTCAGGTGTTGGTGGTGATTTGGGACGATCAGCACGCTCTTCTGACGGCAATTGAAAAATACAGGTCGAGTGTCGATCGACACCCTCATCTGGTGTCGCTCGACACTCAAAATTTTTGTCGAAGTGTGTCGATTTTTGTCCGTCAGAACTCGAGAAATCGCGATTTTTCGCTAGTGTCGACCGACACACCTCCTGGGTGTCGACCGACACCAGATTTGGTGTCGACTTCTTCAATTTGGTGTCGTGCATGGTCGACAACGGTTCGTCAGGATTCGATTTTTCTAGAATTTTGGTTGGTGTTGACCGACACCCCTCCTTGGTGTCGACCGACACCAGGTCTGTGGCTCCAAATTCCTCATCAAACTCTGCAGACCCCACGAAATTGTAACGACCCAAAACCAAGCCCAGCAAGGCCCAATATAGTTTCAGTAGGAAACCCTAGGTTTTCCCTTTAAATAGCCTCTTCTCCTTTTCTTTTTCTCCCAAAACTTTATCAAAGCGAACCTCTGTCAAAATTAATTCTTCGGAGAGTGTTAGAGGCAATTTCTCGTAGCCACCGCGTAGATCTATCAGTGTATCATCGAATCCGAGGCAAAGGTAATCCCGAAAACCATTTTTCGATAACTTTCCGCTTCAGCCGAACAGTAAATCGTCCATAACTTTCTAACCGTGTCGAATCTCGCAAATCCAATGCCAGCATCGGATTCAGGACGACGAGACGAGTCCGTAGACACCAAAATCGCCGCAAACCGCCTTCGGACGCGCCCGCAATTGCTGTCGGAAGCTTCGAGCGTGTCGCCCACCGCCGCAGCCGTTGACCGCCGTCGCCGCCGCCGAGTTGACTCGCCCGAGTTGACTCAGTGACCCACCGAGTTGACTCAGTCGACTCGATCTGGTCCGGTCTGGTTCGGTCTGGTCCGGTCTGGTCCGGTTTAGGTCCGGTTTGATTCTGAGTCCGGTTTGGTTCGGTTTGAGTCCGGTTTTGACTGTTGACTGTTGACCGCTGACTGTTGACCGTTGACCGCTGACCGTTGACCGCTGACCGTTGACTTTCCGTTGACCGCTGACCTTTGACTTTTTCGTTGACTTTTTCCAGCTGATCCGTTATCCGTTTTTCGCCGTTCGAAGACCGTTCTCACTCGATTTTTCGTGCTGATTCCAGATTTAGCATCCGTTTTAGCATCCGGAGTCCAGAAGCCGCAGTATCAGCCATTTTTGCTAAGGTGAGGGTGGCTTTTCCACAGAGATCCGTACTTTCGCCTAGAACTTCTGAGATGGAATCTAGTACTAAATGTGTTCCGTTTTCTTGATCGAGTCTAGGTAGTTTTGTTTGTAAATTGGACCTAGGAATATAGATGATTCAACCCATTGATTGTGCATTAAATTGTTAATTGAGTCTTTTAAACTTGCTAGAGCTAGGATTAGTCGACTATGTGGGTCGTTAGGGATTGCGGGGGTATAGAGACGGACTTCTGTACTTGCGTCGCGTGTTGTATGAGGAGATGGTGCTGGGCAGCTTAGTCGACCTGTTGTCCAGTACCTTCAGAGGTCGATAATCGTCTACGTGCGGTGTGATTGGGCACTATCCCATAAGTTGTCCTTCTGGGAGGAGGGTGCCGCCGGTCACTGGATCCGGTAGTAGGACATTGACTGTTCTTTGGGTACTTTAGGTACCGTGTTTGTGCATGTTTAGACTGTTTTCCGTATTTGGAGTGCTATGACCGGGACTGCGTTTTCTGGGTGTTTAGCATCCCGTACCTCACTGAGTAACTCCCCTGTTACTCACCCCTCTTTTTCCTTCCTTTCAGGTGAGACGGACGAGTAGTGGATGTGTATCGGACCTGGTGTTATTTATTTTGGGGATTTTCACGTTTTCTTCGTATTTTATTTTAGACATTGATTTTATGATTTATTCGATATATTTCAGTTACGGATTTATTTACGGATTTATTTATGGATTTATTTATGGAGTTATTTATGGATTTCCGGAAATCAGGGTGTATTTATTAAATGTGAGTATTTGAGTTTTGAGATGTGTTTAGTGGCACGCCGTTCTTGAGTGAGGATGAGACGGGTGTTACAGAAATTTTCTTCCCTTCTCACCATGATAGCATTAACATGATGCATTGGGTTGATATCAGTCTTTCCTGGAAGAAATCCTTCTTGTCTTTTTATGGAATCAGCAGTTTGAGCAACCTGTATATCCAGCTTCTTAACATGAGCACCCAAAGATTCAATCTTCCCATTCAGATCAGTATACAAAGCATCCAGCTTCCCATTGAAGTTCACAGTCATCTTTGTCTGACCTTCCAAAACCTGCTCCAACATAGATTCCATCTTGTTATTCTGTTCAGGTTTCTGGTAAGAAGAAGAACCATAAGTTCTTGTGAAGTTGTTGTTCTGAAAAGGCTTCTGGTAAGAAGAACCATAACCTTGCTGATTTTCAAATCTCTGACCTTGAAACCCAACACCACTAATGAAATTTACATCCTCTTCCTCTGGTTCAAAGGTTTCAACCTCTGCAGCAATTTGAACTTGTTTCTTGCCTACAAGGAGATTGTGAACAGAATCAAGTTTGGCTTTAACCTCAGCAATCTGACCTCCCTCCATATTTCCAGCTAACCTCTTTCTATCAGAGTCTGCATTCTTGGTACTGTTGCTAGATACCAAGTTCTCAATAAGCTTTTTGGCCTCTGCTGGACTCCAGGTGTTGAAGTTTCCTTCACTTGCAGCATCCAAAGTCATCTGATACCTCCAATCTATTCCCCTGAAGAAGATTCTCAGCAGCTGAACATCACTAAACCCATGATGTGGACAGTCCCTCTGATAAGCTCTGAACCTCAACCAAGAAGCCTTGAATGCTTCAGCAGGTCCCTGAGAGAATGTAGAAATCTTTGTCCTCAGCTCCTCAGACCTTGCATCATCAAAGAAGTTGTTGAGGAAAGCATTATTTGTATCAACCCAAGTGGTTAGAGATCCTGGTTGCAACTGCTTCAACCAGTAGGAAGCATCCCCAGCAAGAGAGTAGGGGAAAAGCTTGCAGAAGAGGTAGTCATAGGACACTCCATTACACTTGATGCTAGACACCAAATCTTCAAACTTTTCTATGTGGTCCATAGGATGCTCATTAGGAAGACCATAGAAAAGATGCTGGCCCACAAGAGTGTAGTAGGCAGGTTTCAGCTCAAAATCAGCTCTCTGAAAACCAGGAGGGTTAATGGCAGACCTGTTTGCATAGAACTGATCAGATCTGTTGTAGTCAGCAAGGGTCCTTCCTTGGATAGTGGTGCTCCGGCAATCTGGGCGTCTCTGTTTTCTGCAGCTGCTACTTCTTGGACGACATTTCCCTGATCATCAATTTGGTCACCATTGTCATTGTAAGCTTGACCCTCTTGGTCTCGTAGGACTCCAGCAGCATCAGGTCGAATGATTGTTCTCCTCATGTCTGCTGACCTCCTTCCTTGACGGTTCGTGCGTTCTAACTCACTCAGCTCCTGATTCGTGAGATTCACAAGCTGAGTTCCCCTGTTACTTCTGGTACTGCGATTATGCATACACCTGAAACACAAGAAAAGAGAAAGAACAATGTAAGTAAACTGAAAGTAAAATGTTTATACAAAATTCTATTCCAAATCTAATGGTGAATTCAATGAATCCCCGGTAACAGCGCCAAAATTTGATATGCTCAAATATACCCTAGAGCTACTCTCTCAAATTAAGAGATCGATGTAATACTTAGGGGTCGAATTCCACAGAGACTCAAGATTCACACAATAGACTATTAGTTATCGAATTAAGCTAAACAAGAATGATTGTAATTAAAAGACAGAATGCAGTAAATCGGTTTGTAAGATCAATAAGAGAAAACGTCAAGCTCATGGAATTCTCAGGAAATCAGGAATGCAAGAAAATCAGTTAATCAGGATTCTTCTAATGTTCTAGAACTTGAAACACAATGATAAAGTAAACCAGCCGTCGCTGCGAAAACTATCTATGTCTAAAACCTAGAAAACCAAATTTCTTTGCGAGTTATAAAGTGTAAACATGCAATAATCTCAGGTTCAATCTGTTCACAAAATCCCTAAATCAAATTCCTTTGCAGATAGGTATTTTGCTCATCTAGGGTTCTTTTCTAGCTAATTAACCAACTGTCGTTGCGAGAATCAACCTATGATCAATAATCTAACCTTTCAGTTCAGATCAAGCATTAATCACAACCTAGATGAAGAACTAGTGTTTAGAATCCTTAATTAACCAATCAACTTAGCAATCCATGAAATCCCTAATGAGAAACCCTAAACCTAACTAGCAAACTACTCAGACATGGAAATTGAAACAATAAACATGATTGAATAGAATTGCATAAAAGAAATAAGAATAGAATTAATGGAGTTCTTAATCTTCTCTGAAGGAGTCTGAATTCTTCTCTCCAAAAGCTCTCTCTCTAGAATACTTGATAGGATAAAAGATAGGTCTAAACAATGACCTTAAAATAATATAAATATCCTAAAAACCCAAATATGGACTTATTTGCAAATAAGGAAAAGTCTGGGCAAATTTCATTTTCTTCAAAAATCTTCAAAACTGGCGCAGAAAATTGTCTGTCTGATGGGTGTCGACCGACACCAAGTATGGTGTCGACCGACACCATCTCCAAAAGTGGTTTCTGACTTGAATTCTTCAGCACAACTTCCTGATTAACTCCAGAATGATCCATAATCTCCAAATAAGCTCCAAACGTACCTAAACCTGCAAATGACTCTAAAAGACTCCAAAAACACTAAAAAGACTCTATAATCAAGACTTATATCATGGCTAAAAACCATAAAAACTATGATATATCAAGGGTAACATTCAAACCCAGATGACTAGTATTAATCATGGTTTCGATAGTTCGATTCTTTTCCCATAATCTGTTGGTGTTGAGGATCCGAGTATGAGACAACCTTACCAGAACAAGACCCATTCCACTGCTCCATCCCTTGAGCTTGATGAAACTCCATCGGAGTGTCCAAGTATTGAATTTTTTCACCAGAAGCAGCAACACCATGATTAATACTGGTCATATGGGTTCGAATTTTACCCTCTACTAACTTCGAACCATCTTCCCGTCCAAGTCCGATCATTATAAGTGTGAGCCTTGGAGCATATTGAGCATTGTCTTTACGCGGATTGAATCGGATTCAGCAGAGAACTACTTCTTGAAATCCCGGTTTATCCAAAATAAACTCGTGCATCACCCAGCATGTCGTCATTTCAGCTTTCTCTATTTCGCTCTTGGCTTTGAACCTTATATTTCGCATAGAATCGATCTTGACTCCATCTTTGTCCTTTATCTGAGTCAAAGTCCCATTTATCTTCCATCTACCTGACCTAGTTACCTTTCAGTACGGTCTCTTCTTGTCAGCTTTTTTTGTCCCTGGAGGTTATTTCCTCGTGACGAAGTAAAACACTCGTTTTTATCGAATCTAATTTGACTTACATGCTGAAGAAGCCACGGCTCTTTCTCGTACATATTACGAATGTTGGTTACGAAACTAGATCTTTTCTCTCTATCAATTTTCCGGCGAAGGATGTTGACGAGCTCAACATTTGTGGGAATGAAATGCGATTGTGAACGCGGGAGTTGATACTGGTGAGTCACTTTCATAGTCATGATTGATGATTCTGAGAATACAAAAAAGTAGGAGCTTTCTTAATGAGGCATATACATATACTGAAAAAGCAACAAAGAGGGTATAAGTCTTAGTCTCATACACTAAATAGAGAACGTTTAACACGATCGATTTCCTAAATAAAGCATGCGTGACTAACACAATATCCAATCATAAGCTTGTTTATTAAATATCTCAAATTCAAAACTAATAAATATTGTAGTTAATTATACCATTTCCAAAATTTAATTTAGATAATAAGAGAAATGACATCAAAAAACTAATTTATGGAAAATATAAACTTCTATTTTTTCTCCGCTGTGATCTATAAACGAATATTCTATCATGTAACCTAAAACCTAAATTAGATTATATATGAATTAACAAACTGAACATAACCAAATCAAAGTTAATGAATTTTAATCCAAACCAAATTTTACAAATATATTAATAAAAATTACATATAAAATTATATTAAAACAAACTAAATTAATCAATATTCGTTAAATATCAATATTTTAAATATAATATTCAGAAATAAAATATTAAAAATATTATTGATTAAAAATAAGATTGTTTTTTTAATTCTCAACCAGAATCAATATGTTTAAAATATAAACTGAATCTATATAAAAAAAAATTTCTCAAATTAAAAAAGTATTTTTCTAAAAACAAAAATTTAAAAGTGTATGAACATCATAACTGAATGCCTGTCCCTTAGAAAGCCATCTATGTATATGAGGTATTATCCAAATGGAAAGGCCATAAGTATATACGACTCTTATCATTTTTTTCTATAATTAATTACATTATGATCCATTAATACGTAAAGATTAAATATATATATATATAATGTAAATTATGAAAATTATAAAAATATCTCACCAAGTAATCATAATATCGATAAAGAATTTTATGGATGTGAATACAATCCTTCTCGATTCTTCCTATGTAGAGATTTGACTTGCCACTTTTGAATTATATGAGAAAAACACTCTTTGTATCTTGCTCTAATCAAATATAATCCATTTTTTTATTTTAATCTGCAATATTTCTTATTACATAAACATACTTGTGATTCGATATAGTGATATATATATATATAGAAAAATATATCGATTAAAAAAAACAAGTAAATTAAATATGGTAAGAAAATAAATCCAATTTAAGTGGTGAAAGAATAACTTTTTCAAAGTTTTGAATAGAAAAAAACATGTGATATAATTAATTCAAAACCAAAGAATTTGTCAATTTGAAGAATAGAATAAATTAAATAAACATGATTCAGATAAATAAAAAATTACATGTGACATATGTCTCAAATTGGTAATTTGTTTCCAAAACTAACTCGTCAGTGTAAAAAACTTTTATATGACAAATCATAAGGAGATGACAAAAAAAAAAAAAACAAATCATAAGGAAGTGCCTAAAATAGTCGGCAAGAAATAGCTTTTATTAAAGTAATACAGTTTAGTTCAGTCCAAAATTATGATTTTAATATGCTTATCTTTGTTATCTCAATCTATCACTCACTACTTTTGTCAATCAAATAGAATTCCATAAAAGAGTTTTTACAAAAAAAAACATTTTTATGATTTTTAACCAATATTAATTATTTTTCTTTTATTTTTGTTTAAATGTTAAATTTATTGATATATATATATAGTTTGGACATTTGTATGTAAAGTTAGATAAATTATTTGAAAAAAATAGAGCTTAAAAAATAATAATAAAATAAACAGAGCATCAAGGTGCAATTAGAGGCTTAAGTTTCAGGAGTTTTTTCTAAATCCAAGAACCTCTAGATCCCATTAGAGTGTCCCAAAATGATAAATCCATAAGAAGGTCATGTCGAGTCCAAGTAACACAAGGAAAATTAGATGCAGTAAGATTGAGATAATAAAGATTAGCATATTGAAATTATAATTTTGGACTCAAACTATTTTTTAATTTTTTTATTTATAAAGCTATTTCTTGCTAAATATTTTAGGTACATGGACATTTAATTAGAGAGCTTATGTTTTGAGATATTAGCTTTTTAGTTATCAGAAAAAAATTCAAAAGTAAGTTTTGATTTATTTGAATTGGGTTTATTTAAATTTGGTATTCTTCAAATTCTCAAATAATTTGGTTTCTAAATAAATTATATCTCGTGTTTTAATTATTTAGTTTCTTTTTTGTTTAAAATTTTGAAAAATGATTATTCTATTACCATTGAAATTAAATTTATATTCTTACTATATTTAGTTTACTTATTGTTTTCAGAATGAATATATTTTATTATATATCATTGTATCGAATCACAAATTTTTTTATGTAATAATAAATATTGCACTTAAGTGGATAGTATTTGACATTGCATCCATATAATAAGAGTGTGTTTATCATTTAATTCAAAAGTGGGAAGTCAAAAACCAGCATAAGCCAAAAACTTTGTTGATCAAGACAGAGAACAACAACCACCCATAAAACAAGTAACATAATTGATCAACAACACCCATAAAGAACGCTTTGTTTTCTTTTATTTTATTTTTATCTTGGTGACGCTTCACTTCCATCTTGCTTTATCATAGAACACAAAACCTGTCTTGAGATGTACCTTTCAAGCTCCTTAGAGACTTCTGTTAGCTTCAAGTCAAAGTTACTCCTGTACTTTTGCTTTGGGGATGGCGCAGTGGAAGAAGGGCCTGAGAACCTCCTTCGTGGGCTAGAGAACTTCCCCAGTGAGACCTTGAAAGTGACAACCAGAGAAGCGGATGAAAAAGTTATGATTGTTTATATTCACTTCATTTGTTTTCCTGCACATAAACTTGGAGATGAACGTTTGTTTTGGTCTTTCAGGCGAATCAAAATCGGAGCTTTCATCTGAAGATGAATCTAATTCATCAAAAGGGTCCACTTCTGCAAATTGATTCTCCTCCATCATCGCTAATATGTAGTCATATGTTCTCATCCCCTGCAAGTATTTGAGCACTGCTTGTCAAAGAACGAAATCTAAAGCAGAGTCATTCACCTCATATCTTGCACAAATGAAAAAGCAAGCGGCTTGTGTTCATTAAGATTAGTTGATTATTCTAGTAACTGTTTGGAATATATTTTTTTCTTTTTTTTTTTTAACTTAGATTCACCTAAAATCCTTCAATAAAATTAAAAACAAGGCTTAAAAGATCTCTAATCCTTTTCAATTTTAATTAGGCTTGTGTTTGATTTTTAGTTTTTCAAATTTCATTTAAAAATTTTTTATGTTTTTGTTTATTCATATTAAATAATTTGATATATCTTTTGAGTTATACACATCTTATCTATCTATCTTTGTTAATCTTAGAGTCTTTTTTTAACATCTTAAACTATCTTTCTCTTTCCTTAAATTGAAAAGAAAACTAACAATGGAAATATGTATCATAAAACAAATTATGTCTCACTGACTTCCTAATTGTCTTAGTTACAACTTACAACCTCACTTATCACTACAACCCATATTTTAAATTTTTGATTTTTTTTGTTTATTGTGTTAATTAATTTATAGAGTATTAATTTATAGATATTTGTAAGAAGATCATAATCTAAAAAATATATATATATATATATAAGATTTAATTGTATAAAAATTAAAAGTAAAAATATATTATTTAATATAAAAATATATTTTCTTCTTACATTTATTAGATAAATACAAGATGAGTTAAAATGTAGATGACTATTTTATTAAAATATTACATAATTATTTCTTAAATTGTAATTTTGTGCTATACATCGAATTAGAATCTAATGGATTTATTTAAAAAAATTATTCATCAAAATACTCACATAAAAACACTTTTGAAATAAATTAAATTGCTCAACAAAACCAGAGAAAAAGAGCAGAGATTTAAAACGTGAATAGAGACCAAAAATTTCCACTGGCAATCTCAGTTTTCCAGTACTTTTTTTTGCTACAATAGAGTTAAGTCTCTATAAATAAAACCCTCTTTTTAATGAGAAGGGGATTTGATATTATTTTCATTCTTGTATAAAATCACTTTTGAGTTGTAGCTATTCTCATAGTTATCTTTCTCTTCACTCATGAGCCTCTTTACTCCTGAGACTCTTCCCCACTTCCTGACCATTTTCAAGTCATTTTAATCACAAACTTTTGCATTTTTATTTTGTTTTCACTTAAAAATCATTTGAAACAAACAAACTTGAACGATCTTCTAATCATTCGGATCATTGATCCTAGCACCATCTCTTATCCGGTCATTCTGATTATTTCTGGTTCCCAACACTATTTTGGGATATTCTTTCTATACTGATTTAAGCTTTAGAGAGTCACTTGAAAGAAATATCTCATCACATTTCCATGCTTCGAAAGAGTTACTTATTTTGCAAAAAATCTTGCCAAAATTGTAGATCACATCTCAGATTTAGTTGAAGTAATGAGAAAAACACATCAGCTTAGTGCATATTAAGACTCTGTTTTCCATTGTAATGTTAATTTTAAAATTAAAACATTCAATAAACTTTTACTTATTGCAAAATCTACAAAACTCAGTATACGTTACATTAACACAACAATAATTTTGACTTTGAAAATATATGTTTTTCTAGGTCTTTGTTTTGCCTTTTACTGAGGTTTTGTTTTGCATATTACTATATTAAATTTTTGATTCTTGCATTCAACTATAGTGTAATAAACTATATTTTTATTTAAAATTATTTCCATAAACTATAACAAAATAAAGAAAATGAACACACAAAATTTACAATAAAAAAATTAACAATTTATAGGATCAACCAGAGCACATATGATAGTAAAAAAAAAATCTCATTAGTAAGTGCATATGGACTGAGAAAATATTATTGAAATAAAACTAGCCCATATAAAAAGCCTGAGAAACCATTGAAAATATATTATTTAATATTTTTGAATCTAGGAAGAGACATATAAGAAAAATATAGAAAACCAGAGAAACCATTGAAAATATATCATTTGACATTTTTGAATCTAAGAATAGAGACATATAACATGTTTTCTTTAATCTTTAATATTTTAAAGATTGCAAAGATGATTTGATTACTCTAATCCCGTCAGGAATAAACATATTTTCCTCTTTCAACTCTCATTCACCTCATATCTGGAAAGTGTGTTTTGTTTTCCTTTTTCAACTTTGAAAAAGCAGTGTCAAAGGTTTTTTCCTCAAGTATCTAAATAGTTGGGTTGTTGGCATCTACCGCCACAATGTACACTTCTTTACAGCGACTAGTGGAAATGATGGAGTGATTGCTCAATTATGTGAATATATTGGTATCTAAGTATGATTATCCAATGATTGGATTTTATTTGGGGATGGGTTGTTGGCCTGGACTTCGAGTATGTCTGGCCATTTTGATGTGAATTAAGACTTATACTAATGATGTTACTCATGCAGCTAATCAGATTATCTGCTGTGACTAAAGAATACCCTAAATCTATGTATAGTCTGCAATGTCAACTCTAAGTTTCTCGAGATTGGTTAAGTTATTCGGTAGTGGAGAAGACTGACGATTAATGTTTACCCAGGACGTGATCACGCACTCTCACTATTTCTCAAGTAAAGTTTAATAACCTCGACTATGCATCATGCTTGTTTAATAACCTCAACATCATCATGCACAAATCACACATCAAACAAGTTCTTCAAACAGTTTCCCAACTGCAGAGTCTATGACGATGGAAGGGTTTTGCCAGAGCCACACTCCAGGCTCTTGGGGAACAACCATCGCAATTAACAGAGCAACATGAGGCATGAACTATCATGGGAAGCTGCTACGCAACGGTTTATAAAAGCCTCAGATCTTAACTGTGTTTGCGTCATCTTCTATAAGTGTGGGGAAAAACTTGGAGGACATGTCTGCGTATATGCATTTCTTGGCGTTTGGATTTGAAGCTTCAAGAACAGTTTTTGGTGCAATCCCTGGGAGATTGCAGCCAGATGAAGAGTTGTGCAAAGATTTTGGCTTGTCTCTCAAGACTCCTTCCTAGAATAGTCTCACGAAAGACTTACCCTTGACTTTTATGTAAAATATAGATTATGATGTGTTTTATTTTTCCCGCATTTTTTTTCTCTGTATAATTAATGTACTTCATGAATTATTCTATAGGTTGGTGTAATGTTGATTAGGTTACATATATGTGTTTGGTCTGACCTTTTTTTAATTATTAGAACTCGCACTAGCACAATTTTGGTTAATATTAACTAATTTGTTTGTAACTTTGTATTAGTTTTGTGGCTTTGTCACTACTTTGGATGCAAACTCGAGTTTAAGATGACAAAATGCTTAAAAACATTTTTTTTTGTTTTGGTTAAAAATAGTCCTATGCGGAAGTGAGATATTGTAAACGACTACGAATGAGAATGGTAGTATTCAAATTGGTAACGACTGCTTCTTTAGTAGGAAAATAAGCCATAAATTTTCTATACATTAAAAATTTTAATTTCTATTCAATTATTTTCTATAAATGGTATTCAAAGATAAAATGATAAGCCAGTCAAATTGCAAATTCACGTAGCCACACAAAATTAAGCATTTGAATGTTTAGGATTTCTTTCCATTCCGAGAGACAACCACTTCCTTATAGTGAATCTTATCTTCTTGTTGACAGAATAATCTCTAAGACAGACAGTTTTTCTTCTGACTTGACATTTGAAAAAATGGTTACTACAAGTACAACCTCCAGCAGAAAAAAGCCAATCCCAATGCTCTCGCCTGACTTGTGGGTCATTCATGATGAATCCAGCAGAAGAAGCCATCGAATTGTTAAGCCGGTATGCATAACCTCTTATGTTTTAATCTCTATTTCTTTATAGATTCACATATGTAAGATATTGTATTTCATGTGCTGCATTTGCTTATACCTTCATGGCATGTAACCGGGTGTTTGATTTTGTGCCTTCAGCCTGAAATATGAATATTGTTTTTATTTAGATGGTGTAGATCTGGAGCCTTTTAGATTCAGTGTATTACACAATGGATAATGAAAACGACATTTCTGAATTATAAGCTATAGGTATATGATGCTATATGATGTTTTTTCATCTACCACGTCAGATATTGTTAGATTCATTATCAAGTATTGTAAGTTTACGATCTGAAACATTTCATTTGTTTTTGTGAGTTTTTGAGAGATTTATGACTCATCATATGTGCAAATCAATGGCAGTGTTTTGGAAAACTAGGATTTTGTTTCATCATGTATGATACCATAGATCTGATGTACGTAACTTTACTATTTGATTTTATTAATTAAAAGAATGTAGAATCATGTGCATATATATCGTATAAGCTGAAATACTTTGATTTCGTATTTCTCTGCTTTTGTGGCGGTAATTGTTCATATATAGGAGTACTGGTCAGTTGCTAGTAACATTCAAACCAATGAATTATAAGAATGTTGAATCATGAGTAACTCGTATGCGATTAGTGATTATTTTCATACACTCTTGATGCATCCATTAATCCATTTGCTAAATTTTGAATTGGAGTTAGAGATTTTCAATTTGATGTTACCTTTTCACTGAAGCTAATGAAAAAGTTGAGATTTTCCCTATTATATCACATAAAACCGATAATTCTAGTGAGTTATGTGAATGTGACGCTCTTCTTAACTTAGCTATAGGACTGAGCAGTATAAGATTGTAATGTTGTCTTGATTGTGATGTTCATACAGTTCATCAAAGAGATACCAACATGTATATTAATGCATACACAAGGCAACATAGAGATGGTTATCTTGGATGATTTACTTTTGTGTGGTAGTAATTAATGGTTTCTACTATGTTTTAAGTTAAGTTTGATTCTTGATGACTACTAGTAGATTCTATTCATTCAAATAATTTTGACTTATCATAGTATCTAGTTTTGAATTCTTGCCATGTTGCTCATCATTGATATTTCATATTTCATGACTTTATGGTGTAAAATTAAATCTCTTACCTTTTAAAGTTTTGCCTACTTGTTACAGTACTGCTTTAATTTAAGAGCAAGACAGATGTTTTACTCCAAAGTAGCACTGTACAGACACTTTCGTAGCATGGCGGCTCAGGTATAAAACCATTCGCCAAAATCTTCTTCTTCATTCGTCGATGAACCATCCATACAAATATAACAAAAAATTATTCTTTTATATGCAATTCCTATGTTAAAAGAGAAATAGCTGAGGAAGAGAACTCATGTCCTATGATTTTTACTAAGGACCCTTTAAGCTACCATTTTTTTCTCACAAACTCATAAAAAGTACCTTAGAAACAAAATCAGAGTAGAAACGGATTCTAGAGTGAAAAGTTTGAGAAAGTGGATTGAATGAAGAGGAGTGCATGACTTCTTGGCCAAAAAATGTAAGCGAGTTCAAAGTATTCAAATTTTATAGATTCAATTGAAGTGAGGGTGTGATACATGGTACTGCGATATCACAAACCTCTTCTTTTAATCTATAAAATTTGGTATGAATACTTGTTTATGATGTTTTATGGAAAGCTTTTTTCTTCATTCTTTGAAGATAATTCTTCAAAGATCAAAAATCACTCTTCGAGTTCTTAAAATTTGGCATGATAGATCAAGTTTGATGATGAGATATTTAGGTTGAGATGTTTGTATGAAAAAAATGAGTTTAATCTTAAGTAGCAATGATATGTTTAAGGAAAGGAATTAAAATAAGATTAATTAAAGAAAGTATGAATTAAGACTATGTTGGCTTCAGGTCGTGAGGGGTCTATGGGATCGTGTGGTTTCGGGCCGGACAGATCTTCGGGATCAAGTTGATCGCAGACCATGAGGAACTTTTTACGGTCGAATTGGTCACAGATCATGGGAGACCTTTGGGGTCGACTGGTTTCGGACCATATGTTGACTTCAGACCATATGTTGACTGCAGGCCGTGAGAGACCTTCGGGTCGAGTTTTTTTCGGCTGTATAAGATATATGAGGTCAAATTACGTATAAGTTACTAAAAAGGTACACATGCCTCCTTATATTAAAAATAGCTAACCTAATTAACTGAGAGCTAAGAACACTTCCATTAATGAGATGAATGTGAGTATCTCAACAATATCTATTAATAAAAAATGAAAAAAATTGAAGAGAGAGAGAAAGAATTTCTTATTTGAGATATTGTTTGGAACCCATGAAATCCTTTTTCTCACAAATTTCATTTGATTAGTTGCTTAATATTTTAATACAAAACAAAATTTAGTACTATAATTTTATTAAAATATTAATATAAAATATTTGAGAAGTTTATGAGATTTTTGACTTATGGAAATGTTCTAGTGGGCCAACCCCACGCATGTACATGCACCTTTTGCATTTAAATTATAATTACAATTATTTACGGTTATATTATTCTCAAAATTCAGTATATCAAAATTTAATTATTCTTAAATTATTATATTCTTAAAATTCTCAATTTATTTGGTTTCTAAATTAATTATATCACGTATGTTTTTCTATTCAAAATTTTGAAAAAATTACTCTATTACCACTTAAATAGGATTTATTTTCTTACCATATTTAATTTACGAGTTTTTTATCCGACATTTATTCTATATATATATATATATATATATATATATATATCAATGTATCGAATCACAAGTTTGTTTATGTAATAAGAAATACTGCAGTGTAATTAGAATAAAAAATGGATAATATTTTATTAGAGGAAGGTACAAAGAGTGTGTTTGTTATTTAATTCAAAAGTGGGAAGTCAAATATCTACATAGGTTGAACCAAAAGGGATTGTATTCATACCCACAAAATTCTTTATCGATATTATGATTACTTAGTAAGATATTTTTATAATTTTCAAAACTTATATTATATATATATATATATATATATATATATATTGTCTTTTGTATTCGACATGCCATCTTAATCTTAGTTTGATTAAAATAATCATATATAATTTTTATGTATTAATGGATTATAATGTAATTGATTATTAAAAAAACAATGGTAAGAACTGTATAGTCTTATGGCATTTACATTTGGATAAAACTTCATATGCATAGATGACTTTTTTAGGGGCTAGCATTCAATTATGATGTAATTCATACACTTTAAAAAATTTGTGTTTAGCTTTTTTCTAATTTGAAATAAGGTTTTACTTAGATTAGGGTTATTTTTTAGAAATACTGATTTTGGTTGAGAATTTAAAAATAAAATACAATTAAATTTTTAATCAATACTATTTTTAATATACTATTCTGAATATTTAATTTAAAATATTTATATTTAGCGAATATTGATTAATTTAATAAAAAAATACATATAAAATTATATTAAAACAAACTAAATTAACCAATATTCGTTAAATATCAATATTTTAAATAAAATATTCACAAATAAAATATTAAAAATAGTATTGATTAAAAATAAATTTGTGTCTTTTTTTTAATTCTCAACCAGAATCAGTATGTTTAAAAATAACCCGAATCTATATAAAAAAATTATCTCAAATTAAAAAAGTATTTTTCTAAAAACAAAAATTTAAAAGTGTATAAACATCATAACTGAATGCCTGTCCCTTAGAAAGACATGTATGTATATGAGGTATTATCCAAATTAAAACGCCATAAGTATATACGGTTAATATCATTGTTTTTCTATAATCAATTATATTATGATCCATTAATACGTAAAAGTTAAATTTAATTATTTTAATCAAACTAAGTTTAAGCGGCATGTCCAATACAAAAAAAATATATATATAATGTAAGTTATGAAAATTATAAAAATATCTCACCAAGTAATCAAAATATCGATAAAGAATTTTGTGGATATGAATACAATCCTTCTCGATTTTTCCTATGTAGATATTTGACTTCCCACTTTTGAATTAGATGACAAAAATACTCTTTGTATCTAGCTCTAATCAAATATAATCCATTTTTATTTTAATCTGCAATATTTCTTATTACATAAACATACTTGTGATTCGATATAGTTATATATATATAGAAAAATATGTCGATTAAAAAAAAAACAAAAAAAAATTAAATATGGTAAGAAGATAAATCCAATTTAAGTGGTAAAAGAATAACTTTTTCAAAGTTTTGAATAGAAAAAAACCTGTGATATAATTAATTAGAAGCCAAATAATTTGATAATTTGAAGAATATAATAAATTAAATAAACACGATTCAAATAAATAAAAAGTTACCTGTGACATGTGTTTCAAATTGGTAATTTGTTTCCAAAACTAACTGGTCACTGTAAAAAAAAGCTTATATGTCAATTCATAAGGAGGTGCCTAAAATACTCGGCAAGAAATAGCTTTTATTAAAGTAATCCAGTTTAATTCAGTCCAAAATTATGATTCTAATATGCTTATCTTTGTTATCTCAATCTACCATTCACTACTTTTGTCTATCAAATAGAATTCCAAAAAAGAGTTTTTACAAAAATAGTTTAGATAAATACAAAATGGGTTAAAATATAGATGACTAAGTTATTAAAATATTACATAATTATTTTTCTAAAATCGTAATTTTTTGTGATATATCGGATTAGAATCTAATGGAGTTATTTATTTATTTTATTTATCAAGATACTCACATAAAAACACTTCTGAAATAAGTGAAATTACTCAACAAAACCAGAGAAAAAGAGCGGCAATTTAAAACGTGAATAGACACCAATCATTTCCACCAGAAATCTCGCTTTTCCTAGTGGCTTTGGCCACTAGA
Source organism: Iljinskaea planisiliqua (assembly GCA_900108845.1). Classification (NCBI taxonomy): domain Eukaryota; kingdom Viridiplantae; phylum Streptophyta; class Magnoliopsida; order Brassicales; family Brassicaceae; genus Iljinskaea; species Iljinskaea planisiliqua. The sequence goes on along the minus strand of FNXX01000004.1, from coordinate 8,538,942 downwards.
TCTCTTTTATTCTTTGTTAATTTTTTGCCACAACAATAAATATTTCCGTTGATGTCTTTCACGGCATCATTTTTGTCGATTGATGAACAATATAATTGATGTCTCCTTCCATCAATAGGCATTTTTCTTCGTAATCATCCATGCTTTCTATCATTTGTGATTTCATTAGATTGCTCACTTTTTTATTGGGATCTTACTAGACAGTTTTGCAGATTCATAAAATGATTAATATGGTTTGATTACGTTGTCTTCTCTTTTTGGGAGAGTACCCTTTTGGCAACTGCTTGTCGATGTTGGTGTTGTGTTGTTGCTGGTGTTTGTCTAGTGCAGTCCATGTATGGTGTTTGTCTTACACCGGTTTTAAAAGGTGGTTGTCTTTTGAAATTTTTTCGGAAAAAAAAATTATCGATCGAAACTACCATATTTGTGACCCAAGGGTCTCATAGTGATTCTGTCCCTATTCTTTAACAGAAATTTTGTATTGTGGTGTCTCATGTTTCATGAGTTGAGTCTGTTCTTTGAAATAAAACAGGGACACAATGCTAAGTTAAAGGACGACACGCTTCCATGGAGAGGTCAAATCAATCAAACTTTCAATTTTAAATTGATGTTGTCTTTGTCTCGTGATTTGAAGTTGAAACCCTTGATAATTTTTAAACTTAAATTCAGTTCTCGTATGTTTCTCTCTGGCTGGATGAAAGGAGATAATCACACTTTTTTTATTAGAATGTCTGGCAGGAAGATTTGCAGTATTGAATTTGTAGGAAAAATAATTTTATTGGTGTATATTGGAGTTGGGTTAAGGTCTACGATATTTATAAGAACACTGTTTTAGATTAATTGCCATCAGATTGTTGCAATCTCAAAATTAGTATCAGACATAATGGATTTTACTGATATGATTAAAAACAGTCTTAAAAAAAAAAAAACAACAACAAAAAGATTTGTACTGTAGCGAAAGAGTCGAAGAAATACTACAAATATTTATAATTGTTAGCAAATAAGATGTTTTCAATTAGAACGCATCACAAATCATTTTTTATTGTTTTTAGAAGATGGTGTATATAACTACTTGTGTAAGACTATGTGCAATGAGAGTTTTTTCAACAGTTGATAAATTTTAACAACAATTGATGTATTTGCAATGGTTTGTTGAAAAGAAAAGAAAAAATGATGTGGCAAGTTTAGTGTTGAAACTAATCAACACCGTGAAAAACAAAGATGACATCCTCATGTATGATGTGATACCTTTTACTTGGACCAAAATAATAATGTTTATCTCCCAGATTATTTTTTTACAAAAATAATATATAGATGAGGGCAGGTGTAGCAAATAAATTGGATGTCAGATTTTTTACTTTTTTCATCTCAATTATTTAACATCAATTATTTCATAATAATTATAATTATATATATATATATATATATCAAAATTCATCATTTTCATATTTTTTAAATAGTGACTTGTTTCATTTCATTTGGACATAGAAAAAAAAACTGTCTTTCTATTATAAATTGTTTTTAACATTTTAATTTAATTTCAAAATATAATTGTTATTAGTAATATGTAATCACAATTACAGAACATAAAAAAATATGATAAAATTGATGGGATATGGTGTTGTAATTTTAACAATTGTAGAGAGAAGAAAGAGAAAATAACGTGGAATGTTAAAAGATAAAAAAAAAAAAGTTTTGTAAACATGTAACCAATGTACATAATCTAAGAGCACTTCCATCACTAATGTCTAAAAGAGTATCTGGATAATTAAAAAAAATTATAAAAATTAAAAAGTAAGAGTGAAAAAAAACAGGTTTTCAAATGAGAACTTTTAAGAACTCTTCTATATACTTTTATTTATAGTTGTAAGTTTATTAATGGTCCACATCTTATAAAAAAAATTAATTATTTAATTAAATTATATTTAAATATTAATATTAATTAGAAAAAATGATTGTCACCTACACAAAGTAAAATCATCACATGGCTACACATGCATAGAATAGTAATGTATTCAAAACTACATGAACTGTATAGTTAACATGGCAACATGTATGAACTAAATGGTGTTATGTCGCTAACACCACAACAATCATTCACAATATCATAACAATGTATTCAAACTACACTAATTATATTTATGATAATAATAATTTAGGCATATACATAATATAGTGTATTTAATCTCTAAAATTTACATATGATCAATGAATATAATATTAAAAAGTTATAGTTATATAATTTTAATTATTTATTAAAAACTAAATAATTTAAAATCATAGTTACATAAAATTTAAAACTAAATTGATTATTAATGGTAAATAATTTTTATATTATATATTTATGTTCTTTTAAAATATTTTATTAATTTATTTATTATATATTAATACGTAAGTTTGTATATATATTAAAAATCAATTTATTTGTACTTGTATAGTAAAATCCCTTTATATTTTAGTAAGTATTTATATTTGACATATTTGTCACTTAAAGTTATTATATTTTTTTTAATAAACAGCTTATATTTTGTTCTTAGTAAATTAACAAAAATTTATTCTTGATTTATAATTTTGTTCATTAATTATATATATATTCTACATTTTATAAACTATTTTCCTATTTTTCTATGAAATTTTATTTCACATCATAAAATATAGAAATAAATGAAATTTAAATTTAAATTTAAATAATAGAAAACCAAAATTAATTAAAACTTAACAAATAAAATTAAGTCAACTAAAAGTTTTAAATATTATAATACATGACTACAAAAATTTATAATGTTTCCTGAACATATCTAATTAGCCAACTTTTTCCTAGTTTGCGTATGAGTAAGTTGAACTTGAGCCCATATAAAGCTGGGCTTGGAAAAGATCTGGCCCAAATGGAAGTATACCGGCAATATGGTTTATTAATCAAACCGGAGACATTGAAAGAGAGAACAAACGCCATAAAACCCTAAGTGTATATAAACCAAAATCTTTCCTTATTCCCTTCACCTCTTCTACTTCGTCGCCGTCTTCCACAACTCTTCGCTTTCGCCTCCTGCGAGATCCCATCAACTTCAGCAGTAAGCTCCTCAATTTCTCCTTCTTCTTCTACCTATTCTTCTCGATTTCTTATCTGTTCAGTTTTTTTTCTCACTTAAAACTCTTCTGTTTTGTCAGAAAATGAAGGTTGTCGCTGCGTTCTTGCTCGCTGTTTTGAGCGGAAAAGCTTCCCCAACCAGTGGCGATATCAAAGATATCCTCGGATCTGGTTCGTTCTTACTGTTGCTTACTTTGTCACACTCTTAAGTTCATTGAGGAAAATGTATAAGATTCATTGCTATAATGAATAGAGAATTTGAGGTGGAGATTGGTGGTATTGCGTATATACATGATTTAGAAGCTAAGTATATCTGTGAGAACTTACTCAATCCAATACTTTACTAAGTAAACATATGTAATTGTTGTTTGCATGAAGAACTTTTTCAAAGTTGTGTACTTTATTTCGTGATACATCAGTGGTTGTGTTAAGGCATGCTTGTTGAAAATATGAGGTTTTGTATGGTCGAACTTCAAGTATGTGATCCAATAAGGTGTCAAAATGTGAATGTGTTGTAATTTGTGAGTTTATCAATGTAGCAGTTAATTTGGGATTATTGTGAATTTGGAGGAACAATTGATAAAATGATGGGGCAATGGTAACAATGAAAGGAAGTAATTAAATTTGGGATTTTGATTGTTATGGATGAGGAAGAAGTACTGGAGTGTGACATAGTTTATCTTCTTTCATTTTGCAGTTGGTGCTGAAACAGAGGATGCTCAGATAGAGCTTTTGTTGAAGGAAGTGAAAGGAAAAGACTTGGCTGAGCTGATTGCTGCAGGAAGGGAGAAGTTGGCTTCAGTGCCATCAGGTGGTGGTGGTGTTGCCATGGCTTCTGCTCCATCTGCTGGTGGTGGAGGCGGTGCTGCTCCTGCGGCCGAGGCCAAGAAAGAAGAGAAGAAGGAAGAGAAGGAAGAATCCGATGATGTAAGTTTTTACTTTCTTTCTGGCACAAAGTATGTATCTTAAAACGTTACTTAGTGAATTGTGATGGCTCACATTGTTTCCTTTTTGTGTTGATTTGCAGGACATGGGTTTCAGTCTGTTCGAGTAAGGTGTTACACTTTGGCTTCGGATTTTGTTGTCATCTTTCTCATATTGTGTCAACCTTTTCAAAAATCTATATGTTGTTGTTTTTTAGTTTGTACTCTCGATCAGTGTCTTTTGACATTCCTGAAATTCTAAAGAGATTTTTGCTCAAAACATAATCCGCTTTTGTATGCCAAAATCTTGATTTTGCTACATTTTAACATTAGCATTTACATGGTAACGATCCTCACTAAATATGATTGCTAAAAGCAATCACTCGGAACTAAATATATAATGATAAGTTTAGAAGTTCTGATCTTAGAGTTTCAAATTCAACTCATATTCACCGAAAACACAATTAGTATTTTGCATTCATTGAAGTAATTTCAGTTTTTGTTGTGTTACAAACTTACAATCAGTTATTAGCCTTTACATTTATTAAGCAATCACTTACCAAGAACTTAAACTAAAATTTCAATCTAACTCAGGCTTCTGTGTATCGTTTGCGTATTTAAGTCTCAGAATTTTTCAGTCATTCTGATCAAAGGAGAGCAGAAGAGTCTGTAGTTAAAGATACCGAAACTAAATGGTCAACAAACAGAAAAAAAAGTCAAGATTAAGAAACCAAAACCAAAAGAAAAGAGAGTCGTAGCAATTCCGAAGTTTCTCAGACGAGAGGAATGAGTAAAGCCACTCTCTATTTTATTCACTGGCTACTCCATCAAATCTTTTTTCACTCTTGAACCTCTGGCTGCTGCTTCTTTCCACCTGATTTCATGTACCAACCAATCGCACCAAAGACAGCCACCACACCGGCCACAACAGCATAGTTTCTGTCCTTGTCTTCTGACACTTTCGGTCCCGATTGAGCCGATGCTGATGATGTTCCACCACCAACACTCGCCTTGGCTTCACCTGCTGCTTGTTCTCCCGGACCCTAGTAGTTCATCACAAGTTGTGTAAATATTCCTTTCTCACTAAATATAAAACTCAAGTCTAAATGAGCTTAATTGTAGTTTTAACTACTTTTAAGTTAAAGGAATCAGTACCTGTCGAGCTATCTTCTCAAGCTTCTCCTGCTCCATTTTCTGCAATAAATAATGTAGCTGGTTAAGAGATTAACTTCCAGAAAAATTATGTAGAAACCCCATAAGGTCATATAACCAAGCTAACGAGGAGCAGCATATGACTCTTAAGCCGAAAGAAAAAGAGATTATCTAGCGTGTTTATAGTTCAAGCTGGACGCTTATACGGGTTTTAGATAACAAATAGATTGAACTCTTACAATTACACACGAGATATTTTCCTTAAAAGCAAAACAAAATATTAACTAACAGATAGAATCATGAAGGCATCGATAAAAGGTTTTTAATCATCATCATAAAAGGAAAGTAGATAAGACTGCTTCGAGGATTGTAAGTGTAATAGTTAACAACGGAGATAAATAGAATCAAGATTCAAGAAGAGATCGATACAAAGTTTTCTTCATCATCATCATAAAAAGGAAAGTAGATAGATTTTCAGTCTAGTAGTAAATAGTTCACAACAGATGCATATAGAATTAAGAAAGGATCGTTAAAAAGATTTCATCATCATCAAACAAGGAAAGCAGTTGAAAATTTTGCTTTGAGAAATTCTAATTATAATATTTCACAAATCGATAGAACGTTTTCATCATCATCACAAAAGTAAAGTAGATACATTTATAGCTTTTTTGACAGTTCTAAGAGCCTAAATGGTGACCAAATGAAAATTATTCTTCATTCCTAATAAATTACACTATTTACAAGTGATATTTGTTTTATATGATTGCTCCTCATATCTTTTTTCTTTAGAGAATTATAGAACCAAATTATAACTTGTAACAAATATTCCTCTTCATTATTTTACTCTTCATTTATATTATTCCTCTATTTGCTCACCAGTCAGAGCCTAAGTCTACGGAGAGTAAACAAACAACATGTAGAGTAATATACCTTGATGAAAACATTCTCAGCAGCCTTTTCCTCTTCGCTAAGTACTTTTCCACTAGAGAACCTGCGAGACACAAATCTGATAGCGCTTCTTGTTGCCATGATAATGAATAAGTATCCTGTCAATAAAAACATGAAAAAATATTATAACATCCGCCACACAAATAAAAAAAAAAAAAAAAAAAAAAAAAACATCTACTCACAATTCTTTTCGTCATTGTCATTTATACCAAGAAAGCAACTAATTGTTTACATCACTCTTAAACAAAAACATCCACTACCGACACAAGTACTAGCTACTACTCTATACAACATATAGTCGGGAACAGAATAATCAAAACGACTTCACTTTCAAAGAAAAAAAACATAGACAAGACTCTTAAATCTCCGAATGGATCCTCATATACGCATACGATTCAACCTAAGGTTAGCGAAAATACAGATTAAGCACAATGAGCTCAAAACCAATCTATTGCAGAAGGTTACAAGCGAAGCATGAACTATTGAACTGAACGAATCATCCACCGAACGGCCGGTACCAAAGATCCAAATAAGCAGATAAACACACAACAGAACATAGATACAGAGAAGCAACACCTAATCATGACCTAAAACCGGATAAACGGAAACATCTTTCTAAAAAACCATACGACCTTTACATGATGTTACCGCGACGGATATAGAAAACGTAAGAAGAGGAAGAAAACCTAATCGTGATTCTAAAACAGAGAAACGAAAAACGAAATCTCTAAAGCAATACGACCTCGAGAATGTTGAATTGAAGAAACATTGATGATGACGGTGATTAGATCGATAGATGTTAAAGCGTCAAACGAGAAGAGAGGAATCGTAAACGGAGAAGATGATCGAACCTTGTCGGTGGTAAGAGATCGTTGAAGTGCGTCGAGGCTGCAGATGAAAACCGCTTACAGAGAAATGAGAGAGAGAGAGAGAGAGTGAAGAAATGAAGAAGAGGTGGCGAAGGAGAGGGAGAGATCTAGAAGGAGTGAAATGGGCTGAAATATCACGATTATTGGGCCCAAAAGTATTGTTACTAGTTGTATGGGCGTTTAAACATACAAAGGCATCTTTTACAAAAAAGGACTTTCAATTGGTTTTTTTTTTTTTTTTTTCTCCGACGAAATTTCTTTATTCAAAGATTACAAAGTTTACAATGATATCATGATACTAGTAACTAATGGATTTCAATGTTAAATATGGAGGTTTCCAGCGCATAATTTTTTTAAAAATGTGATATTCATTTATTTTAAAGTAAAAATCTGAACTATGTTCTATATTGTTTCTTTTTAATTTTTAGCATTATCAATTTAAAAATATAAACAAAAATAATCATTTATAATTTGGTTTTATAAATTTTAAACTTTATTTTATTAAGGTTTAGTTACATTTCAACAAAAATTAAGTTTGCAATTTTTTAAATAACATGAATTATATATATGAACTAGTTTTTCATGTCTTTGAACATTTAACCTTTTAATTTAGAACCATTATATATAATTAACATTTAGCCATGTGTTATATTACTAAAATTGTCATTAAATCATTAAAAATTAATGAAAATATTAAAATTTTAATATCAGACAATGACGAAAAAGATATCATAACCGCTTCACCCTTTCGTCTCTCTCAAATGGGATATTCAGTAACCACCATGCCTCTGGTTTTTTCGATTTTTGCTTGTGTTCAGAGCCGCCAGCATCTGTCGGCGGTTCTTCCCCCTTTTATTTTCTGTAGTTAAATCTAATTTTCCACAGAAATCATGTTTAATAAAGATGGTGTTCTTTGTTGTCGTGGAGAGATATGAATCAACTTTGATAATCCACAATACAAATCAACCTTATCCGCCAGAAATGTTCATTGATTTATTTTTATTGGCGATTATCATTAATAAAGTGAGGATTATCGATCTATCAATCTCTTTCCCCACAATCTGCAACACAATCCGTCGGTTCTTTGGATCTGTTTTGTCTCTCATTAGCAGAGTTATTTTGCGGCGTTTATGGCTTATTCGTATTTGTCGGTGTCTGTCTTACTGCAATGAATTCTTCATATTGTGATACTCCAGCATCAATTGTTTTTATGCTGCCATATCTCAATGTCTATGTAAGACTCTTTTAGCAAGTATGTTTTCAATTTTTTTTACGAGGCTTCTTTTCTATACTATCCAAATGGAATTCTTTGGATCATTGGTTTTTCGTTTGGTTTTGGGATCTATATTATCAACTGCACCGTATCTGGGATCCTGGGCTATCAATTGTGGAGAGACATACACTTGTCTGGTCGTGTTTGTATCAACCAATGAGACAATCAATAACAGATTATATTGGAATTAAGTTAAAGCCTACAATATTTTCGAAGACACTGTTGTGGACTAATTGGCATCAGATTGCCACAAATTCAAGACTAATACCAGACGGCATGGGTTTTACTATTACGATTAAGAAACAGCCTCAAAATAAAAAAGGCGAAAGAATCGTATTAGAGCAAATGAGTCGAAGAAATACTACAAATTTGTGTATTTGTCAGCGAGTAAGACGTTTTCGACCAGAATGCATCGTAAATCTTATTTTTTGTATTGTTTTCAAAAGATGTTGCACATAGCTGCTTGTGTAATAATTTTCGTTCTGTAGTCTTGTATGATTTTAACATTTTAACTTCGATATAATGCAATGTATGTTTAACCGTAAAAAAAAAAAAAAAAATATATATATATATATAAGAGAATTTTATTAAAAGTAAAAATGACAAATCAGCTTCTTATAAATTTATTTATAATATTTTATAATATCTCTTTTTGAATATAAAGATATGTTTGCTTTTTTAACTATACAAACTATATAAATATTCATATTCAATCTTTCTTATTTTTTAATAAAAAATAGTTAAGTCAATCTGTATAGTTAATAAAAATAATTATAAATTAATATCAAATAACTTTTGATTTATACATTAATAAATAAAATATGTATATATCATAAAAATAATTAAAGTTATTAAATAAAATGAGAAATACAACTAAATAATTTAGTAATCATTTGGACCGCAACAAAAAATGGAATCTACTGGGTGAAGACATGATATGGAGATAAAACAACATTTGTTCAATGAGGTATACGCTCAACCTTCCTTGCTCTGTACCTTGCTAATATCAAAAGTTGGGAAATGACCTTTGAAAGTATATGAAGCACAAATATGGAGAATGTCATGTGTGCTTCTACATCTCTGGATGTTATTAAAGCTTTCCATAAACCAAAAGACTGGCCAGCATATTTGAGACACATGGTGGAGCTTCTATCCTATGTGCAAGATAAACCTTCATGGGATATTAACTTTGCATTCCGAGAATGCAACAAAGGAGCTTTTGAGATTACTCAAAGTGTGGTCACAGATCTTCGGGGACCATCTTATTTAAGCCAATGGGCACCGTGATGGCTTAGTAATCTTTTCAACAAAGAAAAGGCTAATTTCATGATGTAATTGTCATGTTTGACATTTTACAATTTTTGAAGCTCTCTTTTAGCTTTATTTTGCTAGTTTCCCTTGTTCCTATTATGGCTTCAAACTTGTGAAAAAGTAAACAAGATTATCTTAGCGGAAACTCATACTAATTTAATTTTCAAGACTCATAGAATTTTTTTTTTTTTTTATCACTAAAGAGATGTCTACGGATGACCAACCACATGTATACTTAGTGAGACAGAAATGCGAGTTTATCATGTTTGATGAATTACAAGCTTCAACCACTAGACCAAAAAAATCTGATTTTGTATTATGTAAAATGTTGTGTCAATATCCAAATTATTTCAACTGTCATATGTTTATTGATGATATATACATATATATAAATACATATATATATAAGGGTGTATCATGTAAGTATATAATTAACAATTGCTTTTCCCGTAAGTTTCAGCCACAGTTGACAGTACTCCCATAGTTTACTGTCTCCTCCACATTACAAGAAGCCTTCCATTACAAGCACTCATCTTTCCATTGCACGAAACATCTTTATTTTGGCTTTTTCTTTTCTAAAGAAAAAGATATATATTACCTGTTATTTTCAGTTTGTTCTTCATCAAAACTCAATCCCAAATTATAATATCCTTTTCTTCTGTTTTGCCTTCAACTACACACCTAACATTTTTTTCTAAATCCAATCCATACATGTGCCTACTTTATCGATACATATCTTTGTCTTATCTATGGATTGGGAACCAAACAGTGAGAATAACATATTAGCTACCTATTTCAAATATACCAAACTCAAGAAAAATTGTTAATTACCAATTGAAAAGAAACATCTTAACCTACTTGAGCTTTAGCCCCACTTGGTATTCCATTTTCCTCAATATATTTTCCTTTCTATTAACCAAGTTAATGTAATTCATATAAAAATTAGTTTCTTTGACCTCTTTAGTCTCTAAAGTTAGTCTAAAACATATGTTTAATCAGTAATGATGTGTTGACCATGAGGGCCTTTTGGTCATCTGACATTCGTAACACCATTAGTAAGCTAAAAGAAATATTAATGAGTTGTGATAGGCTCTTAACGCCAAGTCTTGGGTTATATAACAAGTCATCTTCTTTACTAAGGGAAAGAAGAAAAGATCTGGAGGAACAATGACAACAACAAGACAGATCTTGGAACAGCCGCAATCGCCATTTATTCAACGTATCAAGAGCTCGGGGACCGTAAGCATCAATGGCAGTCCCATGATTGATGACAAAGAAGAGGAGCTTTCTCGGTCTGCTTTGGCTTTGTTTAAGGAAAAGGAAGATGAGATTGAGAGGAGGAAGATGGAGGTTAAGGGTAGGGTCGAGACAAAGCTTGGACTCGCTGAGGAAGCTACTAGAAGATTAGCTGAGATTCGGGAAGTAAGTTTGTTTTTAAAACATTTTCAAGAACTTGGACAAAGACAAAGACTTTCATTTTCAGAGAGGTTTGGTTGTAATATTTTCAGGAGCTAGAAGCTCTAACGGATCCAATGAGGAAGGAGATATCCGCGATAAGGAAAAGAGTCGACGCTATTAACCGAGAACTCAAGCCTTTAGGACAGAGTTGTCAAAGAAAGGTAATGAATGTGCGTTTGAGATGTTCATTAAACTTCTCTTTCTTCAAGATTCCTGTAATAAAGGTTGCTTTTACTTTACAGGAGAGGGAATTCAAAGAAGCACTTGAAGCTTACAATGAAAAGAACAAAGAGAAAGCTATGTTTGTTAGCAAGCTAGTTGAGGTGAAAACTTTCTGTCTCCATTTATCTTTTCTGTTCGAAATGATTGTTCTTGTCTGAATCTTCTTTGGTATGAAATGTGTTCAGCTGGTTACTGAAAGCGAGAAACTTCGAATGTCAAAGCTTGAGGAACTCAGCAAAAGCATTGACATTTCCTTACGCTAACATAAGATGGTGGCAACATCAAAGGTTGCAAAATCAGCCAGCTTTGCTTCTTTCTTCTGCACTTTTTTTAATTGTTTGATTCTATATTTGCTCGTCTTTGTGATCAAATTTTATTTCCTAATTTAGCAGAAATGTATTAAAGATTCGTTATGAAATCACATTCTTATGTTTTCATGTCTGTGACCCTGCAAGTTTTATTACTGGTCTATAAAAGCAATCTGCCTCCTACGCTATGCAACTTTAACCTCTATCAATATTTCTCATTCTTTATTCAATGCATATGGAATACAAAGAAGCATATGCAAACATTGTTCGTAAAGTCTACAACCTCAGTAATAGATGAAACTAATGATAACATCATAAATTTGTCTCCCTCATTCGAGTTTCAAAGCCAGGACATAACATTCTTCTGTTGAATCCTATCACTAATATTCTCTGATCTATTTTGCTGTTTCTCCACCTTAACCTTTTGTTGCCCTTCGATTCTTTCCTTCCACTTCTCTTTGTTCTTCTCGCGCCTCTTAATTTGCTTGTTGATTCTCTTCTTCAATAGCTTTATATCATCATGAATCTTGATACCAGAAGCTCTGCTTATAGCCGCTTGCCATGAATGTTTCTTTGCAAGAATATTTCCTTTTACTGGATCTTTCTTGTTGGAGATGGACTTTGTCCCTCTTCTAAAACCGGCTCAATCATGAGGCACAATATAGAAAATATTATGTAGGTTAAGAATAGGAAAGGCATACTTTGACCTAAATTCATATATAAATATAGATAGACATCCTATTGTAATCAAGTTTTATTGAATACAAAAAAAACCTGAAGTTTTGAGAGAAATATCGATCTGAGAACTCCGGACAGAGATCTAAGTATTTGTCGAAAAATTGACAACCAAATTACCTTCTGACAACCTAAAACGTCGTTTTCGCCGAATAAATAAACTCTAAAAGAAGTTTTGTCAAAGCCTAAACATAATTTCTTATTATTTATAGATAGTAAGATCTATAGTTCAACAATTTGAGCCGTCTGTGATAATGACAAAACTTTCTTTAACAAAACCAAACAAAGATGAGTTCAGTGCGCCCTGGCAAAGATCATTGTCCACAAGACGAAACCATTACCGCCGCACATAACCCAACCCAACCAGAGAAAAGACTCCCGACGGTCAATCTCAACAACCGGTAACAGATCAAACAGCCATAACGACGTTTTTGGAGAGTGTGCTCGCCCGTCTCGACCGCCAGGATGCCCTACTGGAAGTAATCAATTCCGTTCATGCAAATCGGCAAAACAATGACGAGCAGACACCTCTCAGACAAAAACAAGTGCTGTGCCGACCTCTGTTTCCCAACCCAGTCAATTCAGAATACGCAAGAAGATCTGCTTCCGAGACTATTCCAGCCCAACAAACAATCGACTATGATAACCCAATTGGTTCAAATCTTCTAACTTCATCTCCATTAATTAAAGCTCTTTCCCTTAGAAACTCCTTTTGTTTCTACTTTTCGTGTATCCATCATCATCATCATCGTCCCCAATCTTGATCTAACATATGTAAGATCCTTCACAGCCTCTTCAACATCATTCAATGTTTTAAACTTAAAACGTGAGTCTCTCTTCCTCTTATTTTGCTGAACGAAGTACAAGGATATATATATATATAAATTATTTCAAAAAAATGAACTCGAAGTGAAATCAAAAGATTTTTGAGACAAGAAAGCTTTCTTTTTTATTTATTTTTGTGCGGTATCTCAGAGTTGCAGAAGAACCCTAACCTAAAGCTTAGGGCACAAGGGGTGTTATCTTGCAAAGCACGCTTATTGGGCCGACTTTTAATATCGCCCTGAAATAAATGGGCCTTCTAAATTTTAACAATACATAAGATCTCCATTATCGGTTAGAAAACCAAACCGAATCGAAACCGGTTAACTTACCAACCGGAACCTATTTATGATTTTGCTCTTTTCTGCTTACTCCGGTTTACAAGTCGGAAAATCCGAAGACTGAGAGAGAGAGAAGAAGAAGAGGTTTCAACGATGTCTTTAAACCCTAGCAACGGCGAAATCAACGAAGAGAAGAAGAAGGCCAAAGTGGTCGTGATAATGGGTCCCACAGGATCTGGGAAATCGAAGCTAGCCGTCGACTTGGCTTCTCATTTTTCGGTGGAGATCATAAACGCCGACGCAATGCAGATTTACAGTGGCCTCGACGTTCTCACCAATAAAGTCACCATCAAAGAGCAGAAAGGTCCTTTAAGTTTTGATTTTGAAGCTCTGATTGTGAGAATTTGGAGTGTTTTGATGTGAGTTTTTGGGGATTTTAGGAGTGCCTCATCATCTACTTGGGACGTTGAGCCCAGATATGGAGTTTACAGCTAAAGATTTTCGAGACTCCACTATTCCTGTGAGTACAAGTTCTATACCTCTTTTTGAATCAAAAGTTTCGTTCTTTATTCTTTTTGGTGTTGTTCACATGATTGTGTTCGAGAGAGAGATGTAAATTTTTGGATCCTATCACAGTTTCATCAGGAGGCTAATAATGATGTATCTTTATGTCACATTACTTCAAGTAATCACATTGTGCTGCTCTGTGTCTTTGTGTCAGCATGCCGTTTTAATATGGGCAAGATCACATTTGTTGGTATGATATAGTTGTGGTTGATTTGTTTCGCAGCTGATTGAGGAGATCCTTTCTCGTAATCACATTCCAGTTCTTGTTGGAGGAACAAACTATTATATACAGGTGAATCTTTGTTGTTGCTTTATTCATGTCAAGATCACTGTTATCTTATCTTATTAATGTTGTTTATGAAGGCTGTTGTGAGTAAATTTCTTCTTGATGATTCAAGAGAAGATACCGATGAGTGCTGTTCAGATGTTGCTCCAGGTATGTAGTGTCTCTATCAACATGTAAATTTGAAAATTTTATATAACTAGATAATGAGACATTTTCTACTTGAAGGCTTGGATGTCGAGTCTATCTCTGGGAGAGATGATTTGAGCCATGGCTATGACCTTCTTAAAGAGCTTGATCCTGTGGCAGCGAACAGAATTCACCCTAATAATCACAGAAAAGTGAGATTTCTTATTTGCTATTTTCTTCTGTGTAGATAGATAGCCAATGATCTTGATTGTATGTGGCTTTGCTGGTCTGTTTACTCACTCTGGTCTAATGTTGTTTTGTAGATTAATCAATACCTGAGCTTGCATGCTAGTAGAGGAGTTCTTCCGAGCAAGCTATATCAAGAAAACGCTGCAGAGGTAGGTTTCTTCTTCTTTACCCCGAGCTATAAATATAGAACTGGATTTTGTAATTCGATGTGTGTTTCCCTCTTACATGTACTTTTGTCTCCTCGATTCAAAGACTTTTAATGCTTTGAGAAGTTAATCAACTAATGTATGCGGCAGGGCAGAACTGGGGATGCATCGATGCCTCACGTTTTGATTACTGTTTGATATGTATGGACGCTGAAACCACGGTGCTGGACAAATATGTCGATGAAAGAGTAGATTCCATGGTGGAGGCGGGGCTACTTGACGAGGTGTATGACATCTACAAACCAGGAGCCGACTATACCAGAGGCCTAAGGCAATCCATAGGTGTCAGAGAGTTTGAAGATTTCCTGAAAACGTATCTCCCAGACAGAAGTAGTTCAGTTTCGTGGGTCGAAGAAAGCAAGGATGATAAGGTTATGAAGGAGAATCTGAGGAAGATTCTTGATTTTCCAAAAGATGATAAGTTGAGGATTATGTTGGAGGAAGCAATTGATAGGGTGAAGTTAAATACCAGAAGGCTCCTTCGTCGTCAAGTAAGCAAAACGTTTTGGTGAAACTCTCTAATTGTAGAATTGATTCTTTATTTCTGAAGCATTTCATTTTTTGTATGTTGTGTTTCAGAAAAGGAGAGTCAGTAGGCTAGAAACGGTCTTTGGCTGGAATATTCATCACGTTGATGCAACAGAGTGCTTATTAAGTAAGTATACATTATGTCTTTCATCAATATCTCGACTAAAGCTACTTAGAGGACGAACTTTAACAATCTCTCTTGTTTGTGTGTTGTTTGTTTCTTAAGGCAAATCTGAAGAGTCATGGGATGCCAAAGTGGTTAAACCGGCGACAGAGATCCTCCAGTCTTTCCTGGAAACAGAAACTGGATCATGTCATGATTCAACCTCAGGAAAGTCAATTGAAAGAGATCTATGGAGTCAATATGTTTGTGAGGTACAATAAGTTTCTGTCTCAGGTTCTCATAAACACAAAGTTGAATCCCTAAATACTGAAAACATGTTTTGTTGAAGCAGGCTTGTGGAAACAAGGTACTAAGAGGAAGACACGAGTGGGAGCATCACAGACAAGGCCGTGCACATCGTAAGAGAACCACTCGTTTTAAAAATGCTCAAAATTTCGAAAGCAGAGAGAAGCAACAAGAAAAAGAAGAAGTGGGGATTGCAGAGACAACATCATGAAAATTGAAAAGTTTAATAATGTCTCAAATATTGGACCCATTGAAAAAACAAAGCCCATCAAAGGCATTACAGATTTTTTTGATTTTTTTTTGTTTTGATATTTGCAAAATTGAATGTCTACTACTGTAAATTTCTAATCACACCACTTTTCTTAAGGGCCATATTTGATTCAACCCAAAATAACTTAAAAGTCTATTGCTTAATTATGTCTCAGTAATCATGAGTCATGACTCTCTTTAGTTTTGAATCAATTGAGATTGTTGCAAAAGAGGGGGGAAAAAAAAAAAAGGAACAGTTGTCCTGAAGAATGGGGCTGTAAAGGGAAAAGGGATCACGAGTTAAAAATAAAGGGGAAATAAATATAAGAGAGACTCCAACAAAAATGGTCCTTAGTTTCCTTATGTCTTGTAATAGACACGTGTCATACTTTTGTTATGAGCCTGTAACCATAAGGGCAACACGGTCACCCTAAAATGGTATTGCAATTTCTTCAGATAATTTTGTTATTTTTCAAATCATATGGTACGTTCCAAAATTTAATTTCCAAATCATATAATTTATTAGTTGACAAAAAATAAAATAAATTAATTTATTAATTGTATAATACAGGTGAGACACTATACTACTACAGTACTGCTAATGTATTATTGAAACTTAAATTTCAAATGATTGACTCCAAAAAGAAATCATTATTGTAGAATTTTTTTTATCCTATTTTTAAAAATGACTCTCAACCATAAAATAAAATTTGACATAACCTACGCGAATTCACTCATGTGCAATAGAACTATACGTTAACTCATTAATATACCTTATAAATTGACCAATTCAAAGTGACTCAACCATAGATAATAATTTTGTTTTTTCCGAGCTAACCATAAATGATTATCATGTAAAAAATGAAACCCACATCATGATTGTATAACTAGTTTCAGTCTTTCAGAGTTGAAAATACGATTTAGCGATGATCAATGTATATCTCGAGAGAATTATAACAGTCGGATTTTCTGAGTTTTGAATTAACCCACTGAATTTTTTTTTAGTTTGAGAAAATTAAAATAAACACGTGTGTTTTAGACTAACCGTATTAAATTGTGTAAACTTTTGGTTATGTGACTTCACATACTTTTTACATAATTGTTTCTAGAAATTATGGGTTGGCCTTCTGACTGAAAAATAAATGATGCCAAAGATTTTAAACAGAGAACTGAGTGACATGTAGAGTAAAGTTCACTTCTGCACAAATAAAATGCAAAGTTACATTACTGCAACTTTAGCATCGTACCAATTAATAAATAAATAATTGTATTTTTTTGACATCATATACATAATTGTATTCGAGGAAAGTTCTCATTGCATTATATTATTTTTTAAGAACGATGGATAAATAAAATATACATTGTTGTGTGCCTATATATATGGGGTACACTTACATTTACAAAGGACACATGCAGGGCCATGTGAAGAGCCCTTAAGCAAATTTAATGCGACTGTTCCTCTGAGGATACCGTTAGTTATTCTTTCTTTTTTATTTTTAGTCTTTTTTATTTGTTTTTCATTTTTATTTCCATTGACTCACCTTTTTCTACGAATCATATTAATTACGTTAATCGCAATTCAATTTTAGAGTTAATTAGGTAGACGGCAATGAAGAAGATCGAAATTAGGTCAATGCCAATGATGTGACTAGTTGTTAAACGTGGTAAGTCTTTATTTATGTTTACTCTTAGGTGAAATCAACACGTTACAATTTCAAAATATCACACGCTTGTATGACAAAAATATAAATCAACTAGATAAATTAAAAATTTAATAAGTTTAGTTGATTATATAACCAGAAGCATATTCGACGACAATATGATTAACAAAACACAATACAACAAACTCAAAGGATAGAGATGTTAAGGAGTTACACTTGTTCGACCATATGAAGAAACTCAATTTATAAAAAGACTTTTATTCGACTCTCTAAATCACGTTTTTGCTCTACAAGATCACTTAGGCAAACAACTCTTTAGTTTATGAGATGGTAGATGAGATATATAGTATCTGTTTTGGTGACTGTTGGAATAATACTCGTGGTAACTACGACGAGGACTCTAGTTTTTTGGAACTATGTCATAAGTGGGGTGGTCTGCGCTTTAGCATGATTACTACATTACTCTTGGGCTTTGATTAGTTTTTATTCTGCTTTCTTTGTTGTTTTAGTTGAGTTATGCTTTCGATTGTATCTATTTTGATTTTCCTATTGTTGTTAGTAGTTTTCGTCGTTTTGTTTATTTTTGTTATATCTGTGTTTTCTGTCAAAAAATTAAAATGGTATAAAATTTAACATTTAAAATATATATATAATAATATTTTTGTAAATATAATTTGATTCGAGGAAGTTGATATGATTCTCTGGCATCCAATCGTCAAGTACGATATGGAGAAGTAAATATTTACAGAGCTGATAGTAATCTTTTGATGATTATTTATGTAGTTGGGGAGGGACTGATAGATTTTGATTCGAAAATTAAATTGCAAAATAAAAGGGGACCACTTATGAAGGTAGTGAATAGTAATACAGATACTGTGCGGCACATGTATCCCCCTCCCTTTCCATTTCATTTTTTAAAATATTTTTTGTTTTCGGATTTAATAAAAAAACAAAAAAACAGAATGTTTAGCACATTCGTAATGAGATTATTAAGAAAACAATGAATCTGCACATAGAAAAATTCAAGGCTTCAGATGAAGAAATTAAATTTCGTAGAGAGTTGTAAATTGCTTCATGATTGATGCTGTATGTACATATTTTAAAGTAATAAGCATATAAATGCATCAAGAATATATAAATATACATTATATATATATATATATATGTAAATGCACATGTACGGTACAAAAATCGTTTAGTGAAATGATTAACGCTATCTACTTTAAGAAATTTGTAAAATTGATATCAATAAAATTCGTTTTATTTTTTTTTTTTCTCAGATTTCATTGTTGTAATAGAAATTATTATTTTAAAAATCTATAAATAAGAATAATTAAAAGATCTTATGCAAAAAAAAAATTGAATAGTTCGTTAAATAGTTTTTTAAATAAATAAAGAAAAATTTTAGCTTGAAAAATAATGAAGAATTAATGTTTTCATTTAATTTGTCTTCATAACATTAGCTGTATTTACTTCAGTAAATTCAACCACTTTTGGTAAAAATAAAGCATTGAACTATTCTTTTTTTTATTAATTCTTCAGCTTCTTTCGGAGTCAATTTCGAATTTGATCATCTAAGAGCATGTTTTTTTTTTTTCCTTTTTTTTTTTTGTCGTCTATTCACCATAAAATTAAATCAACAGTTGACCAGATTCTAGGTTTCCGAACGGAACCGTAAAATCTGGCATCTCGTGACTTACATGGGAGAAAAGAACTCCACTTGCACATGCCCCTTTAGTAAGGTAATCGGCTCGGGTATTTAACGACCTCAGAATTAAACCTAGACTAAAATCAGTAAAACCCTCCCGAAGTATACATACCAGATCTAAATCAGATTTAAACAAGGGCCAATCAATCGGATCCGCAATCATCTTTAGTAGATCCGAGCAATCCGTCTCGAAATGCACCGAAGAGATCGATTTCTCCCTTAGAGCAGACATGGCCCAAATGAGACCATCTAGCTCGGCGTGTAACGCTGATAGACTTCTGCGACTCCCTCGTGCACCCACTAAGACACATCCCCGATTATCCTTGAGGAACCATCCCAATCCGCTAATTGTACCATTTGCAACCCATGAGGCATCAATCTGGCATATCGGTATTGTGGGACTCTCAAGGGTATGTCTTGTGGCAACTAGTCGGGCAGTGTCCTCCTCATCTCCCTCTTCTTCCTCGTCCTCTCTCTGATTTGCAATCCTCCAACTTTCTGCTTCAAGAGTAGCCAGTTGGAGAGTGTCCACCGGAGATTTCTCAACTCCCTTAAAAACTTTATCGTTTCTTGCTTTTCAAATATACCAAAGGATCCATGGATAAATATCTCTTTGTGGTACAGGTAGACCCACTTCCTTTGTCGTCCAAAATAAGAAATACATATTTTGGTATAAGGATGTACTCGGGAAGCAACCCGGAAGGGACGGAAAGTCCGAAAGAGCCCACACCTGTAAAGCAGGGGGGCATTCAAATAGGAGGTGGTTGGTTGGTTCCTCCATAGCACCACATCTGGGACAACTTTTATCTGTGCTCAAATGTCTATAGGTAAGCCGTTGGCAAGTAGCCACACATCCAGTTAGAGCTTGCCACATAAAGTGCCGTAATTTACCGGGGCCTTTAACTCTCCACATCTGTTTTTGAAGTGGGATAATACTCGGTTCTAGAATCCGTTGATCCGCTTGTAAATAGGTTCGTTTCCGGAACGTTTCATATCCTGATTTCACTGTGTAGGCCCCCGACTTTGTGTGCTCCCAAGCATAACCATCTAAAGAGAAAATCCGGGAACTCCTCAATCCCAAAATAAGGGGAATATCTTCCGGGAAAAAGAGATCCTGTAAGAGCGGAACATTCCATTCTCCATTATCCTGCCGGATAAGATGATGAACAAGCAAATCAGGGTCCCTCTGTCCATGTGGGGTCACTCCTCTCGGCCTTCTAGCCGGACTGTCTGGGATCCAACGCTCGCTTCAAACTCTTGTTTTGCATCCCGAACCAATGGTTCTTCTTAGTCCCTGATTAAGGAACTCCCTTGCCGCCATTATACTACGCCATCCAAAAGAAGGGGAGTAAGACCTCCGGTCTTCTAGGGGACAGGATCGGCGATAATATCTCCCTCTCAAAACTCTGGCTAGGAGCGTACTCGGGAACTGGATCAATCGCCAGAGTTGTTTAGCAAGAAGTGCTATATTAAAACCATGAAGGTCTCGGAACCCCAAACCTCCCATATCTTGGGGTATGCATATCTTGTCCCAAGCTATCCAATGAAGACCTCTACTATCTTGTTTCGAACTCCACCAAAAATTGGATATTGCACTCCTCAGTTTTTCAATAATTCCTTGAGGGAGGAGAAAACACGACCTGACATATGTCGGAATGGCTTGGGCCACCGATTTGATTTGTACTTCTTTTCCCCCTTTCGACAGAAGTCTTGCCGACCAAGTGTTGACCCGATTATTAAGTCTCTCTTGCACAAAAGTAAAAACTTTCCTCTTGGATCCACAGATTTGTTCGGGAAGTCCTAGGTACATACCCATACCTCCTTCGTTATGGATCCCCATCATACTTTTGATGTCCTTTCGTAGATCGGTCTTAACTTTTCGCCCGAATAAGATCGATGATTTTGCCAGATTTAGAAGTTGGCCTGATGCTTCTCCGTAAATATGAATAATATTCATAATCTCTATACACTCTCGGATATCTGTTCTACAAAAGAAGAGACTGTCATCTGCAAAGAGTAGATGAGAGACTGTGGGGCTTGCCCTAGCAATCCTCATTCCACTAATCCTCCTCTCTGCCTCCGCCCCATTTAAGAGGGATATCAATGCCTCCGTACATAAAATGAAGAGAAAGGGGGATAATGGGTCTCCCTGCCGTAGGCCTCGAGAGGGTTTTATCCTTCCTTTAGCTTCCCCATTAATTAGAACCTGGTACGAAACCGAAGATATACAGAACATCAGTAAATCCACCCATCTTTTTCCGAACCCAATCTATAGGAGGATCACTCTAAGGAAATCCCACTCCACTCGGTCGTAAGCTTTACTCATATCTGTCTTTATAGCCATAAAGTTAGATTGACACATAGGATTTGTACGGAGAGCATGAAAATTTTCTTGAGCTAATAAAATGTTGTCTGTAATCAAACGTCTAGCCATAAAGGCCGATTGCGTTTCAGAGATCAGGTTAGGGAGAGCTCTCTTCAACCTTTTGCACAACAGCTTAGATATGACTTTATAGCTCACATTACAGAGGCTAATCGGTCTAAATTCTGACATCTCCCTCGGTCGCTCCCTTTTTGGGATAAGGCAGATATATGTCTGATTCAGTCGCGGATCAAAAATCCCCGTCCTAAAGAAGTCTTTGACTAACTTGGTAAGATCTTGTTCAATGATTTTCCAAAATCTCTGGTAAAAGCGACTAGTCATACCATCCGGCCCCGGGGCCTTATCGGGGTTTATATCGAAAAGAGCCGATTTAATCTCCTTAATAGAGGGATCCTGTACTAACATATGATTGACGTGATCTGGAACTTTCTTGGTAAT
This sequence comes from Iljinskaea planisiliqua, assembly GCA_900108845.1. Classification (NCBI taxonomy): domain Eukaryota; kingdom Viridiplantae; phylum Streptophyta; class Magnoliopsida; order Brassicales; family Brassicaceae; genus Iljinskaea; species Iljinskaea planisiliqua. The sequence goes on along the minus strand of FNXX01000004.1, from coordinate 8,516,742 downwards.
AAACCGGAGGGAGTTTGTGAAGTCCGAGGGGTGAGAAGTGGTAAAAATATCTTGAAAATAGCTGATTGCTACCTCCTCATTTTCATCCTCACTTTCTGCCCACAGGCCATGCTTATCTTTTAGGCAGATGATGCGGTTTCTGGTACGTCTTATTTTGGTAGTAGTGTGATAGAACTTAGTGTTTTTGTCACCTTCTCGGTGCCAGAGATGCCTACTTTTCTGTCTCCAGAATGTTTCCTCTTCCCGGAATGCTGTGCATAATTGTCTCCTCAGGCTCTCGATCTCCTCCATCGTTGTATTATCATCCGCTTGAGCTAGGTCTATCTGGTTTTTTAGGTCCTCAATAAGTCTTGCTGAATTCGTAGGCAAAGTCCTCTTCCATGAGGAGACATGTTTCCGACATGAGACTATCCTTTGATGGAAGTCCCTAAGTGGGACTCCGTCAGAAGGCCCCCATCCCGATAAAACTACTTCCCTTAGCCCCGGTTTACCAATCCAACGCTTGTCGAAACGAAAAATGTTTTTTCGGATTGAAGGTACGAGTGTATTTTTGCTAAAACGGGCCGATGATCGAAGCCCCATAGTTTCAGGTACTCCATAAAAGTGTGGGAAAAAAGGTGATGCCATTCTTGATTACCTATAGCTCTGTCCAGACGACATTTGACCTTACCCGACCTACGACGTCCCACCCAGGAGAGGGAATTCCCTTTATAGGGAAACTCAATCATTCCACAATTATCAAGCATAGTACGAAAGGGTATAAACGTGCATTCGGCCCGTCGTCGGCCTCCACGTTTTTCATGGTTTCCGGTGATATCATTGAAATCTCCTATCATAAGTCAGGCATTATACCGAATAGTACTCATTCTAGAAAGGCGTTCCCAAACACGCTCACGGTATTCAACCACCGGGTCTCCATAAACGAAAGTCATAAAGATTTTTTCCCCTTCAAAAGTAGATTCTACATCAATCATACGATCGTCCGAATAAGATATAACAACATTTGGATCATTCATATAAAAAAGAGCTAGGCCCCCGCTGCGACCTCGCGGTTCTACAGTGAAACGTGGTCATAACCAAACGAAACTTGCAAATCTTGCAGAAAATAACGGTTATTTTTTGTCTCTGATACAAATAAAAAACTAGGTTGAAAAAATCGTTGTAATTCTTCCAAGTGTTGTTTTGTCAGACTGGCTCCCGCCCCCTGACAGTTCCAAGAGATCACATTCATCCTCGCTAGTTGGTCAGTTTCCCTTTCGCTGGTAAACCGGGTTCTATTGGTTTGATTCTGTTCTTGTTGCCTTGATGTGGCCCATTTCCACCTTTTGGGCTTGAACTTGGCCCAGCAGCTTTACCTTTATTTTTTATTTTTGGTGAAAGACGGCCCATTACCGACTTCTTCTTCTTCGAGAGCATACCGACAATCGCCGGACTTCCCCTCCCCAGCTTCCGCACCGGAGTTGATTTCTTCCTCACCATACGAGTTTCCCCTGGGACAGTATTTCCTCTGGATATAATAGCCCTCGTGATTTCTTCGGTTTCCCCACCCAAAGATGGAATCTCACTTTTGTTTGTTGTAACTGCACACTCCATGGGTACAATATCGAGAGGCATCTCAAGCATCAATTCATCATCAATCAGATCTACCTCTTCATCAAGAGGGAACTCCTCATCAAGGAGGTCATCATTTTCAAACCACTTGTCCTCCTCCTCAAGCTCTGCTTCTCCCATCTGTTCATCCGCAGTATTTCCCAAGTTCGCCACCATTTCGTTTGGGATCTCGCCCTTCTCTTGTATGATCATCTCCGATCCTTTAACCAATAATTCGCGGTCTACCTCTTCCCTTGCTTCTTCTTCCATTGTAATCTCATACCAGCTCTTCTGAGAGGTATCCTCTCTCACCAGGCTCTTGCAGGAATGTTTAAAGGGAGTATTTTAGTGGGTTTCTTAGATTAAAAAAAATAAAAAATTCAGAAAAGTATGAGAGAGAATAAGAAACATTTATTAAATAAGATACTTAAGAACCTTACTAAGAAACTTTAGTGCCAAATGTCTTCATATAATTGATTTATCTTTTATTCATAATTTAACTCAATTCAATTATATTAAAAATAATAATATTATATTCATAAGAAACTAATGAAGTATCTTAATGGTTAAACATGGTCTAAGTGTTACTTTGTTGTTCACTATACGTGAGTCCAAATTTTTTGCTTGACTTTAATATGTGTCTTCTATTTTGGTGATGTTCTTCATTTTTTGGCCCATAAATTCACTTTGTAATGTGATTTTCTCTTTAGATTGATATTGATATACCAATAGTTAGTCCCATAATTTTTTAGATAGACTGAAATCCATCTAAAAAATTAAGTAATTTATTTTTCGATGAATTTGAATCTTGATGAAACGGATGGCTTTTCCTTTTTTTTTTTACTTTTTTTTTCTCTCTAATTGTTCATCTTCTTTATCTTCAAGCTTATTTCACTCAAAATTCTCCAATGGTGCCATAAAAATATGTTGGAATTATTTTTTGCATTCTCCTTGGTCAAAGACTAAATGCTTTTTGTAATCTACAGTTGAGCTTCGAGTTTCCTTTAATCTCCCAGAAGTGGTTGAAATTATAATCTCTTCGTCTATGGAGAATCTGGAGATGGTGAGAAAAGGATATTGATGTGTTTATGAATATTACTTATATCATTGTGGCTTACATCTTCCTATTTTGAAACTCTTGGTGAAGTATCTTAAAAAAACATGATTTTCTTTTTCCCACCTTTTTCCTAACTTTACATGTTAGATAGTTGGTCTTATCGTGATATCACGATGACTAATGATTGTGGTATGTTCCTCATTTAAGGACATCTTTCACCTTGGTGGAATCCACCAATGTGAACAATTCTCGATCTGAAATTTTATCTTTCAACGTTTATTGGAATCAACAAGTTATAAAATATTTCCTTTCTAATAATGATTTTTGGTGGTTTTCGTACTTTTATTTTTGGGTTAACGAGTTTTCTATCAAGCATAACTGTCTATTTCTTTTTATCGAGTGGATAAGAAAACTAGGTTTCTTTATGTTTTTTGCTTTTACACCCCCCCTCCCCCTCTCCCCCTCTTTTAGTACTCACCTTTTTTTTTACTTCTTAAAAGAAACCAGATTTTCCTAATTCCCCTCGATTCGACGATCTCTTCGCCAAACTGAAGTTGCAGATTAAGAATTGGAAGGATTTTTACCAGGAGATCCTTGTTATATCGATTATAAAAGATCACGACATAAACTTTCAAGTTCTTTTAAATAATTTTGGTTTTTCTTGCTATACCATTTGAATGCCTTCTTTTTAACCATTGTCTTTTTTTTTACTTCAAATGTTTCTTCTGATAATAATGAGATACCTACCTAATCGGTTGATATTGCTCATATTTCTCAAGGCAATTTTTGTTTTTTTTACCCTGCTTTGAACCATATAATTTCTTTAACTTATCTTTGCTTTTTTAGACAATAGCACCATTACTTTGATTCTTCGCAACCCTTTAGCTCTAATCCATAATTGAGTCTTTGAACATAGGTGAATCCTTCCTTCACCTCCTTCTCATCAGCTAATTTTGTTGGACAAAGAGGATTTTGACGTTGATGCAACCCCGTTTGTAAAGCGTCCAAGATTGGAAGAGATGTTGACAATGGCTCAGGGGTAGTCATCTCATTGAGTTTCCTCTAGAGTAATTGACATGTCGTTTTCTTCTCCTTCGGTTGACAATGTTGGAGAGTTGCCTTCTATAGTGACACTCCACTTTTTATAGTTCTCTTGTCTTGTGAAGTCAGAGGTTCTTATTGATCGGCCGATTTCAAAAGGGAGTGTTACTACTTCTGGATCCAAATTTCTTTCTTTTGGAGGCTCTTATCATGTTATCTGAAGATCAATGATAATACATCTTTTCTTAGACTCACTCTCCTGTTGCCCCAAAGAATGATGATTATCCCATTATGAACTTTGAGTCAGAGTTTCTTATGACATAGAATGTCATTCTTGGTGCTTTTAGTTCTGAAGAGATAATAGTCCAACGTGATATTTCTCATTTGCACTTTGGTGTGATCAAGATGAAATAACACAGATGATGAGTTTTTTCTAAGCTGAAATAAATGATTATATTGACATTGATACTCTCGGAAAATAAGATTTTGGGAGATATCAGACGACAAAAATCTCTTTTTTCTAGGTAAAGTTTTGTCTTCCTTCTTTATTTTAACTTTGTTGTGGATTTGTCTGATTTTTGTTGGTTGATCCAGCTTTGTTCTACCATAATTGACTCTTTTGATGACTATGTGACTAAACTTGTCTCGTGAGCTTGATTTGAGGAAACTCGCTTTTGGATTCTGAAATTAAACTTATGGAGGAGCCTTATCTGAGGGTTGTAGAGCTCAATAATTTTCTTAAGGAAAGGAGTCATGCGCAATCAGTCTCAAAAAAAATCCCTTTTTAAAAAAACATCAAAAAAATTTGAACAATGTACTTTTAGATAATTAATGTTAGTTTCACACAGTACATCACAATCAATCTTCTAAAATTTGATACCTTTTAAATATATAACATATTTTGGTGCCTAAAGCATATGCTATATGAGCTTTAAACCAGGGCCGGCCATGAGAGGAATTGTGTTAATCTGCTGAAGCGAGGCCAACTTAATCTAATTCATGACATTTCAAAACTCTGGTGTCTACAACTTTACCACATGAATCATCTGTGAGTTTAAGCAGCCTGGAGGTGGACCAATAGAGATTATTGTTACTAAATTCCCCTCTCCACTTTGTAACTCTTACATGTAGTTAGATATTTTGTTTATCATAACCCAAATCAATACCTAACCAAAGTTAATTGGTCCATTTGTGAAAATTTTGTTCTTTTTGTGTAGATTTAGGATGATTGTTATATCACTATTTTTATTAGACTAAGATGATTAGAATGAACAAGTAAACTCTTGTGTATTTCAATATTTTTTTATTTCAAAATTGTCTCTCAATTGAAAATTTATTTTCCCTCTTAATTGATATGTGATCTCCAAATACATGTTAAGTAGATATAAAGCATATTAAACACTGAGAAGACAACAATATAAATGGAGAAGAGAGAAACAAAAAAAAGAAACAATGAAATAAAGGAGAAGAAAAGAGACATTAGGAGATGATAAATATTTAGTATTCAAAATAACTACAGATCCTAAATTTTAAAATTTTAAAACTAAATTTGACAGAAAAATATTTTTAAGTCAGTAGAATAAAAAAATGATGAAATATCTATTCTAAAACAACATAAAAGAGGAAAGACTAGAATAAGATATAACATGTATTTTAAATTATATATGACATAAAATAAAATTTATGAAACATATTATAAACTAGGTATAACATAGAGTGAAGTTTAGAAAATATATTCTAGTGCTGAGTAAAATATAGAACGAATGTTAAAATACATATTCTAAATTATGTAGAATACTTAAAATATATATTCTAAATTTGGTATATCATAAAGGAAGTATTAAATGACATATTGTAAATAGTATATAACGTAAAATATGCGTTCTACGTATAAAATACAGTAAAATATTTATTGAACAACAATATTTTCAAAACCGTAATGTAAACTTATTCTTCTTTTATTTTTTTATATTTTTCGTAATTTTTCTATAGTTAAAGAAGATAAAATTAATTATATTTAGATAAGAAAATAAAGATAATTCAATCAAAATTTTGATGAAAGTAAAATAATATTGTAACAGGATAAATGATCTATTCGTTCTATTTTTCCAAATACCCAAAAAATGGTACCTTTTCGGTTTTTTTTTTTCTGTCGAAAAGGCTTGATACTACTAACTGATTATTGTGAACTATATACTCAGGAGAGTAGTAATATGAAACATGAATCGGTCGTGTCAAACAAATGTTGCTAATGAAATGAAATGCAAAAATGGGCACACATCACATTTTGTATCCTACATGTTTTTAATTTCTTTATCGTTTAGCGTGAAAACGTGCTACTGGCCTCTCTCTCTTTAAAGCCCTGTTTATTTATTATTGCTTAATAGCTAAATTATTAAATATCTTTTATATTATATATGTTGAATATGGTAAATTTGTCAGGCAGTCAAATTCTAAATTGGTTTTAAATGAAATGAAGCAATATTATATTGTAATTTTATGTTGACCGAATCTCTAGTATACTCATATTTTGATAAATAATTCCATACAGAGATATGGTTAATCACTTAATCATAACTATCATATTATGTTTACATACACTACTTTATAAATCAATAATTTCTAAATTTTACATAATCTAATCCAATCTTATCAAAGATTAAACCAATATAAAAACATAAGTACATTTGGGTTTCCTTTTACTATAATTTCAGTTCTAAGGAAAAATAATTCACACACACAGAAAACCAAAAAAAAAACAACAAACAAAAAAAAAAATTCACACATACATTTACAATGTAGCCACCTAAAACTCTCCAAATCAACCGATCTAGAAAAATTCGTTGCTTGATTAGGATGTCACCACCTAAATCTCTCCTAACCGTAACAGAATTAAACTAGAATTTACATTCTAGTCACCTAAAACTAGAAGAAATTGTTCCTTGAATGGATTATCACCTAAACTTTTCCTAACCGAAATCACCAAAAAAAAAAAAAAAAAAAAATTAGGAATGAGTTGATTGATTCTATGCTTTTAACTTTTGTACTTTAAAGAGGCTCCATGCATATCTTTATAAGCGTGCACATATGCCCCAATTTATTCCCATCTTATCTCATACTCTTCTTTTCTTCTTCATTAGCTATAATAATCAATGCCCCAAATTTTAGAATTGTACAAGACCTTGCATAATCATATAGATCATCAATTTCTAATGTTGCAAAACAAAAAAGAGTCATGGAGATCATATTTAACATTAGGCAATGATCTTGAGTTTATAAGAAAAAAAGAAAAAAGAAGATAAAGAAACAAGTACTTCATATTTAGAATGATAGAATCAATCTTCCTAAGAAGAAATTCACATTTTGGAATCTCTCAAATATTAAACCGCAACTCCAAGAAAAGAATAATGTAAGAAAAAAAATCTATACTCCTTTCAAGAAGAAATTGCAAGTGAAAAATAGAAAAAAAAAAAAAAAACCAAACCCATAAAAATCTCTCAAATATTTAAAAAACATAACGAATAAAACCTTTTCTTGCAAATCTCAAAACAAAGAAAAAACATTTTTGTGTGGTTTTCTTAAGTCTTACAGGCGTAAATGAGGAGAGAGAAATCAAGCTTGTCTTTGTCTTGTTCATCTTTCTTAACAATCTTCTCTTCTAACCAAAGCCTGCTACTGTCTAAACCATTCCTTGTCCGAAACATGAACACAGCTTTTCCACAACCTTCTGGATTACTAAAGAACCAATCATGAACATCCCACATCAGATCCACAAGCAACCCATCAACGAAAATCGTCTGGTTCCCTCTGAAATTCCATTGCAGCCTCTTCACTTTCGTCACCGTTTTCTTATCGATACAAACAGAGAGAACAGGGGAGTGATGATGCTGATGACTGCTCTGTTTCAAACCCTCTGTTTTCTCTGCGTTACATCTGATGACGATCTCATGTGAATCTCCTGATTCAACGAACTTAGCTTTAGTTGAGTAAAAAGTGTTACCGGAGAAGTATTCTTGTCGAGAAACCAGAGATTTTCCCGAGTCGAAACCAAAATCAAAACCCTTTTTCCTGAGAGTTTCTTCAGAGGAATCTCCGAGAAGGAGACTTAACTGAGCATCGACGAGGACGATAACGTAGAAGCTTTGAACCGGTTCAGGACTCAGGTTCGAATCGTACTTAGCGGAAGAAAGATCCCAAAAAGCCTCGATTTTGCCGAGATCGGAATCGACTGATTTGTTTCCTTTCTTCTTACGGAAGAAACGAGAAGAAGTGTTGAGTTTGAGAGATGTTGAAGGGTTTTGATCTGCGGAGGAAACAGAGATGCTGAGACCATTGTTGTTGTTGAACTGTGAAGGATTGTTCTTGTTGCACCATGTGACTTTGATGATGAGATCCTTCGATAGCAAACTGATTCTGTAGATGCTTGTAATGGAGGTTTGTATAGATGGTGTGAGAGATGGAGAGATACAAGCGTTGCTGGTGTTGTATTTTGAACATGATGATGATGATGATAACAATGATGAAGATAATGGATGTGTCACGTTTATTGAGTTTTCGCTGAAACATGACACTAAATCTCTCATCTTTCTTCACTGCAAATTAAATGTGAAGATGGGTTACAACTTGGAGTTTTTGTTTGTTTGCTTCTTGAGACAAAAGAAAAAGAAGAAGCTTTTTGTGTGTGTGTGTGTGTGTTTGTTTGTGTGGAGAAACTCTCAACATTTACCAAAAGATAAAATGTTGAGAATAGGACGAAGAAGAAGAATGAGAAGTAACCGATCTGAGTTTTTGAAGGCTGAAGATTGGGTTGCTTTTCTTTTTATCTCTCTCTTTCTTATTCTTTTTTGTTTTCTTAGAGAGAGAGTAAAGAGAGAAGAAGAGAGAGGAGAGTAGAGAGAAGAGAGAGGAGAGAGATGGATTAGGGTGTCTCTGTGTGTGCAGTGGTACCAAGAAGACTGCAGATGAGTTGAGCTATAAGCCGAATTTAAGTAGTTTTGAGCTTTCCTTGTCTAGGGGACACAACTTTTATTTTATTTTGTTTTGATATTTAATTGTAATTATGTATGCTAGCTAATTTTTAAGAGTTTTATACTACAAGCTATTTCTAAAAATTAACAAATTTTATATGGGAATCGAAATTTGGTGTTACTCAAATGTGAAAGTTTTTAAGACTTTAAAAAATTTCCAAAGTTTCTGTACGTTGAATCAAAATGATAAAATGTCACACATTCTAATTTCCAACTTAAAGAAAAAATATATAGATTTACAATTAGGAAAATTCCATCAGTTTAATGGTCAAAGCAGTTCTGAGGTTAATATAAACATAATATTATCGCTATAATTTATTGATAATTTGGTACTCGACCATTGCATAATTGAAGAAACCGTTTCCCTTTATTTAAAGGAAGGTTAGTAATATAGTAACTACGAACACGTTTCTATTACATATCTTCCAGATATCAGAGTCAAGTCAAGAGTTACAACAACAAAGAGTTTCTGGCAACTAATTATTACAAGGTTTCATGCAAAATAAATAACAATAAAGATTTATTAATGATGGGTGGGAAAAATATCTTAAAGCCGTTTAAAAAAAAAAAAATCAGGTTTTTAAGAGTTTTGAAATTTGATTGTGAATATATCTTTCACAACTTGGCTTAGAATCATTTTAAAATTGTATAGCATTTAATTGATCGAATTCATAATTAATTAAGTGATAATAAATATCTGAGATATTTTTTTAGTTTGATTTTAAATCGGAGATCTAACATCTAATCTGGAGGATTCTCCAAAAATTTACTAGGTTTTGTGATAGAAGTGTTTACCTTTCTCAACAACTCTCAGGCTTTCTCTCACCACCTTGATTTCAATATCTATAACTATCTTTAGTTACAAATTTATTAGAAGAATAAGGTGATAAATATGAATCAAAGAGAAGAGAATTAACACTTTACCCTTTTCATTGTTAACTAATTACAAATGGTTTCACGTGCTGGTCACGTGTCCTTTAGAGAAAACTTGAACCTTCTAATTGCCTCAGAGTATATACCACACTCCTGACATAATTCTTAAGAATCAAATGACACTTCCCTTCATATATATCTTTACCTTGAGATGCTCCACCTCAAAATGAATCACTTAAGTTTCCGACCTGATTCTCCAACTCAACCTTGTAGTTGTACGTCTCCTTATGTGATTCTTTGTTGAGAACATCACATATTCTCGTAATACACCGTTTTGCGTATAAGAGACTTTCTTTCATCTAATAACTAGACCTTATAACCTTTTACATCCTCAAGATATATATATATATATATATATAAACTCATTTCTTAGCTCTTGAATTAAATTAACCGTGACCTGCATGTACATAAACCAGACACCCAAAAAAGTCTTAGTCCATTTCAGTTTTAGAATCTCAGATGTTCACAAGTGTTAAGTCAAAATCTATTGTAGTGGAATGAGATCTATCGATAAAATAAACTGCAGTAGTCCCTGCTTCGCCCCAAAAGCCTTGATCCACTCTCACTTATAACATAAGTATAGTTTTATCTATTATTCTTCAGTTTTAACATAAGTAGAGTTTTATCTATTTTTCTTCAGTTTTAACTTCTCAGAAAATTTTGATGTGTTATATATATATATATATATATATATATATATGTTATATGCCTCACTATCCCTTCATCATTGCAAAACATATCAAGGAAATTATTATAAATTTTCAATTCACTGTCATTGTAGAGTTTTTTTACATTACTTTTAGATTGATTCTCTACCATTCCATTTTAGTCTACAAACTTTTCAAAACCTTAAACTCTTTCTAAATATATCCAAACCTTCCTCATATAGTCCACAAAATACTGACAATTACCAAGTTAAGATAGTGTATTTCTGAATGTATATAAATATAACCAAGCTTCTCTTTCGTGACGTGACATGTTGTGCAGAGCAAAACTGATCCTATGAATCTTATCATAAACACAATTCTTACTTAATGGTGTGAATTAATAATATATAAACATTTAATCTTATATTTATAAGTTTAAACCTGATATTAAAAATAAATATCATATTTTAACCAAAGAAAATTATGATATTTCTTTTTAATAAAAAAACAATTAGAATATTTTCTATTTTGAGTATCATACCCTTTAAAATTGAGATCTACACATTTTAAGTAAAAAAAAAAACTCTAGAAAAAAGACACGAGATGATCAGTCATATAATATTCAGATGGAATACTAATATCCTCCCACGAAACTCTAGCTTTTGTGTGATGTGAGGAGAACCTGACTAAAAGAAAACTGCACACATGCTCTTCGAGAGTTTAAAGGCAGGCACCAAAAGTTTGAGATACTAAGGGCAACTCCAATCTTGACATCAAATTTGGTGTTAAAATTACATTAAATTTAGTGTTTTAGTGTTATATTTTATTTTTCATCTCCAATTACAACACCAAATTTTACACTAAAATACTATTCTTTATTATTATAATATTAATTTTAACCATTATTTTTACTTTCAATTTTTTTTAACAAATATTAATGATTTAGAAATTAACTAATTATAATTTAAATATAAGATTTTAATTGATAAAGTAAAAATAATAAAAAATATATTTTATGTTAAAATATTAAGTACAATTAAAATTTTATATTATTAAAAATAATAAAGTACAAAAATATATATAGTATATATGTTTTGTTAGTTACAAAGTTTAGCTAAAATAGAATTTAGTATGAATAATAATATTGAAAAAGTAATTATAATTAAAATCAAATTTTGTAAAAGAAAAAATATATAGTATTTTAATGTTTGGTGTTGTGAATAGTAACACTATTCACAAAACACCAAACCAAAATATTTGGTGTAATTTATGCAGTTCCATTGAAATTGATTTTACACCAAATATAGAGTTTTGATGTAGCATTGGAGATACCTAATTACAAATCACATATTGGATGAGTTTTCAAATACAATTTATTATTATTATTATTATTATCTTCGTCACTACATTTTTACACCGACATCTATTAAATGACTATAGTGTAAAATTCCGGAATGATTATATGCATTCAGTTGGAATCAATTCAATCGCAAATGATATGGTGAAACTAATCCTGTATGACCATTTTGTGTGTGTTTAAGTGCTTGGATGCTGAACATTCCGATGGAAACATGCCGGTTCTTTAATAATTAAGAATGATGACCATTTCTATCAGTTACTTATATAAAAACCAATTAAATCCTTTTCTGCGCGTTCGTTGGGAGCAAAATAAAATATTTTTTTTTGTGTTATTATAAAATGAAGTAAGAGTTTATGAAGACAGCCTAACAACATATGCAGATCCGATGACAAGTATCTTGCTTTTGGAGCTTTCTGATTATTAAATCAAAATGTTTTCAACTAATGTTGGATCTGAATAATTTAATAAATTAAGATTATAATTTATGGAATAAGGTTAATTTCTTTCGTCTGAAATTGGCCACATACAATGCTCGTGAAAGTGATTTAGTTTTGGAGCTAGCTAAATGTCATTCGTGATCAAAAAAATTGTTTTGGGGGGATCAGGTTGTTGTTTGATATTAAGTTACAAGTGTCTGCCTATACAGGTACGATACGAAGCATGATCGAACTTGAAAGAGAAACAATGAGATATTGTTGATCATCCCAATTTTTCATTATTTATGTCAAATCATAAGTATCTTATGTTTGAGTGAAGATAAATTAAGTTCCTGACAGTAATCTTTTGCTGATAGAAGACTCTTTATATTCACTTTTGATGATATCATTTGTAAAGCTAATCAAGGCAAGCTCACTTAGAAAATCTACACGCATTAATTAATAAACTATTGTAGCACCTCATCTTTTTTTAAAAAAATAGGGTAGTGTATGAAGAAAATTTAAAAGAATATATATGTTATTTAAATGCTTTTATCTTTTTCATTATTTGTTTTGAGAAAATTCAAAAATTAAATATATTTAAATTAAAAAAATTTAAATTAATTTTGGTACAGTATAAATGAAAACAAAACAAAAAATATTATATAATGATATGCAGTATACAATCTTTTAAATTTTCTAAAAAAATTTACTAATAAAACTCACATATCAAGAATGAGCATAAATATTTATAAAGTATGGCGTTGAAATATTATAATAATTTTTGCCAAATAAAACAAAATAAAAATTGATAAACTGTTGATTAAACATTAAAAAGTTGAAATTTCAAAAATTGATCCACTCAATTAGCATAATAAATCAGACTTTCAAGCATATATATAAAAACATTCATGCATATTTAATTTTTTCAATTGTTTCAGTTCACACATATTTTCGAATGTGAACTCAGATTATGACAGGACGGGATCATTATTACAAAACGTTGGATACAAGCCCCAATAATATATATATACTACAAATATATGAATAAAACGAAACGTCTTCGATACTTACTAGTATTACATCAATATATATTCTGATTTTTAAGCCGCGTCGTGGTCATATATATAAAGTAGTTCATTGCTGAGATAATTCTTAATTACGTGATTATGTGAGCAAGTCAAGTTTGTATACAAGCCGTTGACCTAGTTAAGAGGAGCATGATTTTTGGCATTTCTATATATATATTGACATTACGAAAAGAAAAAATGAATCAGTGTATGCATATACAATATGTATTCAACTGGTATATAAATAAATGGAGAGAATAAAGTTAAATTGAGAGAAGGGTCAATGCTATTGGTTCCATAAAACTTAGAAACAAATTGAAAAGTCATGTGGCTGCATGTGGTTAAGAAGGTACGTCGAAATCAATACCACCCTCATGAGTCTTCTACAACTGTTTTTTTTTAAGCCTTGTGGTGGTTTAAGACTTTTTACAAACTTAATATTAAATCTAAATTTATGCTCTGTTTGACAAAAAAAGGTAATAAATTAATTTAGACATAGAAGTATGGGCACTCCCTTTTTAAAATAAAAGGAGAAGATAATATTGGCCTGATTAAGAATTCGGGAAACCGAAAAAGGGAAAGAAGCTTTGGTGTAAAATGGGATGATGAACAAAGGTTGCCTTGTAATGATAACCATAACAGATAATATTTCTTTTGACAATGCAAAATGTCAGCATCAATTACTAAAAGCCATTTTGATGATATGGGTTTACGATGGAGATACTTTCACAAGTTTTAAAACTTATGTTTAGATATTGGCGAGAAAGAGCGAACAAGGTTATGTGACAAAAAAATCCAGTGGTTTATGTTAGTTTTAAGATATGTCACCATCCAAATTCAAATATACATAATACATCTTGTTAATAATAAATCTAAAAGTTATGCTGATGATCTTAATTGATTCCGACTCGTAATATCGGCTTACTCAAAAGTGTTTTTGTTTTAATAACTTCGAGGTTTAATTAGGTTTAAACTCCGTATATCTTCGTGAGTCCGAGACTAGGATATAGTTGAATCTTAAGTGCAATGAAATCAACTCCTTACACTAACCACTAAACCATCATAGCTTTGGTAAAATAAGTCGGCAAATAGATATGAACATCAATGCAACTAGAAGAAAATGGATATGAACATTTAGGCAGCTAAAATGGATAGGAACATGTAGAAAATTGTGATTGTGATATGAATTGGGAACATCGAGACACCAAACCCTACAAATATGCAAGCCTTCTTATTGAAAGGTCCCCCTATTCCACTTGTCATGAGGGTTTACGTTTTAGAGTCCCCACAAAGGACCATCATATTTAATTAAGAACTCCCATATCTGTAATTAACTTCTCGTTCTATTACAATGCGACACTCCAATACATGATTAATAACACTGCTATGATGTAGTTGTAGTATTACAGATAGTCATAAGTAAGCATATGTTTTTTTTTTTGAGAAAAATAAATAAGCATATGTTACCAAATGCCGAGTAATATTTGATATGAGGCAATTTTGCTTTATTCTAACATTTGTTTTCTAGTTTTTATCGAGTCTTTTTAGTCCTTATCGAGTCATTTTAGGTAACTGAGGAGTTATAAACGAATATTTGGGGAATTGGAGTCTCTGGAAAAAAAAAAAGTCAAAGTGGAGCAAAAATGAGTCATAATGAAGGAATAGAGCATTACGGAGCACTCGCTCCGTCCGCTGACACAAATATGGATACCACTTACCTAGTTTTGGGACGCGACTTAAGAGAGAAAAAGGGGGAGCCGTCACCAGAACACATCTATCATCTTTTCTATCTTTTTGATTTGAATATTTTGAGAGAGCTTTGAGACCTAGACACTTTTCCATAGAGTTTATAGAGTTTTTGCTTGTTGGATTTGGGAGAATAATCTCTGCAACACTTGAGAAGAATTCTGAACCCCTTTTGTCTATTTTATATTTCATTCATGGGTTTCTCTTCATCTCTTGTTGTGATTTGCTTCTCTATGTCTGAGTAGTTATGTAGTTATGTTAAGGGTTTCAAGGGAATTCATGAATCGTTGAGTTATATATGTTAGGATAGGGATCTGTCTTTTATTTCTTCATCTATTATTGATCTTAATGCTGAAACTAGATTAACTACCTAGTTTCTGATATTAGGTTGTTTAATGCACCAAAAGTGATTGTTTAAATGCCTGAAAGAATATAGATAAGCAAAACGTCCTTAGCCAACGAAAGTTGATGTTAATGCATTTTGTGAACATATCAAACATGGTCTTAATGCATGTTTAGTTTCCTGAATTCAAACGACAGTTTATAATCTTAGGTTGTTAGACATAGTAATTGTTACTACAACAGTAAATTGGTTATAAATCAGTGTTTTGAGTTCTAGAATGCGCTTAATGATTTCCCTGTTCGATTCTCTGGTTCACGATCTCTGAAGTCCTGCGAATTTACCCTTGACCTAACACTTTGCTTATTTGATTTTTAAATCGATATTTGTCTATTTCTGTTTCAGGCAACCACCAATAAAAACCCCATATTTTGTCTTAACTTCCTTTCGATCTTCATTGATTCATAGTGTAACACTGGTCCTCTGTAATTCGAATCTTTCTGTATTACAATTATATGATGTGCACTTGCAGTAGAAAATAAAGCACTATATCCAGTGTACCAATATTAGATTGATATCTTTTTCCTAAACATAACATAAATTGATTTTTATCATGTAGAGTTCGGTATGAGAAGTAGAAGTCACCTGTGATACCAAATCTCAAACATCTAAAATGACTTTCTCCATGAACTTTTGGGAAGGAAAAAAATTAATGCAGAACATATAAACACTTTTTAGGGTTTGTATTATGAAATATACAATTTGGGAGAATTAGATATTTTTTACTGTCTATTTTTATATATCCTAACCTATGTCTCAATTTTTCTAGAGAGAAAATTGGTGAAATAAGTACGATAATATGTAAGAACAAAAAAAAACTGTCACTCACCAAATTATATTCATTTAAAAACTATAACTGTTAAAATTTGTAATTATAAATAGTTTGGGAATCGAGATTGTCTCAGGATATATGGAGAGGTAAATGCCGTTTGGAAAATATTTAAAAGTTTGAGATAAGTTAAGTAAAAAACAAAATGGAGCAAGAAACAAGGGAAATGTGAGAGTAAATAGTTTTTAATATTGATGATTTCACATTTTTTTTCTATAGAAATCTGAAATGAAGAGAGAAACAAGTATAGAAATGTATTTAGTTTGTGTGTGCTGAATTTTCTCCTATACTTCTACGAGCTCTCTCCTATTTTTATAGTTAAAAATCATGTTTAACATCCTCTATTTACTCCGCTTGATTTGACATTTATTGTCTTTTACTTTAGTGGATTCAACTATTTAAGAATCAATGCGCATTATTATTCTTTTGAAAAGTTGTCAGCTCACTTCGATGATGATAGCTATTATGACCACGTTGTTCACTTCATCGAGTCTAAGACTGTGGCTTGACTTTCGCTTTGTGCTTCTTCGCTTCGGTATTGCCTTCATTCCGTGTATGAGTTTCTAAAATGACTTCTTATTAGATATATTTTAATGGGTCGAGATTTATTCTCCAACAGTAACCCCCCCCCCACACATACACACACACAATTCCTTAAGTTAGTTATTTTTCTGAACGATTTGAGGAATTTTGAGTAACTTGCTATTTGGAAAACCGTAATACCAGTTAAAACATTTAACTTTTTTTTTTCACCTCCTTACTATTCATCTTACATGTTTTTGGATTTTTCCACTTTAGGGATTGATGGATTCACATCAATCGATTTGGGATTCTTTCCAAGAAGGTTTGGAAGAAAACCGTGTGTTTAGAACAATCGATTTATAGTCTTCGGTCTTTATGTAACTTCGCAGAAGCGGTGGAAAATATTATTCTTTTTCATGACGACAATCATGAATTGACAAAAAGTAGGTGTTGCTGTGTGTATGAGTACTATTTTTTCGAATGTAACATTCATTTCCAAATTACCAAACTTTAAGTAAAGTATATTTCCAAGATTAATTTGTGCTTGTCACAAATCGGTCCCAATTTTTATTTGCCAGATAATTTTAAATATTGCGACGGTTTCTGACATTAGAGTTATTCTTAATATGAATGATTTGTTTCATCTAGGAACCACTAAAGATAATAGGAAACATTGTGGGATCTTTCTTTTTTCTCCAAAGATGGGTTGACGACGAATTAATACCAATATTTAGTCTTTCGGCAACTCCTATTGTGGTTCTTCTTCTCTCATTTGGGATTTAAACTGGTTTTCCATATATCAGAAATGGCGGATTCTTCCTCTCATAAGAATAAAGTGGAATTCATTATTTCTTTTCATTTTTTGTCATCGTTTAAACTTTTAGGTAATTTTGTCAATCATTTATATCATACACAAAATCTTTTTTTTTAACTCTACTATATTCTAACAATTTGTAGTATAGATTTTTTGGTCTATAAATTTGACTTTATATATATATATATATATATTATTGCATTTACATTGCAATAGTAATTCGAGATAAAAACTTGAGTACATCAAATTTGCTACATCATTGTTGTTTATATCTAATAGCATTGGTTTAAAAACTATGTTATAAATATACCTATATATATTAAAACATGTAAATGTTTTATTTCTATTTTATAGAACCCTTATTTGCACCCCCGCTCAAAAAAAAAAAAAAAAAAAAAATCTTAATGTGATATACCATAGTGTAATAACATAAAAGATGCTGATAAATGTAAAATATGTATGTAATCATTTCAAACTCAAAAACTCATAAATCACAATAGCTCGCTTTCTATAATCTTCTGTATTACAATTCTTGATTTTTTCTTGTTAATAAAAAAAAAAAAAAAATTGTAGGTTGAATACATCTTATGTATAAAGAATCGTATGGACTTTCTCTGTCTCTCTCCTTTCTTTCGACTAAAAATAAATAACTCAAAGATTTTAAGTTGTGGGTCGGTCTATAATGTATGATTGCAAACTGCCGCAATTCGGCAGACTTAATTTCCTGACAGTCGTGTTTTTCTCTCTCAAAATAAATCCATCCTGTGGTAGAATTTGGACACAAATCCACAAACTTAAATACTTACAAATATTTCACACACCAATGAATAACATTAAAGATGATTCAAGATTCCAAATATTGATACTGTAAGATGAGTAAGCTTGGGCCAGGTTATAATTTGTTTTCACTTACTCTAAGAATTAATGTACTGGCTGAGAGAGAGAGAGAGAGAGAGAGAGAGAGAGCAAGTACATTAGGGATCAGGGAACCATGGCCTTAATCAACGGCGTCGTTTACGAAATGCGAGTGTTTGATTTGTTATGTGTTGATTTGTTGTCATAAGTCGCATCTGCACAACTAACTACAGAGATTGGGAGCAGTTTAATTATAATAAGCACAATTTGGCTTTAAAATTACAATATGTAAAGCACTAGTAGTGTCTCAGTAAGATTCATATTGATGATTTGTCATTTGTCAGACGTGTAGATATGAGAAAGTAGACTTGTAGGTTTCTTGAAAGTTTGTTAGCTAATCACTTTCTGATGGACAAAGTTGACATTATTGCGAAATTAATATATAAAGTGGTTTGTCAAAATCTTTATATGAATATTTAGGTTGGAAACATGAACTTTGGTGGAAAGCCCTCCACATAGATTTACAATTTTAGTTATTGGCATGTTTACACGAGAGCTAACACTAAATCATCTCCATAATTTGTTTAACCAATTTCTAAATTTATCATTTAATAATGTCTTTGGACATTTTTATTTCTACTAACATCATCACTCATACAAAATCATTTTCAAAAAGAAAAAAAAATATTCATCAATATCAATGGATTTATCATGTATGTTTACTTTAACAACCAGAAAAAATAAGGGAAACGAAAATAAAAGAATAAATCATATATTAAAATGTATTATATAAGTTTTTTAATTGGAATTGAAATTTTGGATGGTAAAAGAGTTTAAAAATCTGAGGATAGCTAAAATTACTCCAAAATCTCAATAACTTTGGTAACATTAGCTGTAGAACAAATAATTTTAATAATTTAAAGAAAAATTGGGAAATTTTGGATAATTTTCAGATACTTTTTATCTATTCAAAAAATTTTGAATTCCAAACAGGTTATTTGGTATATTTTCTTTACTTATTCATTTAAATAAAAGATACATGTTCCCAAATAATTATTTAAATAAAATGAAAATAAAGCATACAATTTAAGATATGTAGAGACAGTAAAACCGTCCCATAATGAAACTAATTTATTTGAACTAAAATGATTAAATAATATATAGTTTGGAAATTCTTTAAGTTTTTCATAAACTATTTTCATCCCAATTCTTTTCTTTTCTTATAACTTTTTCTTTTGTAATCTGTTAGGTCATAATAAACTGACTCATTAGTCTATTAACTTTATGGTAAAGAAGGGGACTCACCCAAATGAGACGGTGGCAGTTCTTTTGTGGACTTAGAATAGCCTTAGACCATTATCCCATTGAGGAGTGAAGTTGAACTTACAACAAAAAATAAAGTATAGTCGTGATAGACTTATGTTATGCCACTAGATGACTAGATTATAAGAACATCTCTATTGGAAGTATATAGTGAATATTTAGTATAAATATCTCATGATTAATAATGAAAACAATAGAAAAGAAAAAGAAAATAAAAAGAGGTTTTCAAATGAAAAACTTTGAAAAATTCATAAGAAACCCATAATCCATTTATTTATCATTGATTGGTTCTATTCTTTTTTTTAAGAATTTAAATTATAATTAGTTTTTATTAAAATATAAATTTTTGTTTGAGAAACTCTTTAAAATTATCATAATTGGAAAACTTATCATGGTTGGAGATGCTCTAAGCCTTCTTCTACCAATTCTTTTATGTTGTCGTTGCATTCTTTTTTTTTCTTTGTCAACTTGTTGTCCTTTCTTTTTTTTTTTTGGTAAAAACAATTGTTGTCCTTGCATTCATTCATACAATTATCTGTAAAAATATTTTCTGGTAATTTCAAAAATTACACGCCAAATACAAACGATAAAAACTTTTTTTTTTATCTTCATTTACATTTGCAAATACAATTTCATGTTTAAAAAATGTGATTGAAATAATCAATACCTAGATACAAAACGCTTACACAAAACATTTAAGTAATGTTGTTTCTGAAAGGAAAAACATGTAATCAGATTTGGTTTTGACGATCCTCTAATTTCTTGACCAAAATGGAAAATAGAGAACAGAAGTAGAGAAGCTGTTCCTTGGCTTGCTATGTGGAAAATGGCAACAAAATTTTCAAAAAGGGGAAACGAACTTAAGTGCTTTATTGAAACCACATGGGGGCACAAAGCCAAACAATGACCATTCCATAATCATTATAAAGACTGTTCTTCTTGTATTGGTATCAAAATGGGTCCCAAAAGGAAACTTCCATATTAATTTTGTGGAAGATCCATACCAAAACTAGAGCCTGCAAAAAAATAATCATTGTATATAGTTTGTAACTTTCTGAAACAAACACATACGAACATACCCACTTTCATGTCTTAAAAAACGGTTTGTGTGGTAATAGCTGGTTTCAAGTCTCTCTCAACAAATCATCTGCAAAAATCTCTACTTGAAATTGATTTCTACGCAAGCCTACTTGAAGAGAGATGAAGCCAAAAACATTATTGGGCTCTCACGGACAGACTAAACAAACGTTACACACGCTAGATTAGAGAACCAAAATCTCAAGAGAATACACAATACATCTTGTCCTTACGGGGTTCCTTCAAAAAGTGTCACAACTCACAGTTTATATCCTAAATATGTTCATTCATTGAAAACAAACAGAACAAATACGTATCAAAATGGAAGCTATTATCACAACATAGGACCTAAAGCTAAGAATACATGTTTCATGATTTATGAACTCTACTAGGAGCCTTCTATATATTGTTCTTAACTCAGAATCTCTATTACTTCACAACAAGCAAGTGCATAATAAATTCACAGAGGCTTAACACATCCCTTAAGTCAAAAACAAGGCTAAAGAACATAATTTAATTGGTAGAAACGGACAAAGGTCTCATCCGGTGGAAAAAGATCTTATTAGTTAAATTGAAAAGAGTACTTGTGTCCGGGAGAAGTTATCGTACATCCTGACAATAACAATGGTTTGAATCATCATTTGATTTATAAGATAAGAACCCAATTAATAATGGAAGTAATAACATCTACCAACACATGTGCCAGGGTTCCATCTAAACTGAAAGACTGCAAATACGGTAGTAAAAATTTAGCTTAAAGAACCTGAATTTCTTTGAGAACAAAAAAAATTTAAACTTTGCGGAAAAAAGCTCTCCATCCACTTCAGGTGCTGCCTCTTAGATGGGACTGACATAGTTAGCAAATCTACCTGTCATGAAAGATGCAAAGTTGTTATAATCTTAAACATGAAGGATCTTTAATTTCCTTTTGTCTCTCTTTTCATTTCTGAAATCTAACTCACATCCTAAACAGGCTCCAACACACCCAAATGTTGCATCTTTCTCAAGGAAACGCAACTAAAGAGATTTGATCTGAAGCTCAAACACCCTAACACACCCAAATGTTGCATCTTTCTCAAGGAAACGCAACTAAAGAGATTTAATCTGAAGCTCAAACACCCTAACACACCCAAATGTTGCATCTTTATGAAGGAAACGCAACTAAAGAGACTTGATCTGAAGCTCAGACACCCTAACACACCCAAATGTTGCCTCTTTGTCAAAAAAACGCAGCTAAAGAGACTTGATCTGAAGCTCAGATACCCTAACACACCCAAATGTTGCCTCTTTCTCAAAGAAAACGCAGCTATTTAAATAGACTTGATCTGAAGCTCAGACACCCTAACACACCCAAATGTTATCTCTTTCCCAAGAAAACGCAACTAAAGAGATTTGATTTGAAGCTCAGACACGACACCCCAACACAGCTAAATGTTGCATCTTTCTTCAGAAAACACAAGTAAAGAGATTCGATTTGAAGCTCAGGCACCCCAACACAGCTAAATGTTGCATCTTTCTCAAGGAAACACAAGTAAAGGATTCGATTTGCAGGAAATTCAATAATTTTACCAATCATACACAAGAAAGAGTAGCTAAGTGTTGTGTTGTCTATGTCATTAAGACTACTCCAAACCCAAAAGAGCACAACTAAACCAAACGAAGCAGGTTTTTGCTATTACCTTCATAAGAGGTGACATCAGAAGGAAGCTTCGAAACGAGGCAAGCTGCAGCAACAACGCTATGAAATGGTTGATGCGAGCTTAGTTCTCGCCGCAGTAACCTTCTCAGATTCAAATAAAAAATCCAAACTTTAATCACAAAACACTCAGATTTACATCAATTAGTTACAAATGTCAGACAAAGATGGCGAATTTCACCTGGGAACTGAAGAACCTTCGATTCGAGTCTGCCGAAGAGGCGAAGAAGTGTTGAAACGCGACGATGGGGAATTAGGGTTTGGAGCAGAGGTTCTAGCTCTAGGTGAGATCAAGCTTCTTCTTGTGGCGGTTCTTAAGATGGAGCCTAGAGACGTAGACCTAGAAGCGATGGTCGTTGCAGCCATTTCTCTCCTGTTTCGTCGTTCTTACTGCTTGCTTCTCCAAAATCCCCAAAACCTCGGTAAACCCTCCATAGGGACTGGTTTAAACCGGTTTGATAAACCGTTAAAATTAAACCGGTATAATTCGGTTTACGGACAAATTCGAGAGAGGAAATGGGGTTATCTTTGCTTTGAACTCTAATTAATCTTGAACACATTCATTGAAAAAGAGTCTCAAAAACTAATATTACAAAAGCTCTCCTCGTTAACCAACCACGATGGTTATAAGTCATGCCGAGTTGAATTTAAAAGTATAATTTAAAATTACAAGTTTAATAACACTTTTAAAACTTATATTTCAATAATAGTGGATTTGTCATTTTAATGTAAATTATTCTAAATTTTTTTCAAATCGTAGATTCAGTACACCCCTTGAGAGAATTCCTTATTTATTCACTGATATTTTCGTTTTATAGTAATGGAAATTTAAAGGAAAATTTGGTGCCATAACTATATAAAAATTATATTAAAAAAATTAACCATTCCTCACTTTTTCTCTTTTATTTTTATTTTTGTCTTTTAAGGTTTTTTTGTTATTTTATTAATTTTAGACTTTTTATGGTTAGACGGTAAATTAACCCAAATTTAAAGTGACGATGACTAAGCAAATTTGTCAAGAATTAATTACTTGTTTAGTGTATGATTGGTTGAGCAGTATCTCTCTCTTACAGCCTTATTTATTTTTAAAACATTAATACTCAACCAATCATGCTTTACCATTATTTTTTCTTACAGAAAAGTTCTATCAATTTTTACCAATCACAATATAGCTTCATTTTCTAGAAGAAACAAATCATCAGTAATATTATATAATTGTAATAATATAAATTATCAACTAAAAACAAAAAATAAAAAATAAAAAATAAATTTGAAAGAACTAAGATAAAAACCAAAACCTGAACTTTTTTCTTAATATAAGTATGATTCATCTTCCAAAACTCTTACCTTTTGTACAAAAAAAAAATCTAAAATCTTTGTTTTCATTGCTTGTAATTATTTTTTTCTTCAGAAATCATTAAATTATTTTTATTTAGTTTTGAATAATTTTATAAATTTTTAAGTTCTAATTAGAGATAACTTTGATAAAAAAAAAAAATTTGTTTACTAATACAAAGCTTTTTTCACTAATAGAAAATTAATTATTTTATATATGTTACACACATATTATATTTTACGAATCATATTTTATCTAAACCATATCTACAACAAAAGACTTACACAGCTACAACTAATATAACTACAACAAAAATCTCTGCTAAAAATTTTACAACAATAAATTTACAGCTACAGCCAATATACTTACAATACAAATAAAGTCCAACCAATCATCCACTTAGATCTTTGATAGAGAAACTAGGTGAAGAATCTTTGTTTCTGAATATTTTTACAAAATCTTCTCCAACCCACAAAAAAAATTAAAGGTAATTTACTAAAATGACATAAAATTATATTAGAATTATTAGAATGATTCTTACAACACAAATTAAGAGTGATTTACACAAATTTACAGCTACAACCAATATACTTACAACACAATCCAACCAATCATCCATTTAGGTCTTATATTGTGATTGACCGATAGGGAAACTAGGTGAAGAATCTTTGTTTCTGAATATTTTTACAAAATCATCTCCAACCCACAAAAAAATTAAAGGTGATTTACTAAAATGACATAAAATTATATTAAAATTATTATAATGATTCTAATATTTTAAAAATTACTAAATTGTTTTCAGTACCTAAAATGTCCTTTTATTCTTTGATACCAAAAACATAATTACGAAAATTGTCATTATTTTTTACTAAAAAAATTTTAAATTTTTACCACAGTAAAAAAACTGGGTGAAAATTGTCTAAATAAAGCTGTTATACATGAAGTGACAAATTTATTTAGATGTCAGACTTTGTAGCAAATGACAGATTTTCTATAACAGTTTTATTTAAATACGACAGTTTTTGTATTACTTCATCACAGATTACATGCGAGCGATAATTTTTTGAATTACTTGATAACAGTTTTATTGAGTTACAACAGTTTTAATATTTGAATGACAGCTTTATTTTTCGAACAACAGTTTTATTTTTCGAACGACAGTGTTTTTTTAATCTAATAGGTATTTTGACTCAGTTGCAACAAATTTTCTCAAATGCGACAGAGTTTTTAAGTTTTTAAAAAATTTACGTTATGACAGGTTTATTTGACACGACAGAGTTTTCTAACGACACAACATAGTTTTTAAGATTTTCAATAAATCTATCAACTTATTTAATTACTAAATTGGCAAATACGTTACAACAGATTTATTTTACGTTGTAGCAGATTTAACTTTGTTAGTAGATTTTTAGTGTTATTATGCAGGTTTTAGTAGACATGTTATAGCAGATTTATTTATTATTAAATTGACTATTTCTCATATATACACGTTACAACAAGTTTTGTACGGCAGGTTTTTATCAAATTCAATCCTATATTTTTCACAAAACGAAACAATTTTATTTTTTTAATTCGTTTTCCTTAATTGTAGATAATTCAAATTCATTTTTCTTAATTGTAGGTAATTCAAATTCGTTTTCCTTAATTCTAGGTAATTAAAAATTCTTTTTAATTCATTTACCTTATTTTAAAAATTTATAAATCAATTTTTGAAATAAATTTGTGTTCCATAATCTTTGAAATAATTTTAGGTAATTAAAAATTTGTTTTCCTTATTTTAAAAAATTTAAATCAAAATGTTTTAAATTTGTGTTCCGTAATCTTTAAAATAATTAAAATATATACACAAATTTTTTTTAAAAAAAAAATTGTGTTCCTTATTAGAGAAACTGATTTAACTTTAAAATTATTTTTTCCTAAAATTTTGGTAAAAAAAAGGAAAAATTATTTATAAAAAGGGGCTGCCAAAGAGAAGTTGTGAAGGGATTTGGGGGGAATTTTTTAGATGTCGTGTTCCTGTTTTTTTTTCTTCAATTCTTATTTTTAATATTAGTTTTTATTATTTATATTTAATTAAGTTTTGTATAATTTTAAATATTTGTAATTTAAATAAGAATGACAGAAGTTGCAATTATTAGGAATAACATTGGGTATTATAATTTATTATAGTAATGGTATATTTGTAATAATTAGAATTATTCTGGATAATTTTTCCATTTAAAATGCATATGTCATACCTTAAATAGTTTAAAATATCTTGGTTATTATGTCTTTCTACAAAAGATTAATGTTACGGTAGTAAACTTGATTTTAAAGATGTTATATTAGTAATTATACTATAATTTGATGTTAGTACAGTAATTCTTCCAAAAATTAATGGCAGATATTTAAATTTGATTAAGTCTTCACTAATCCACTAACAAAAGTTACAAATTTAATGGTATTTACACTGTAAGGCCACAAATTCCTAAGTACAAGAAAATTCAAAGAGAAATAAAGTTTCAATAAAGTTTCAACCAGAGAAGTGGTTTGGTTGAAAAGGAGGATTGAATATAATTACTATTGATTGACGAGAAATAATATAACTATTTTACTAAGAAAATTAATAAAAATTATTATATAAAATTAAATGTGTTCAACATATACATACATGATACATAAAATAATTTTAACTTATTAGATCATGAAATTTTTTTAATATTGATCATATGATAGCATGTCTTAAAATTACGAATTAACTAAGACAAAAATCAAACTAAGTGGAAAATTAACAAAATACATGTTAACTATATATAGGATATTTTGGTGGTTATATCTGGAGACTTCTTATAAAAGCTACACATGGAATGAGTTACGGTCTTATTACGTGTCGAGTTACTGAATTGACCACAAAAAAAAAAAGGAGAATTATTAGGATAACATAAATATATATTATATTTACTATTATAACATCTTAAAAACTAAGTTTACTAAACTAACACTAATCTTATGTACTAAAGACAAAAAAATCTGAAATTTTAAAACTATTTACATGTGTGCCATTTAAGGGTTTAAGTAAATTTTTTCAAAAAAAGTAAATTAATTTTACTAAAAATAAAATAAGGAAAAAGTAAATGGAAAAGTAATTTAACATCCCTAAAATTAACATAATCTCCAAATTCACAAAAACCCATCTCTTCTTTTCCAACACCCAATTACCAAACACAACAATTAATTGATTCATGTTCTGTAAGCTAAAAAAATCATGGAGGTGTGTGTTGCAGATAGAAAAAAAAAAAAATAAGGAAGATAACGTTTTGAAAATCATAAATAATGAAAATACTATATTTATGGGATATTTATTCAATGAACGCAAATATTATCTGCAAAGTAAATAAATTGTTGATTTTTTATACCAAAATTTTAGGTTAACGAATTTTTAAAAAATTAATAAGTTTTACAAATATAGAAACACAAATTTCATTTAAAAAAATAGTTTATAAATCTTTAAAATTAGGTAAAATAACCCTAAAATAAATTACTATATCAATTTTGATTTACAAATTTTAAACTTCATTAAAAACGAATTTATAATTACCTAAAACTATTATAAAGATTATAGAACACAAATTTATAATAAAAAAACTTAATTTATAAAATTTAAATTAAGAAAAAGAATTTATAACAAATATTTAATTTACATATAATTAAGGAAAACAAATATCAAATACTTACAATTAAGGAAATAAAATTTTAAAAAAATAAAACAGTTCCTACAATTAAGGAAGGGACCCACAGTAAAAAACAAAATTTGAAAAAATTGACAAATTTGACAAAAACCTGCCGTAACGTAGATATATGATAAAGAGTCAATTTAGTAATGAACAAATCTGCTATAACATGTAAATTAAAACCTGCCATAATAACACTATAAATCTATTAACAAATGTAAACCTGTCATAACGTAAAATAAACCTACTATAACGTATTTGTCAATCTAGTAATTAAATAATTTAATAGATTTATTGAAAATCTGAAAAACTCTGCTGTGTCGTTAGAAAATCCTGTTGTGTCAAACAAACCTGTCATAACGTAAATTTTTGAAAAACATAAAAAATCTGTCACTTTTCAAAAACATTGTTATAACTGACTCAAAATACCTATTATATCAAAAAAAAGCTATTGTTCAAAAAATAAAACTGTCTTTCATAAAATAAAACTGACATTCGAACTTTAAAACTGTTGTAACTCAATAAAACTGTTATCAAGTAAATAAAAAAACTGTCGTTCGACTGTTAATCTATCATCAAATAATATAAAAAACTGTTAATCTATCATCAAATAATATAAAAAACTGTCGTACTTAAATAAAACTGTTTTAGAAAATCTGTCATTCGCTAAAAAAATCTGTCATTTTAATAAATTTGTCACTTCATGTATGACAGCTTTATTTATAAAATTTTCACCCATTTTTTACTGAGGTAAAAATTTCGAAATTTTTAAATAAAAAAGTAATGGCAATTTCGTAATAATATTTTTTGGTATCAAAGAAAAAAAGGACATTTTATGTACCAAAAACAATCTAGTAATTATCAAAAGATTACAATCATTCTAATAATTCTAACATTATTTTATGTTAATCTAGTAAGTTACCCCTAAAAAAATGATTCCAACAGTATATTAGAAAAAAGTTTAAATTACTTCTTCTTTTCCACTAAGGAGTAAGGGCTACAAACTTCTTCAATCCACACACGCACCAATGTGTATGTTATGCTAAGTTCACTTATGTAGTTTCGAATATATGTGAGAAAAATCAACTTTTGTCATATTCTAATCCAAGTTATTCTAGAAAGATTAACTAACGTGGATTTCACTTCAGGTTCTGAGTGGCACTTAGCCACACTGTTCTCCAAGCCCCAATACAAAGCTAACTTCTTTACTTAGCTCCAACATCTTGTAGAAGTTGCGTGTGTTCTCTCACTTTTCTTAAACAAAAATAATTCTTCTTTTAAGGTTATCATGAAGACCATGTCTGAATCTCGTATGTGTTTGCATTTTCTCTTGCTCATCTTACTCTGTTGTGTCTCCCCTTCAAGCTTCACCATTATACACTTCGATTTTGAGAGTCCTGTTGTTGGTCTTGTTGCTTGTCGTCCCCACCAGATTCAAGCTCTCACTGAGTTCAAGAACGAGTTTGATACACGCCAGTGCAACCACAGTGACCCCTTTAATGGAGCCTGGTGCGATAACTCTACAAATGCAATCACAATGCTACGACTCAGGGCCTGCCTCAGTGGAACTCTAAATCCCAACAGTAGCTTATTCAGATTACATCATCTTCGTCACCTTGACCTCAGTCAAAACAACTTCATCTCCTCTTCACTTCCTTCTGAATTTGGCAATCTCACACATGTTAGAGGTCTTATCACTTTCCTCTAATGGCTTCCTCGGCCAAGTTCCTTCCTCATTTAGTAACCTAAGCCTTCTTTCTCAATTAGACCTTTCTAAAAATGATCTCACCGGTGGTTTCTCACTTGTACGTAATCTAACAAAGCTCTTGGTTTTACGCCTCTCTTATAATCGTTTCTCAGGAACTTTGAAACCCAACAGTAGTCTCTTTATGTTGCACCACCTCCGTTACCTTAACCTAGGTTACAACAACTTCAGTTCATCACTCCCTTCTGAAATAGGAAAGCTCCACAAACTAGAGGCATTGTCTCTTTCCTCTAATGACTTTTTTGGTCAAGTTCCTCCCACAATTAGTAACCTTACCCGTTTAACCTTGTTGCACCTTGATCAAAACAAGCTCACTGGTAGTTTCCCACTTGTACAAAATTTAACTAAGCTCTCTGCTCTACAGATTTCATATAATCACTTCTTTGGAACCATTCCTTCTTATCTCATCACTATGCCTTTCTTATCACATCTTGACATCTTGATCTACGTCAAAACTATTTTAACGGTTCCATTGAAGTTCTTAACTCATCTACCTTGTCTAGTCTCGAGATCCTTTACCTTGGGGAAAACCATTTTGAAGGAAAAATATTAGAGCCTATCTCAAAGCTCACCAACCTCAAGAATCTTGATGTTTCTCTTCTCTCCTAAACATAAGCTACCCAATTGACTTAAGCCTCTCCTCCCTCACAAATTTGGTGTACCTTATACTCTCCGGTAATAGTATATCTCCGACCAGTTTCGATTCAAGTTTAGACATCCCACCAAACTTGGAGATCTTGTTCTTATCAGACTGCAACATCAGTGAGTTCCCAAACATCTTAAAGATCCTTCAAGAGTTGGAGTTCGTAGACTTATCCCACAACAGAATCAAAGTGAAAGTCCCTGAGTGGTTATGGAACCTTCCTCGTCTGGACACAGTGACGATCACAAACAATTCATTGAGTGGTTTCGAAGGTCCACCAGATGTTTTGGTAAACTCATCGTTGAAGATTTTAGTTATGTCGCAAAACTGTTTTGAAGGAGACTTTCCTCTTCCACCACTTTCTATCAGCATCTTGGACGCAGCACGCAATAGATTCACAGGGAGGATACCTCTTTCAATCTGCAACTGTAAGTCTCTCAGTGATCTGACGCTACCTTACAACAACTTCACTGGTCCAATACCTCAATGCTTGAGCAACTTGACGGTTGTGAATCTCCGGAAGAACAACTTGGAAGGAAGTATTCCTGATGAGTTCTACGATGGTGCGTCACTTCAGACACTTGACGTTGGATACAACCGACTCACTGGGAAGCTTCCAAGGTCTCTAGTCAAATGCTCCTCTCTACAGTTTCTAAGCGTTGACAACAATGACTTGGAGGACACGTTTCCTTTCTGGCTCAAGACTTTACCGAATCTGCAAATCCTTACCCTCCGTTCAAACAAGTTCCACGGTTCTATATCTCCTCCTCATCAAGATCCTCTTGGTTTTCCAGAGCTACGAATTCTTGAGATATCTGATAATATCTTCACTGGAAGCTTGCCACCGAGTTACTTTTTGAACTGGAAAGCAGCATCACTCACGATGAATGAAGATGAGAGTTTATATATGGTATATGGTAAAAGTACTTACAGGGTAATGCCGTAATGGGCATTAGATATATGAACTATATAGATTTACGGTACAAAGGTCTATCTATGGAGCAAGAGAAGGTCCTTACTTCTTACGCCACCATTGATTTTTCTGGAAATAGACTTGAAGGAAAAATTCTTGAGTCCATTGGTGTCTTGAAGGCGTTGATTGCATTCAACTTATCAAACAACGTCTTCACGGGCCACATTCCTCTGTCTTTCTCCAATCTTGGCAAGCTCGAGTCACTTGACCTATCAAGCAACCAACTCTCAGGGACTATTCCTAATGGACTCAAGAGCCTCTCGTTTTTGGCGTATATAAATGTGTCTCACAACCAACTCAAAGGTGAAATACCACAAGGAACCCAGATTACTGGCCAACCTAAATCTTCCATTGAAGGGAATGAAGGGCTTTGTGGTCTTCCTCTAGAGGAAAGTTGCTTTGGGACTAATGCACTACCAACACAAGAGCCTAAGGAAGAGAAAGAAGAAGAAGAGGAACAAGTGTTGAACTGGAGAGGTGTGGCAATAGGGTATGACCCTGGAGTGTTGCTTGGATTGGCAATAGCACAAGTCATTGCTTCATACAAACCGGAGTGGCTTGTCAAGATATTTGGTCTGAATAAGCACAGAAACCGTTAGGACTGTTTCAGTTTTGAGTTTGATCTTTCAATGTCTATCAAGCAGTTGTTGTTCTTGTATTAAAGCATTACCGTGTATTTGTTGTATCTTTATATGATGCTTGTTTTATTTTCTATAAAGTAAGAATGCTGCAGTCATATTCATATCTGCATCTTGTATTGTTTTTTTTTTCTTTTTCTAATGAGAAAACGTCATAGGCAGGGGAATAAAGATCAAATTAAATGAGATTAATCTACGATGTTAGTTTGTTTTTACACACTTTCAGAGTATGCATAAATGTAGCAGTGAGAATATGGTTTAATTCATTTAGTTAACAGAAATTAAACATTAGATTGACATAGATGCATATACGATTCTGACCTTTTCAATGTTCTTTCATCTAAATTATTTTCGTTCAACATACAATTTATACGTTTTTGCTTTACACAAAACTTTATATTTTGTATATGCCCAAATCTGTCAAATAAAAATACGATCCAACCCTAATTGTTTAGGTCTATTATAGTCCATCTCAACAAATCCCACATCCATTCTCCATTCGTCTTTGCCTTTCACCTTCTCCACCATCTTCTGTTACCATTAGTCATTCACCTTTTACTCTTCACTATCAAATTTTCAAACCTGTAACCGCCATACAATCAAACTCCAAAAAAAGGTTTCATGGAATTGAGTGATCAGAGTAAATTCGACTCTAGTTTGTTAAAGTGAGAAACACTTTACACTTAACAACAATGCCACACTGTTAAAATTTAGAAACAATTAATTGTTTTAAGAAAAATTAGCATATATAATTGTTTCAGAGTAAATTAATTGTTTCTTTTCAAATTCGTTTTTAATTAATAAAGATTTCCTAAACTAAATCATAACAATAAATCTAAATAAAAATGGACATCCAATTTAATAAATGAAAATTATATTAATGAAAATTTTTATTAGAATAATTTCAATTCAAATCATTAAGATTTCTCTCTAAATTCAAAAAAATTTAGATGAAATATTTTCAACTTAATTATAAATCTTTCACAACATTTTACTCAATATATATGATCATGTCATTGCATTAAGAAACACATCTATTTTTTTAGTAGCTTTATATGTACATTTTTATTCTTTTTGTGATTTTAGTTTTCAATAATTTATTTGTTTAAATATATTTTCAGAATACAAAAGCTATTGACATACAATCTTCATTAATATTTTCTTCTACTAAAATTTTTCGTAAGTTTGTTTCAATTTTGGTTTTTTATTTTGTGTTATTAATAATGTTTTTTGAAATTTTTAATTTCTATTTAGGTGAAATCTGAGAAGTAATCTTTAAAAAAATTACACTTTTGTGTTATAATAGTAGGTAATTATATTGTTTTCATATATTCTTTAAAATTAACATTTTTAATGTAATATAAACTATATTTTTCAATATTTTTTATCCGTAAAAAAAAAAAAATATATATATATATATATATATTTTATAAAAAAATATATTGGTCTTATATATATATATATATCCAAAAACTATCACTAATTTGATCGAAATGCAATTCTCATCTTAAATTTTTGGGATTATTTTATTTATCTTCATCTTTTTTTCTTCTTCTTTCCTTTTGTCAAAAAAAAAAAACAAATTCAGTTTACATATTTTTTTTTATTTCTCTAACTTTTGATTTGCTCGATTTATTTTATAAAATAGTATTCTCTTCACTCTCCTTATTGAACCATTTATCTAAGTGACGTTTCTTTTCACTTCACCTTACTTTACCAAATCATATTGGAGAAAATTCTTTTATTGATTTAAATCTAGTCAACTAGAATTGAGAATATCGGTTAGAGGCATGTCGATGAATGATTAAAACTTGAAATACATTGAGTGTCTTTGCGTTTATTGAATCGGAAGACTTTGAAAATTTTCCAACAATGAAATCAACAGAAAAAAATCAACATCTCTAATTAAACATGAATAACATAATGGAATCAAAAGTTGTAATGAAAAACATAACTAATAAAATTTTTTGTTTTATATGTATTTTCTAAATTATTTGCACTCACATTTATAATATTCATTAATACAACATTTATATTAAACACTTATTAGTAAGAAGTTTTTATTTAGATTCAAACTATAAACACTATTTATTATTTTTAAAAAATATCCAAAAAATGTTATTCCCTACAAACCTTGATCATTTAATAATTTGTCTAAACTTAAAAACACCTTTTAGAATTAACAACAATGTCATCTTATTACATGAGAGATGTTCAAATCAGATTTTGGATGAGATTTGGATAGGATTATTCAATTTTTGGTTTGGTTTGGAGTTATTTAATTGTGATTTTTTGTTAAACCCAAATAATCTGCATATTTTCATGATTTTAAAAAAAAAGTGTTTTTGTTTCAAGCCCAGTTGGCTAACTAAATGTTTCTGCTTCTCTTCCATAGTTGATTTCAAGTTTTGTAACACGTATAAATATGTGAAGACATCTGCAATTTTTTTTTTTTATCTAGCATAAGGAAAATACATCAAAGTTTATGTAAAATTAGTGAACCTGATGTAAACATACATAAATTCACCAAAATTTTCGATATTATAACAAACTAGAAACACCATTTATACATCTTCTACAAATCCTTGTGAAGAACACTCAAAAGCTTCTGATAAGAATCTCTGTCCACAAGCTTTTTCTCTCCCAACATCTCCAATAATCTCGTCGCTTCATCATACTTCCCATTCCTGCAACTCTCATCAAAAAGTGTTCTATAGGTAATCAAATCAACCACACGCCCATTCTCAATCATCTCCCACAAAGAACACACCGCATCATCGATCTCACCGCTAAGTGCAAGAGCACTAACCAGAGAGTTATAAGATTTCCCATTAGGAACAAAACCTTTCCCTTTCATCTCATCAAGCAGCTCTCTACCATTAATGGTCCTACCTTGAGCACATAGCCCATGTATCAGATAATCATAAGTAAAAGAATTCGGCTGGCAATCATAAACCACACTCATCTGGTGAAATATCCTAAGAGCATCATTAACGTGAAGCGAGAGCACGTAGCCTTTAACCAAACAGTTCAAAGCGAACACGTCTGGTTCAATCCCATTATCCACCATTTGTCTGAACAAAGATCGTATCGTCTCCATATACATATGGCTCGTGTAAGAGTTGTTGCCTTGTCCCAACAAGGCCTTGAAGAGAATATGATAAGTTCTAATCGTCGGTCTACATTCCAAGTTCTTGCTAGTGGTCATGTGTCTGAATATATTAACCGCACGTATCAACTTCCCCGCTCTCGTGAAATAGTATAAGATCGAGTTGTAAAGGTTTTCGTCACCAATGTGACGAACCGAGAGCACTTGGTTCACAACATCATCCATTTCTTTGTACATTTTCGCAGCTCCAAGCTTCCTGATGGCGATGTGGTAAGAGCAGTTCTCGTGTTTGAATCTTGGCTGCTGAGACGCCCAGTTAAAGAGGTGGAAACACACTAGTGGGTCTTCTTGAAGAGTTATAGCATCGGCGAGCTCTTCAGGTGTGAATCTTGGTGGGAGCTTTGAAACCGATTCTTGAAACTTGGTTTGATCAAGAACAGGTTTTGGATTGTTTCTTTTGCTGATTCTTCTTCTCAGTGAACGCGTTGGGACTGAGGTTGAGTATGGCATACAAATGGAAACAGATACAGATCGACCTACACTTTGATTCAAGAGAAAAAGCTTCTTATCAGAACAACATTTTCAGAATCGATTACATCACTTCGACCACATGCTTACATTAACATTAGTTACCTTGAAAAGAGGTGCGTGTAGAACCAAACCCAATGGAAGTAATTACACTATGGAATCGTTCTTGCCGTAGAAAAATTCTGGATTTCGATTAAAAAATGAAACTTTCAGTCAAAGTAAGATAGCCCAACAAACACAAAACATTCAGAGAATCCAAAATTACCTCGAAATGGAACCTTTGATTAGAGCATGAAGAAGAGATGAAGTGTGGAAGCGAGGCAAAGTGAAACTCGGGTTTGTGAAGGAGAGTCTAGCTTCGGGTGAGATCAAACTTCGAGTAGTTGCGATTCTGGAGATGGAGCTCATAAACGCAGACCTAGTTGCAGCCATTTTTCTTAGCTTCTGCAAATCACAAAACCCTCTGATAGAAGAACGGTTCAATTCAATGACATTGTAAACATCAAACCCGGTTCAGTTCTTTAACCGGTGACTGATTTGATTAATCGCCTTACTACTCGATTAATGAACGAAACCGGAATATTTATCTGAGCCCTTTTAACAAACCCAACAACATTTTAAATGCCTGCCTGGCCCGTTTAATTTTACCCATTTAGTATTAATATAAATATTCTTAAGCAGAAAAGATTTGTTACCTCAAGGGATGTAATAATTAGTGTTGCTGTTAGATTTTTTTTATAATAGTTTTAGGTGAATTAGAGAAATTTTTATGATATTTTTTTTTGTGAAATTTATTTAAAATTATGTGATTTAAAATTTTATATTTTTAACTAAATAATTTTACCAAAACATTTTAAATTATAATAAATATCTTAAAATCCGCTATTTAAAATATTTTAAATAATATTGAATTTTAAAATCACAAAATCAATACCATTAGTTTTTTAAAACAAATTTAAAATATATTTTTGAATAACAAATAATTTATCATATTAATAGATACACCTTCTTACATTTTGTTTTTGTTGTCAACAAGACAACAACATGCATTGTCGATTTTGTTAGACCATAAACAAAATTTCTGCTAAACTATTTTGGATTTATGACGACAGAAAAAGATAAGTTATTTTGGTTTTTAGCCAGCTCTCCTTTTTTAACCATATAATCCGCAATGGATTTATGACATCACACGATTACGCTGGATGTAATTTATGTAACACAAAAAGCAGAAATGTTTATATCTAAATCTTAATGTTAGATTAGATTTGATTTTCTCTTTCCCATCACTGAAAATCCTTCATTACCTCTCTCACCTGCTAAAATTTCACATTCACTGTTACTTCTTACAACTTCCCACACTCTCTCTCTCTCACACAACACAACTGTACTTCGTCTCTCTTCTCTCTCTTTCTGGTGTTTTGTAAGAAAACCCTAATTCCCATTTTTTGTCGTTTTTCTTTCTTCTCCGGCGAGAGAGATTCTTTTGTAGATCTAGAAAACTTCACTATGCACTACTGATAAAAATCTGTAAACAAAAATGTCAAGCTCCGACCCGAAACCCGGACCTAAACCCGGTCCATGGCCTCCAGTCCCAGAAGCCTCCGCAATGCCACCGTCTACATGGGCCAAACGAACCGGATTTCGCCCCAAATTCTCCGGCGAGACTACCGCCTCCGATTCCGGTTCCGGTCAAGTCTCATTGCCTGCTTCCGTCAGAGCCAGACAACCAGAAACCCACCCGGATCTCGAAGCCGGTCAGCCTCGCCTCCGTCCTCCTCCTGTCTCCGCCGTAGCCAACGGCGAGACTGATAAGGATAAGAACGACAAACCTCCACCACCACCACGACAACAACCTCCTTCTGGTCCTGTTCCGGTTAAGGATCAGCCGGTTAAGAGACGGAGAGATTCTGATGGGGTTCCTGGAAGATCAAACGGACCCGATGGTGGAGCTAACGGGTCGGGCGACCCGGTTAGAAGACCGAACCGTATCGAAGAGACAGTTGAGGTTTTGCCACAGAGTATGGATGATGATTTCGTGGCTAGAAATTTGCATATGAAGTATGGACTCAGAGACACTCCTGGACTTGGTGAGTGTGATCATTTATATTTGAATAAAAGGAATCATTTTTATAATTGCTGTAACTTCTCTTCTGATTGTGACCTCATAATTGGTGTATATATAATTTATATAGATTCCTTTGGAGATTTATATCTGAAAATCAATTGTTTGATGTCAGAACATGATTCAATAGAACTTTATTTGTTATTTTAAATTTGTGCTAAGATTAATTATTATTTTTTATCTTATGTGTCTTTCAGTTCCAATTGGGTTCTATGGTTTGCAGCATTACCTCTCAATGTTAGGTTCACTGATTCTTGTTCCACTGGTTATAGTTCCTGCAATGGGAGGTTCGCACGTAAGTGATTCTTTTGGTCCCTCTCATTTGATCAATGTGGATTGCATTTAATTTTTCTTTTTCTTTTTTCCCCTCTGTTTTTTTTGGATTTGTAGGAGGATATTGCAAATGTTGTCTCGACTGTACTTTTTGTCTGTGGAATCACTACTTTGTTGCATACTTCATTTGGGTCGAGGCTTCCTTTGATTCAAGGCCCTTCCTTTGTTTTTCTTGCTCCGGCTTTGGCCATCATCAACTCTCCCGAGTTTCAAGGTTTAAATGGAAATAATGTAAGTAAGGAAACAGATCCTCTTTTGTTATCTCTGTCTAACTTAAGACGTCATTAGAAAGACTTCTGTAATAAGACAACCTTTATAACATTCAGTATTTAAGATTATGCTTCTGCGTTTATCCATAGCATTGGTGTACTTAATGCAAGTGAAATCAGTTCTTTCTCTATGGTTTATGAATTTTGTTGCGGCTTGTGGTCATCTTTTCGTGTGAAATCATTTAGATTTGTCTTAAACAAAAAAAATTGACTTCAAGTATTGTGTTTTGGTAAATACTGTAGAACTTCAAGCATATCATGAGAGAGCTGCAAGGTGCAGTCATAATTGGTTCAGCTTTTCAAGCTTTGCTTGGATACACTGGTCTAATGTCGCTGATTTTGAGGTATACATCTCTGACTTTGTTCAAAGCTGACACATTCCATATAAAGATATCAAACATTAGTTATTGTTTCCTATTTGGTGTTTTGTCTACACATGGTTTTTGTTGTGCTTTGTTTTCTTGTTTTCATAATATCTTTTGAGCCTCTTATATATAGGTTGATCAATCCTGTGGTTGTTGCTCCGACGATAGCTGCTGTTGGACTTTCGTTTTACAGCTACGGTTTCCCACTTGTTGGTAAATGTCTTGAGATCGGCGTAGTGCAGATACTACTCGTGATCATCTTTGCTCTTGTAAGTTTAGTGAAGTTACTGTTAACCGCTCTTGACAAATAAAGTTTATGTGGATGCTAGTTTCAAGTTTTGCTTCTCTTCTTGAAGTTAACACGTTTTGATTGATAGTTTACAATTTTTGCTGCAGTACCTCCGGAAAATCTCAGTTTTAAGCCATCGGATTTTCCTAATCTATGCGGTAAGCTCATGTGGTAATAATCTTGAGATTTTGCCACTCTAGACTGACCTTAACTTGTTACTGACAGGTTCCATTGAGTCTTGCAATAACTTGGGCTGCTGCATTTCTTTTAACCGAAGCAGGAGCTTACACCTACAAAGGTTGTGACCCAAACGTTCCCGTCTCAAACGTTGTATCAAGCCACTGCAGAAAATACATGACCAGAATGAAGTATTGTCGTGTTGATACATCTCATGCCCTGAGAGCAGCCCCTTGGTTTAGGTTTCCTTACCCGTTGCAATGGGGTGTGCCAATATTCAGTTGGAAAATGTCTATTGTAATGTGTGTGGTCTCTATTATTGCTTCAGTAGATTCGGTTAGTGTTTTCATATCAACCATTTTAAAGTCATTGTGTCGCAGTTTTACTAATCAGCATATGTTTCAGGTTGGTTCGTACCATGCTTCTTCTCTGTTAGTAGCATCAAGACCTCCAACTCCAGGTGTTGTGAGTCGAGCAATTGGTCTTGAAGGTTTCACAAGTGTCTTAGCCGGTTTATGGGGTACAGGTACTGGTTCAACCACCTTAACCGAAAACGTTCACACAATCGCTGTGACCAAAATGGGAAGCCGCAGAGTCGTTGAGTTAGGCGCATGTGTTTTAGTTATATTATCTCTTGTTGGTAAGTAAGTGGTCACTGCTTATTTGAGCTTCAACCTCCCAAGTTTTTCTATATTATAATCATTAAAAGAGATCTGAAGTGAGTTTTGTGATATATCCTCAGGTAAAGTTGGAGGGTTTATCGCATCTATACCTCAAGTGATGGTTGCTTCTCTTCTTTGCTTTATGTGGGCAATGTTTACGGCTTTAGGTCTTTCAAACTTACGTTATAGTGAAGCTGGAAGCTCGAGGAATATCATTATTGTTGGGTTGTCGCTGTTCTTTTCTCTCTCTGTCCCAGCTTACTTCCAGCAATATGGCATTTCTCCAAACTCGAATCTCTCTGTTCCAAATTATTACCAACCTTACATTGTTGCTTCTCATGGACCCTTCAAAAGCCAATATAGAGGGGTACGTTACGCTTTGCCCTAAAAGTTCACTTTCTGGATCAAATGTCAGCTAAACTTGTGGAGTTTTTTTGCAGGTGAACTATGTGATGAACACGTTGCTGTCGATGAATATGGTGATTGCGTTCATGATGGCTGTGATTTTGGACAATACTGTTCCTGGGAGCAAGCAAGAACGTGGGGTTTATGTTTGGTCTGATAGTGAGACTGTAACGAGAGAACCAGCACTTGCTAAAGACTATGAACTGCCTTTTAGGGTGGGAAGGTTTTTCAGATGGGTCAAATGGGTTGGCATTTGAAAAGATAACACAATGGCAAAAGTGGGTAAATAGTTCAGATGAGAGATTCTCTTTTGTTTTGTTTTTTGTTTGTTTCCTCTGTTATGTTTAGTCTCTCTCAGTTTTTATATATCACGGTGGAGTTTTCTTGGGTCGCAAGTTTGTTGATCGGAGAGTTTTTGGTTGAAAC
This sequence comes from Iljinskaea planisiliqua, assembly GCA_900108845.1. Taxonomy (NCBI): domain Eukaryota; kingdom Viridiplantae; phylum Streptophyta; class Magnoliopsida; order Brassicales; family Brassicaceae; genus Iljinskaea; species Iljinskaea planisiliqua. The sequence continues at coordinate 8,476,589 of FNXX01000004.1, read as the reverse complement.
AGAGAACATGGAAGTTGATGTTGTTGTAAGTTATATAGCTTATTATGATCGATCCTTTTTGTAACTAGATTTATTCTTTTTTTTCCTTTTGTTTTGCTTTTTTTTTTACTGTTTTTTACTAGACATTCGACCTCTTTGTTTAGGTGATTTATTGCACGTTTAAGTTTTAACGTTCCCATTCAAATAGTGTGAAAATGAGAGATTATCCAAGAAGTTTTAGGGTGAAATCCTCTTAACGTTATGAGTAAAACAATTCTTATTTTTAAATTCTGGGAGGTATGAGACTGCTTATATAAAAATTGTTTCAATGATTTTAAGTAGTTTATATAAATGAATCACGTAATGTTTATTGGTAGGAATTTTTTTTAAAAAAATGTTTAGCATTTGTTTTTGAAGTATGGAAAATATCAAAAGTACCATAAAAAATATGAACAGTTAAAACTTAAAACTTTACAATATTGTTTCTTCTCAAATTTCTTACATAATCATTGTTGATGTTTCTTTTTTAATTCTATATGAGATTCTAACATATCCTAAAGACGAAATCATAATATATAATCGTTTAAAAATAAACTTAAATCATAATATATATATTTATATTAATTTATGTGTATCGATATTTAATTTTTTTTATAACTTATAAAAATTATTAGCGTATTAATTCATTTAATTATATTTATCAATATGGAATCATAAAATTCTTATTTATTTTGTTTTACATATCAAAATTTAACTAAAACTAATTTTTAATAATAAATACAAAATTATTAATAGTTAAGAAAACTAAAATATATTTAAAAAATTTGTATAAGATTTTATTATAATTAAGAAAGAAACATACATTTATATTTAAAATAAAAGAGATATTGAAAGATATTATGAATAATTAGTTAGAAATTGATTTAACATTATTACACTTAATGGAATTTTAAACTTACATGAAATTGTTATGACATAAATCGTAATATAACACGGTAGATAAAATTTTTTTTATAATGTTTACTATTTTAATAGTATAGATATTTTCCTAAATATTCATATATCTACAAAATTAATTATTGTAATAATTTTGCCTACCAATTTCAACTTGATAAATATGATTAGATCTAAATTGGTTTTATTATTTCAAACTAATTTAGGTTTTTCGGGTTGAATTAAATTTGATATAAAGTAAACATAAAAATAGAACTAAAAATTTATTATTTTTCTATTCTTGAATGTATGAAAGTTCATATATATAAATTTTTGCAATGAACTTAATTAGCTTTTAAATATGAGTCAATTAGTGTTGATTTGCTGAAAATTAATTTTTTTTTTACTTCTAAGCCTTTACTTCAGAATTATAGTAAATTACAAAATAACAAAAAAAAATATTGTAAATTTCTTTCTAAATTTTTTACATATTAATTGACAAGATTATTTTTCTTTCAATTTATATGTTTTCCTAAATACACATATATCTAAAAAAAGAAGTGCATGTTCTAATTTAAAAAAGTCAACATTTCATTATTTGGTAAACACTTAATGTTCTTAATATGTAAAATTAATGATTTTTATTTTGGTAGCTAAAATTAATAGGTCCACATTGCATATTTAATTTTAATAGCCATTATTTTTTCAATTATTTAAGTTTATTTATAAAATGAAAATTTTTTGTTTGAATAAAGTTTCCAAATTGCTCCATTTATTTATATTTTATTGCAAAGGACTATAATTTTGTTTCCAAATACTTCTTCTAGTCTTCATTTTTATTTTTTTGGTAACAACATACATAATTAATAATAAAAAAATCTAATCTAAAATGTTTTCTTAAACAAAAAAAAAAAAACTATAAATGTTCCTATAGAACAAATGTGCCTCGATGTTTTAAATCGCTTTAGATCTCTGAGTTTGTAAATTACTGCTATCATCATGGCTGATTCCAATTTATCGCAACTTCCATCTCCTTATGCAACGACACAGAGCTTCTTGGATACTCAAGAAAATGTTCCAGGACCTAGATGTGGTCATACTCTCACAGCGGTTCGCCACCGTCTAATCCTCTTCGGTGGTATTACTGCTGTCGGGAGTGGTGGTTCTGAGATCAGTAAGTACTTTTTTTACTCTCTAGTTTTTTGAAATTATCAACGTTTTAAATTTCGTAATTTTTTCTCATTATGGATGTGTTTATGAGTTGTGGTTATGTATTCTCCATATTTAGAAGGTGTTACCAATTCGGTGCATTGTTTTAATGTCTTCACGAGGATATGGACAAGGTAATTGATGAAATTTATTAATCTATGGTGTTAAGATGTTAATTTTTGTTTTTTAGAGTTTTTTTTATTGTAGATCTAAAATAATTGGTTAATGATGTAATAATCTGTGAATTTGTAGGGTTTATCCGGATGGTGAGCCTCCATCTCCTAGGGTTGATCATGCAGCGGTCTCAAAAGGCAGCTTAGTCTTTATTCAGGTGATTGAAATAACAATTTAAATCAGATTACTTACCATCATGATTGAAATAATCATTTAAATAGAATTACTCATCATCGCAATTTAAATGGGTTTTTTAAATCGGAATACTCATTGTCATTATTGAAATGATTGTTTGAAACATAGATTAGGTTTTATGTCGTTTAGAGTTATACCATATATATATTTGACACATGAGGATCGGACATTGTTTTCGTTTCAGGGTGGGATTGGTCCATCAGGGCTTTGCCCCGGAGATCTCTACATACTTGACATGACTAATGATACATTCAAGTGGCAAAAGTGTGGTGTCATTTATGGATTTTTCTTTGCTATATATATATACATCTACATTTATCAATGAAATATTTTATATATGCATTTTAATGTATAATGTTCAGGGTGGTGGTTCAAGGGGATGTGGCTCCAGGTCCTCGCTATGGCCATGTTATGGGTTTAGCTGATAACAGGATTGTCATATTTGGCGGGAGAACTGGTACGAAATATCTATGTTTTCCTCTTTGGTTTGGCATTTTATATGTACGTAGTACATGCATGAATAACACATCATGAATATGTGTATATATAAATCCTTAACTAACCAATTACTAGAGTTTTTAAATTGCATTTGTTACCATTTTCTATTTAGATTTGGTTTTTATTACATTATTTTACTTTAATTTCTGTAAATAATGTCTAAACATTGATCCTAAAACAAGTTTGTTCATTTTGTCTTATGGAAAAGAAAATGAGATCCTCGCCGATACATGGGCATTGGATACGACTCAGAAACCAAACGTGTGGGAAAGATTGAACCCATATGGCACTTGTCCAAGTGGAAGAATGTTAGTAAATTTGGTTAATTAATTCAATTGAAATAACTGGTGTAAATCTTTTTTTTACTTTGCGTTAACTTTTCTTCATTGTTTAATATTATTCTTAAGGTATGCATCTGCTAATACTCGACCCAATTGTTATTTTATGCTCTACGGCGGATTAGATTCCCTTGCGAGAGTATATTTTCTTTCCTCCTACTTAACCATAACATATTTATATTTATATATTACCTAAATGTTTATTACCTTTGCAGCCACTGCGAGATTCTTACAGCCTGATACCACTTAGAGGTTATTGGCTGTGGACTCGTGGTCTCGACTTAGACCAATCACTAAAATATCAACATACAGCGGTAAGAACCAAAATCGATCTCGCCATTACTTGGAATAGACACACACATACATACATGTATTTTGTTTTGGTTTACAAAATTATATCTAAAGGAAATGTATATGAAGCTTTAAAGATTATCACAATATAACCACACGTTGCAATGTTCAATAGAGATGACTATTACTCCCTACTGACATTAAATGATAGAAGATTCACTTTAAATTCATTGTCATGTTCTTATCCTTATCCTTTGCAAAAAAAGAAAACAAAATTTGCTTAACTTAATCATCTCATTCTTCTCAGATTTTCGTAACTCCACGAATGCATGTCATTGAGGGTGCCATGAGTAGTACACGCATAGTCGATGATGAAGCAGCTGTTTCAGGTAATATTTATATAACAGCTGTTTTCTAACTACTTTTAATGTTACATGTGACTTAATACTTCTGTGCATTTGTTTTCCAATCCTTTTTGAGCTTTTAATGTTACAGGTTATGGAATACAAAGTGTATAGATTGATATTTTTTATGCTAGTAGATGATGTTATGAGATCTGTTTTTTTTTTTTTTGGTAGTGCTTGATACTAGAGATGGACCAGGCATTTGTAATCATCACAACAATGGACAATATTTAAATCAAGTTATGCAATATTGCCTCCATGGTGTTGCATCGGTTGAAAACTACATTTATGTGTATGGTGGGTTAAGAGAAGGTAATCCTAAAAAATTTTAAATTACTAACACTACAAAATATTATTTTTGTCTTTCTTTCTTTTGCATCTTAGCTCAGCTGATAAATTACCAGATGTTCATCTTCTTTGAGTGAAGTAAAATTTACTCCCTCTGTTTCACAAAAAATGTCATTTGAAGATTTTTCACACATATTAAGAAATCAATTAAAAATTCTTTTTTACCCTTTGTTCACACACTAAATACATTTATGTCTCTAATTAATGCATTAAAACAATAAGGTTAAAACTAGATTTTTGTTTAAAATTTTGCATTGAAAATGTAAAACGACACTCTTTGTAAAACAAAAATAAAACCTTAAAACGACACTCTATATGAAACGGAAAGAGTACAATTTTGTTATTAAAAGTTGCATTAATTGTATTCTCGTATAGGTGTATATTGCTCGATGTTTTACTAGTCTCACAAAGTTATAAACTCCGGCCTGCAGTTTATGGACCAGTAAGCCCATCTTTTATGGGAAGAAGGTCTAATATCCGAACTTACACTCTTTAATATATACTTAATTAACTATATCTAGCACTTTGTTCAAACTTAACAAAGCCTTCATGCTTCTATAATGATATCAGCTTGAGCACAAGTTCACTGAATACATTGCCTGAGGCTCCGAGGCGGCTAACGACTGACATAAACTATAGTTATACGGCTATGGTCCCCACACAAATGTCTATACAAGACTTGGTTAACAAGGTATGAAAAACAAAAATTTCCTCTATTATCTTCACATCTTTCATGCACTTACGTATTTTGATGTGCAGGTCATTTCAACGCTTTTGAGACCTCAAACTTGGGAACCTCCTGTGGATAGAAAGTTCTTCTTGAGATACCCTGAAGTGGTTCAGCTTTGCAACGCTGCCAAGCAAATCATCATGCAAGAGCCAACGGTCTTGGAGCTCAATGTTCCAATAAAAGTTTTTGGAGATCTGCATGGACAATTTAAAGATCTGATGCGGCTGTTTCACGAATATGGATATCCTGCAAGGAAAGGAGATATCTCGTAAGTTCAATAACAAATATGTTTTTGTAACTCATTGTTAATGGTTGTGTGTTTTGCTTATGAATAGTCTTTGAACATTTGTATCTATATATATATATTGTGTTTTCAGGTATATTGACTATCTGTTTTTGGGAGATTATGTTGACCGAGGGAAACACAGCTTGGAGACCATATTATTGCTGTTTGCTTTGAAGGCAAGATATTTATTTTCTGAATTTACATCATCTATATTAACTAATAGCTAATTGTTTCTATCTTCTAACATATGTACATATGTTTCTTGTACAGATTGAATTTCCGAAGAACATCCACTTGATTCGTGGAAATCATGAGTCTAGAGTGGTGAATTCACTTCATGGTTTCCAACATGAATGCATAGAAAGAATAGTACGTGTTTGACATGTCTCTTCACATAATAATATATATATTTTATACTTTGTTCTTGGTTAATGAAGTAATCTAATCTTGTTATGTATAAATTACCAGGGGTTGAACGACGGGCAAAATGCACATTTATTGATTAATGAGGTTTTCGATTATCTTCCCCTTGCTGCACTAATCGAGAAGAAAATATTTTGTATGCATGGTGGGATTGGTGCTTCAGTAACTTCAGTGGAACAAATTGCAAATATCAAGAGGCCCGTTTTTCTGGATTATGAATCTGAATCCAAAGTAGTTAAAGACTTACTATGGTAATATATATATACAATATGGTCTCTTCTACTACTCTTTTACTTTTTTCCCCTAGTTTGTATTAATATGTTATTTATTCTACATATATAAACAGGTCTGATCCTACTGCGAATGATAGTGTTTTGGGCATAGGAACAAACTCCAGAGGATCTCGTATTGTCTCGTTCGGGGTAATTAAAATGCTTTCTTTTCTTTATTTGTCTATTTATTTAGTAATACCAATTCAAGCTTGATCACCAAGTCATGGTCTTGGTATATATTATATATGCAGCCTGATAGGGTTAAGGAGTTTTGTGAGGAGAATAACATAGATCTGATTATAAGAGCGCATGAGTGTGTGCTTGATGGTTTTGAACGATTTGCACAAGGAAAGCTTATTACGGTTTTCTCTGCTACAAACTATTGTGGTAAGTATATTGTATACATTTAAACACACAATTTAAAATGATCTGATCTCTCTAGTCATATGGGAATGAAAAGAAAAAAAAACTATTTTGATATTGTGATAAACAGGAACTGTAAAAAATGCTGGAGCAATATTGGTGATTGGAAGAGATTTGTCCATTGTTGTTAAGTTGATTCATCCTGTTCCACCTCCTATCTCACCTTCAGAAAACTTACAAGACAAATTATGGATGGAGGTAAACAAAAACACAATTCTTTTTTTATTCTCTTTGATCAGAATCAGATCTTTAGGACTCTCTCTTTATGTATATTAAGCCTTTGCCAAACCCGGATTAGACTAGGTTTCCTTACCATGTTGAATGTATAGAGCATATGATAAAACATGTTTTGGTTGCTGAGTTTAAGTGTTTTTTTTGTAGGCGAGTAGTGAGAGGCCACCTAGTCTTGTTCAAGGGCAACCAAAGCCTGAATTTGAGGAAGGCTCAACTTCAGAAAGGAAGAGATTTTCTCTCTAAAAGTTATGGCTGAAGAAGTGAAAGTGTTCATCTAGAAGTCACAAAAGTGTGCAAAAAACTTATCATTGTTCTAATCCCTTTTCTTTATTCTATCTTTTTCAAAACTCTTGTTTTACAACTTTATTTGGTATTGATGGGAGACTTAGGTTTTGAACTGGAATGTTGACCATTTTAAGAATTATTATCATAACAATATTTTTACTTATCCTTATTTTGTTTTATATTGTCAGAATTTTTTTTTTTTCCTTAGTTTGTTAATTGAGGTCAGCTAAAATTATAAACAAACTTTAACTAGTATATTTATTTTTTAACTAGGTGACTCTCCAAATTCGATGATTAGTTTTGTTCTCTTCAGTTCCTTAGTCACATATTGTTTAACTTCAATCATTTTCCTTTCCTACATTGTTAAAGTCATTATATGGAGTTCTTAGTCTCCGGTATATAAAGAGAAAGATGTTAAAAGTTTTAGGACTCATCTCTCGATATTTAAAATTTTCGTATTATTAGACATTATGCTTTTACAATTTTTCCATGCATGAAAAATTTACTGAAAAGAACAATCAATAAATTTTTAATTCCAATCTTTATTTTCGAGTTCTTACGAAGTAGAAATTTTGAATTCTCAAAATTTTCATTAATAAATTTCGGTTGTGCGAATTTTGATTTCAATTTGGTATCATCTACGAAAAATCAAAAGTTTTAACTCTTAAAAACAAAAGAACACGAAATCGGAAGAGATGGTAGATGGAGATACGGGTGGCGGAGTCAACAACCATAAACCACAAAGGGACACTTGTGCGGAAGGAGGAACAACATAGTAGCTAACACAAAGGAGGCAGGCGAGCCCGCCAAAAGCATAATTCGGATGAAGTGTGAAAGAAATGATGGATGAGGGGGTTAAACGAGGCAAACAGTACACATCAACCCAGAGAAGATTCACATCCTAACTCAGAAACCATGTACTTCTATATAAACTCTTATTTAAGGAGAGGAAAAACCTTCTAGAGGGAAACTGTTCCATATTTAGACTTCATCTATGATACTTATCAGATATTTAACTTTCATTTGGTACTAGGCCTCGGCAAAAAACCTGAACCCGAAATACCGAACCAAACCCAAACCGAAAAAGAGGAACCGAACCCGAATCCAAACCGGTGAAATATTCGAACAGATCCTAAATTTCTATATCCGAAAAACCGAATCCGAACCCGAACCGAACCGATATCCGAATGGGTACCCAAAATACCCGAAATACAATTATATACCAAAAATATTAATTATATTTATACATAATATAACCTATTTATCAAAAATTATAATTATAAATGAATAAATTATTTAATTTTAGATCAAAATAACTAATTATTTAAAATAAATAAAATATACAAATGTTTTAAACTATATTTATCCAGATTTAATAAAAATTTATTTAAATTTAATCAATTTTATTTCAAATTTAATTAAATTTTATTTTTTTAATAAATTTTCGGGTATCCGAACCCGAACCGGAACCGAACCGAACCCGAACCAAAATTCTAAAATACCCGAACGGATCCTATATCTTTAGAACCGAAAACCCGAAAACTCGAAAAACCCGAACTGAATCCGAACCGATACCCGAACGCCCAAACCTATTTGGTACCCTTCTTGACCAAAGAGAAACAACATCCCACAAAAGAGTATTCTTCCTCAATATTTTGGCTCTCCGTCCAGTCTTGTGTTGTATATTGATTTGAGCGTGGATGTCAAATAGGAGGACCACCTCCGCCTGCTCAACTACGATCATTGTATTCATTTAATTAAGGAAAAATTGTCTCCAGTATTCGAATTAGCTCTTTGGATCCACTGAATATGAACAGTTCTATGTAAGCATCAACAAATTGCTTCGGAACAAAAAATTTATAACCATTTTATAGAAAATTTATGTTTATAAAAAAGTTTTCTAAATGATATTACTGAAGAAACAACACAATCATATGAAGTCAGTACGTCTAGGACGACACAACCCTTCTCTACATGTGGACCTGAATTAGCTACCTTATGGGCCCCTCCATCCTCTGGAACGATAAAGTGTAATTTGAATGCCAATTGGAGAAACTCTATTCTTCAAAGTGGCGGTGTATGGATCATTTGAGACTTTATTGGTGTGGTTCTACATCATGCTAGAGAAACCTTCTTACATGTCTTGGAGAGTTATCTGATGGATATGACTTCTTGGTCACCATCGTCGTCTTCCACTTCCTCTTCACCATCATCTACATTTTCATTGTAACACTACAATCAAGTAAGTTTCACAAAAAAAAGTAAGTTTCACAAAATCATTGGAAATGTAAATTGGAAAAAAGTCTATATAGCTTATTTTGAAGGAAAAAAAAAAAATATATATATATATATATATATATTTTTTTTTTTTTTAAACGTATTTTTCTCCTATAATTTCATAAAGAAGTTTGAGTGTTTTGTTTTTATTTTATATTTTATTTAGCTCATTGTAATAACTTCTCATTTTTCACAATTTAATACTTGATTGGATCATACATTATTTTCTGTTTAGAGATTAGCAAATAATAAATACTTTGTTATTACTGAACCAAAAATATAAAGGAGTGAATATGATAATTAAAGACATAATAAGTTAAAAGTTTAGTGAGTGAGATTTAAGTGTTTGTGTGGTATTTTCAGGTGTGTCCGCCGAAAGCATGATTTGGATGAATCATGATGGAAATGACGAATAAAGAGGTTAAACGAGGCAACTAGTACACGTCAACTCGGAGAAGATCCACATCCTAACCCGAAACCACATGATTTTATATAAACCCTCATTTAACGAGAGGAAACAAATTCTAAAGGTATGTTCTACAGACTGCGGTATTTTCCCTGTGGCAAGAACGAAATAGAAGACGGCATGGAGAGCTTTCCTTTCCACTTGACCAACTTGTTCACAACATCGACAAACAAGTCCGCAATGGAATTCTCTCCCTTCGTCTCAACGGAAGAGAGATTCACACAGATGCAATGGAAGTGTGGTTAGCTACATGTTAGGCAGAAAAACTATCTTTCCCAACTTTTCTTCTTTTTTTTAGTCAGAAAAAGTTGCAGAGAATGTAAAAAACTATTTTTTGGTTGAATAATTTAAAATTCTTTCAAAAAAAAAAAAACTTTTTTTAGGGAAAAATGTTCCATCTTAGACTTCATTACTTATTACTTATCATATATTCAACTTTCATTTAAACCCTTCTGGACCAAAGAGAAACAATCGTTTCCACCTCTGCCTGTTTAACTACGGCCATTGTGTTCATTTATTTAAGGCACAATCGTTTTCAGTATTCGAATCAGCTATTCGGATCCACCGAACATGAATTGTTCCATGTAAGCATCGATAAATTTCTCCCAAACAAAATGTTTATAAACCAATTTACAGAAAATTTACGTTATAAAAAAAGTTCCCTAAATGATTTTTTTGAAGACGTAACACAATAGTATAAAGTCAATATGCCTAGAACCACACAACCCTTCTCTATAGGTGGATCCATATTAGCTACTTTATGGGTCATTCCATCCTCTGATACGATAGAGTATAACTTGAATGCTAATTGGAAAACCTCTATTTTTCATAGAGGCAGTGTATGGATCACTCGAGACTTTACTGGCATGGTTCTACATCATGCTATAGAAGCCTTCACTTACCTGTATTACGACAAATAACCATAAAAAACCTATAATTCACTGTCTAATTAAAAACAAAAAAAGAACATATGATATTTTGTGTATAATATATAATATATAATAATATATTATTACCTCACAAATCATACCATCTTCGATTTATTTGTTTATTTTTTTCTCTTCTTCTTTTTTTTTTCTTTTTTTCACCTCATCTCATCTCGTTTGATATGTGTTTTTTAGCAAAACATTTCCAATTAAAAAAAAAAAAAATCTGCATATACCAGAACTTAAAATTTTGAAAAAAGAAAATAAATTTTTAAAATCAATAAATAAACTTTTAGTGTATAAATGTTTTACTTCTATACTAAACACATGCATTTTATTCTATATTTGTTTTTCTATATCATATGCTGAATTCTATGTATTATTTTTGTAGTTCATTTATAAAATGTAAAATTATTAGGTGTTTACGACTATACATTTTGATTTAGAGTTTAGTATTTTGCATTTAGAATTGGATTATTAAATATTTTGTAAAATAGTATATGATGATATTTTATACTATGTATGACTAAATAGAATATTATGGTTTTTAATAATCATACTATTCACTTCTTCAATGTATCACACAAGCCACATGCCCACATTTCATATAGAATGGAAAACTATTTCTATAATTCAGTATTTATAGTATAACCATCCAAAACAAAACTCGTTACTCAACACCATACTATGTTGGTAAAGAAATTTCATAACGCTCACATCATATAAATGAAAAACCATTTTTACAATTAAGTATTTATAGTAAAACCATCCAAGTCAAAGTCCGTTACTTATACTTAGAATGTTTATAAACCTAAATTTGATATATCATGACCGAAACATAAGGTTGAAAATTATATAGTAAACAATACACTAAATATTTTAATTCTTCTACTGATTACAACATTCCATTATTAATAAAAATTTGCATACTATTCCATATAATGAGATAAACTATGCATAATCAACCGACTATCCAAATTAAACACCCTTAAGAACGCAATAATATACGGAATTAAACCCACCATCTATTCTTCATAACACCACCAAATATTATTTTAGTAAACATAAAACTTGTACTACATCGTGTGGTACTATTATTTGAATAAATAGAATAAGAATAATAGGTGATCATTTACCCGTCGGAATTCTAAAGTGTATGACATCAGCCAAATATTTTTCGCTTTAATTTTTCTCCTACACAAAAATTTTAGTTTTGACATTGCATAATGGACCATAACTATAAGTTTTATTATTCAAATACTATGACTATATTCTTTATATTAATACTCAATATGGTTATTCAATAAATAAGCCTATAGATTTATTGCAGAGTTTTGAGTTTACGAATCTTAGACTTTGGGATGTATTATCTGTATGGGACTATCAAGCAGCGATAGATTATATACCTAAACTATCGGAATGGCCACAATACCAATTATTACTTGATCATATCATACGAGCTGCTCCATCATTATAACTTGTTCCTTCGAATGTAAGAAGATAAGCGTCAACTCTATTGTTAACAATAAGAGTGCCATGCGAGATAGCCCATTTTAGTTATATCTTGCATTAGATAGTCCAACCTGGCTAAATGATCAACTACACTAAGAGTTCAAGGAACGGTTAGCTATTTTTTTGTTAAATTTTTTTTATTGAGATTTTTGTTTCTTCATAATTCGATTCAACACGTTAATAAATATATATGTATTCTTCAAATGATATATATATTTTTTTTTCAAAAATTTCGTAATTTTGAAGATTTTTTGCATTGAAAACCAACTACACAGCTTTTGGGGGTTTATCATTTCGGCCCACCCACCATCATCTTTTGTTTAACCAGACTTGAAAAAAAAAAAAACAAGAAAAAAACAAAAGTGTATATTGTGGTAGGTGAAGGATCGTGAGAGGCAGAAGAGCACTCCACGCTCTTCTTCTCTTCTCCTATAACACTCAACTTCATCTTCTTCCTCCTCACTCTCCTCTCTTTCGTCTCTCTCACACTCTCATCATGAGAACTCTTCTACCTTCTTCTCCTCACAATCTCAACCCAATCCTCCGATCTTCCCATCCTCCGCCGTCACGGCGACGCTTCATCCACTGCGGTAAGAGATCTGACTCTTTCACCAGCTCAGATTGGCAAAGCTCTTGCGCCATTCTCTCTAGCAAAGTCGTCTCTCAAGAACAATCAGAATCTCTTCTCTCCGCCGTGAACGGTAACAACAACAACGGCGGAGGAGGATTGAATCTGGTCCCGTTCGATAACAAATCGTTGGAATCGAGGACGAAGCCTCTCAGCATTACAGATCTATCTCCAGCTCCGATGCACGGATCTAATCTCCGTGTCGCGTATCAAGGCGTTCCCGGTGCTTATTCCGAAGCCGCCGCCGGTAAAGCTTACCCTAACTGTCAAGCGATTCCTTGCGATCAATTCGAAGTTGCGTTTCAAGCGGTTGAGCTTTGGATCGCGGATCGTGCCGTTTTGCCTGTTGAGAACTCTCTCGGAGGTTCGATTCATCGTAACTACGATCTCCTCCTTCGTCACCGTCTTCACATCGTCGGTGAAGTTCAGCTTCCTGTTCACCACTGTCTCATGGCTCTTCCCGGCGTACGCAAAGAGTTCCTCACGCGCGTCATCTCTCATCCTCAAGGTCTCGCTCAGTGCGAGCACACGCTCACTAAACTCGGTCTCAACGTCGCGCGTGAAGCTGTCGACGATACCGCCGGAGCTGCCGAGTTCATCGCGGCGAACAACATCCGCGACACCGCCGCGATAGCGAGTGCACGCGCCGCCGAGATCTACGGGCTGGAGATTCTTGAAGACGGGATCCAAGACGACGCGAGTAACGTCACGCGTTTCGTGATGTTGGCGCGTGAGCCGATCATACCGAGGACGGACCGGCCGTTCAAGACGAGTATTGTGTTCGCGCACGAGAAAGGCACGTGCGTTCTCTTCAAGGTGCTCTCTGCTTTCGCGTTTAGGGACATTAGCTTGACGAAGATCGAGTCGAGGCCTAACCACAATGTTCCGATAAGGCTCGTCGACGAGGCTAATGTTGGCACGGCGAAGCATTTCGAGTATATGTTTTACGTTGACTTCGAGGCTTCCATGGCGGAGGCGCGTGCTCAGAACGCGCTCTCTGAGGTTCAGGAGTTCACGTCGTTCTTACGTGTCTTGGGGAGTTATCCTATGGATATGACTTCTTGGTCACCATCGTCGTCTTCCACTTCGTCTTCATCATCATCTACATTTTCATTGTAACATTATAATCAAACCAGTTCTACAAAATCATTGCCAATGTAAATTGAAGAAAAGAAAAAAAACTTTTTTTTTTCTCCGACAATTCCATTAAGAAGTATGAGTGTTTTGTTCTTAATTTTTTTTTTTATTTAGCTCATTGTAGAAACTTCTCATTTTTCACAATTTAACAATCAACTTTATTGGTTGATTGATAATCCATTGGATCAAACGTCTTTTTCTGTTTAGAGGTTAACAAATAATAAATAGTTTGATATTAAAATGTCATTGTCGATTATAGAATAATTTGTTAAGAGTTAAGTGAGTGAGATTTAAGTAATGGTTGATATTATACAATTATCCGAGTTTCGTCCACGTCATCGTAGAATATAATAAATCGGCAATTTAATTCTACAAATTGCATTATTCATAAAGACTATTCCAATTCGTCAAACGAATGAAAAGACTCATGGTCTTAAGAAGAGTTCCAGAGAAACTTATTCTCAAAAGAAAGATGTTGATAACGGCCGATGTTGGTAATTCAGTCGGTTCCGCTGCAGATAACACCGAAAAAGACAACATTAATTGACAATTAAGGTTTGCAGATTAAATATTTTTTTTATATGAATTTTTAATGATCTTACCCTATAGATCGTTGCTCCTTTGTGATCGTACACATTCTTAAATCTTATTACGAGTTTTCTTAACTGCTACCAGATCAACAAAATGTGCAGTAATAATCATATAGTTTGATCCAATGTAGAGAGAAACCCATATGTCCGTAGTCAAAGAAAGTCTTTGTTTGTTCCCTTCAAGAATCTTCTTCATTTCCGCTTTCCTTTTCATATACATCTCCACAATATCTCCACAATATTCCTCGTGGTTGTTCTCCTAGAATGGGGATTGTACAGCTGAGCTCTAGTGCAGAAATGCTTCCATGCTAAGCTCTTTGTAAATGCCATAGGTAACTCGGCTAAAACCAACATTTCATTTGAAGCTTCCCTGACCACATTCTCAAACACTTTACACACCTTAATGGTACCACCAGTACCATCAGGAGTCAAAACAGTCTGATTATTGAATTTATTAGCCGTTTGCCATACGTTGTAGGCCTTGCAAGAGATATTAAGATGTTTCTTCATTTTTGATGTTTCCGACTTGGCTTTGTTATAGTCGTCGTTCTGCCTGACAAAATGTTCCCAGATCCATGACCTTGTCTTCTTTGCTGATTTATAACCACTTTCTACATTCGCTTCTTTCCTTTTTCTTTTGTTTCTTTGATTGGGTGTTTGAACATCATCGTCTGATACTTCATCACAATATGCCATCTGCATGAAACAAACAGTGTCATAGACTCATAATTATAAACTCATAGTATATTACATAACTTACAAGACACAAAGCAGTATAATTTGTAAACAAAAGATTCTCTCAACTGAATCAACTGATAACATAGAATAAAGCTTAAGAAACGAAGCAATACAAATAAACTAAAGTTTAAAAAAAATAAGTAACAAAGCTTAAGAAATGAAGCAATACAAATATCCAAGTATGAAATTCGAATCATCTAAAAAACAAATACTCAAATACAATTCAAAAATTAACAACGCAGCATAGAGTCATAGAAATAGTCTCATAGATTCCGAGTAAGAAACAAATATGCAATTAGCCAAGTACGATTCAAAAGCAATAAAAAGTAAAAACGGAGAAATGAAGCAATACAACTAGTCTAAGCTTAAAAAATGAAGCAATAAAAATATCCAAGTATGACATTCAAATCATCTAAGAAACAAATACTCCAGTACGATTCAAAAATTAAGCAGTTAACAACACAGTTGATACTTGATAACATATAGATTCATAGACATAGTCTAATACTCTAATAGATTCCAAGTAAGAAACAGATTCGCAAGTACGATTCAAAATCTCAAATAGAGAAGTCGAGTGTCAACAATAAAAAGTAAAAATGGAGAACCAAAACAAGTAAGCACATATGCAACCAGAGTCACGATTGAACCAAAACAGAGATATAGTGTCGAAACAACTCATTTAAAAAAAAAAATTGAAGAATTATAAGTATAAATCGAAAGTCGAAACAAGTACACATACTCATATACACCCAAAGTACGATGAACGATGAGAAATTGAAAAAAAAAATGATGATATTTTGAGTATTTCGATCGATTTCGAGACGCATCTGAAGGAGGAAACATTGAGGAGATACAACGATTATAGTTAGGGATTTCCAGTTTGTGAATCGAGTTTAATATTGGAGGTTTAGGTTTTCAATGTCGAATTGGCGAGTGGAAAGGTCAAAGGATGTATCGAAAGCGACGAAAGCAACATTAATAATTTAATACTCGGGTATGTTCGGTTCTCATTCGGGTCTCAGGTAAGAACCGGAACCGAACTGATACATTGGGGTATCTGAGTGAAGACTCAATAGGGTAAAATCTAAAGATCCGGACCCGTCCCTGACCGGTTTTCAGGCGGTTTCGGTTCGGGTCCTCGGGTTCGGGTAAAATGCCCATGACTAATCTATCCGTTTGACCATCCGACTAACCTACTCAAATAGCGACCTTAGTCCATTTGAGTCGGCTCTATCTAACCACTTCATCCATACTCAATTCGACCGGCTGAAAGAGAGTGAGTTTAGTCTACTTTTCAAACCTCCATCGACCATCTTGTGATTTCGTGCCCAAAAGTCACATAAAAAATGTATAGTAATATTTTAATTTTGTAAATGATAATAGGTTGTATTTTGAATACTATTATAATTAGATTTGAAAGTTTTAGATAATTTTTGGATGTAAATGATGTGATTGTACAATTTGTGTTAGTTAGGTATTTGTAATAGATAGTTAGTATATAATGATGTAAGTGTTGATGCAATTTTTGTATTTTCTCTGATTTTGGAATATAATTTAGATAATTCTATATATTTGCACTTAAAATATATCTTTTTATTGAATTTTATTCTAGGTCGGTTAGGGTATAATAATGAATTAAAAGGAGTGTAATGGCTGTTATCGACCAAACATGTCAGCTTGGTCAAAGTTAAGTTTGTTTGTATCATACGGGTTCTAATCTATATATTATAAAATTTGGGTTTTAAAATTTATTAATTAACATGATCGCGACAAGTGTTAAGTCAGTTGATCAAATAAAATAAAATAAATATAAAATAATTGAGATTGTATAATTCATAAAAAGTTCAATATGATTTACAAAAAAACATATTAAATCTTACTATATAAACTTAGGTTTTTTTAAAGTAAATAATTAACATAATCGTGTCATGAGTCAAATCTATCAATTAAATTTTGAGACAAGAAAAAAAGTATTTAAAAAGTATACAATAATCATAAATTCTAAGGAAAAAGATATCATATTTTCACATGTGTAAAATAATATATAAAAATAAAAGTATACAGTAAATATTCTAAAAAAAAGAAAAAAAAATAATAACTATATTTAAATATATATATATATATATATATATATATATATATATATATATATATACTTCACCATCACCAAATTATTTTTTAAAATAAAAATATGAAGTTATATAATATTTTTTAATACTAAAAGAAAAAGGATATGTGATTTTGACATAGATTGTATAAAAAAATAAACCATACATTATTTTTAAGAGAATATATTTCCATGAAAAATTACCAATTTTATTTTTCTCTCAATTTCAGACCACCAAATTTATCTCTATAGAAGTATCTAGAAGAATCATAATTTTAATGCAAATATTATTTCTCTTTTTGTGATTATATAACAACAAAATATGCTTATGTTTATTTTTAATAATAGTTAATGTAAAAATGTAGTGAACTTTATTTTGTTGAGGTTGGTTATTTCATAATAATTTATTATTGTATGTAATCATGTGTTAAGAGATTTATATTTCAATAGAAAACTAGATCTCGTTTTTAACTGAAAATAATTAAAAATATCAAAAATATAGCATATATTCATTATTTATATAGAAGATGAGAATTTTTACAAGTTTGGTATTTCTCTTTCTAACACTTTACTTTTCAAAAACTAAATCATTGATAATATATCTTTACCAGCTTTCTTTTTCAATATCTATATGACTATCTTAATTGCATTTGTATATAATCATAATCATATCATATGTATCAGTGAACAATATATATTTCATTGGATATCATTTCGCTTTAATTTAAAAGCTCTTATATTTTCTAATTAATATGAATATGAATATTAAAAGCGCATAGATTTGACCTTTTTCTGGACATGACCTTTCTTTAATATTTTATTTAATAATCTAAACACCCAGAAAACGAGAAACACTTCAAGAAAATATCAAATAGTTTTCATACTCTAACCAAGATCTGTCAAATCATGACAAGTTTATTTTTTCTCAGCATTCTAATCGTAGCGGTGACAGTCACCGGAAGTGAACCTTCCCGTATTTCTGATGCTAAAATAGATCAATTTTTGAAGAAACTCAACAAACCTGCTCTTAAATCTATCAAGGTTACTATATTCGGTTCGATTTAAACAAAAGTTACACATAAATGATATTTTGCTTTTAATCTTGCTTTGCTTTTACTAAAAGTTATATATGTTTGGTAATTTTTGTGTAGAGTCCAGATGGAGATATCATAGACTGTGTTCATATAAAAAATCATCCAATTTATGATCATCCGCTATTCAAAAACCACACTATTCAGGCTTGACAAACTTCTTAATTTTTTTTTTAAATAAAGTTTTAGATTTTTGTTTATATTCTCTGTTCAAAATCCAAACTAATGGTCAATAGTATTCGACTCAAACATGGATTGGAAATGCTAAAACAAGCCATTCTAAATCATTTAATTCACTACATGTGGGTTTACTGTTTTTCATATGCAATTTACTATTATTGTTCTCACAATTTTGTATTGTAGATGAGACCAAATTCGTACCCAGAAGGATGGAACAATGAATCTTTAGACACAAAAAAACGAGCATGGTCAGTCAACTCTGGACAATCAATGGAAAATGTCCAAAAAATAGTATTCCAATCAGAAGAACGAGAAGAGAAGACATTTTACGAGCTGAATCGATAGAAAGATATGGGAAAAAGAATCCCAACAGCTTTCCTCATCCTAAGCAAACCAATCCATCTAATAATAACGTCACACGTGAGGTGCATATATATATCATTTAATAAATATTTGAAAAGTCGTCATTTTTTCTTCTTATATGTGTGAATATATATATGTAGATACGTTTTTTGTAATTTTTATATATGTAAGTTTATGTTCATATGTAGTATGCCGTACTTAGAGCGAAGATTGATTCTCCTCGAGCAAAGTTTCATGGAGTTCAAAGTGTGATAAATGTGTGGAAACCTTATGTACAAACACCAAGAGAATTTAGCCTAGCACAGATATGGATTGTAGCTGGTCGTTATACAAGTCAGCTTAACACCATTGAAGCTGGTTGGCAGGTCTTATTCACTCTTATAGTTGTCATTTCATAGATGTATATTTAAATGTATGTTTATATTCTTATCATTGTTTTTTCTTTGTTCTTCCATTTTCATTAATTAGGTATACCAGAACATGTACGGTGATGATAATCCTCGATATTTTATCTATTGGACTGTAAGTAGATCCATTTTTGTGGTATTAATCTGAATATATATATAATATTTTCTCAAAAAGATACATATAGAAGCAACAACTATAGTTTTTTCTTCTTTGTTTGTTGACAATAAGAAAATACAACACTTTTTGTTATTTGTGTTGTTTGTTAACATGAAAACAGAATGATGGATACAACAGAACAGGCTGCTACAATCTTAATTGTCCAGGTTTTGTTCCTATCAGTCAAGAATTTGCCTTAGGTGCCGCCATTTCTCATGTTTCCACCTTGGATGGTCAACAAGAAGTGTTTGCCATAACTATATGGAAGGTTAATATAATCTAGACTATTTTCATTATATAACTTCAATAAATACTCTTTAATGGTATTTATAAACTAAAAATGAATGTGTTACAATATTATAGGATTCTCACACTGGGAATTGGTGGTTAAAATTTAATAACGATCAGATTATTGGGTATTGGCCTGCCTATTTATTCAGTCTACTCCAAAATGGTGCGACAGATATTGAATGGGGCGGTGAAATAACAGATTTTAGAGATGGTTCACAACATACAACGACAAAAATGGGAAGTGGACATTTTGCAGAACAAGGATGGAGAAAAGCAAGTTATTTCAGAAATATTGAGATAGTTAATGAAAGTGAAATAAGGAAACAACCGGAGAATCTTACTCAAACTGTGACTGCTGCAAATTGCTACAATATCAGGAATGGCATTCATCAAAATTGGGGAACTTATTTTTATTATGGTGGTCCGGGTCGAAATCCTAATTGTAGTTAATTATATATTGTGTAATAGATGCAGCCCTTTCTTATATATGGTGTACCCCTATCATATTATTTATATAATAAAGAAGTATTTTTAAAAAATGAAAGTTTTGATATGTGGACACATATCCCTTCCTGATATTCTATTTTGGATACTGCTTTCTAATTTTTGGGCCTATTATTGGGTTACTAGAGGTTTTATCTGCGTCTGGCGCGAGTATAACAATTTGGCCAATAATCGTTAATATATGCAATATAAAATTTAACAATAACATAATAAAAATAAATAATAGTTATATATAAAACTCTTAGTATTTGGGTAAAACTTATTGTTATATCATTATTCATAATATTCTTATACTTATCAATTACTTTACCAAAAATATCCTATAAAAATAATAATTATTATGAATTTCACTATTGAATCTGCAAGGATACAATATTCAAATTTAAATCATTCAGTAGCACGATATAATATAAACACTAAACAAAAAAAACTTTAAATCCAAAACCGCATGTATAAGAATCTTATTTCTTTTGAAATTCATCACCAAACATTGTTCTTATGTTTAAAAGCTTAATAAATAAAGGGAAATTAATTAAACCAAAGAAATCTCCAAAGTGATTTTCTCATTTTGAAATAATTTATTTTTATTAATATAAATAAAAAAATCTAAAATATATTTTTAGTAGCATATTGAATATATTAAACTAAATTTTTCATTAAGAGTATCAAATATTTTTTTGTTATCCACACCTTCCACGATTAAATGATTTGTAGCTTTAACGTACAACAAACGATCTCTATATATACATATACACAAACATAACCAGTTTTATTTTTCTATTTTTCCATAATTCCGTACGTAATAATAATGTTAAGTATATCTGAATTATTCTAACTAATCTATATTTTTATTTTTCAAAACTATTCTAATAATAGTAAATGTTAAGTTTATCTTAACTATTCTAACTAATCAATGTTGTTTTACATCAGTATAAATTAAAACTATAATATAAATT
This sequence comes from Iljinskaea planisiliqua, assembly GCA_900108845.1. Classification (NCBI taxonomy): domain Eukaryota; kingdom Viridiplantae; phylum Streptophyta; class Magnoliopsida; order Brassicales; family Brassicaceae; genus Iljinskaea; species Iljinskaea planisiliqua. Next base: position 8,455,237 of record FNXX01000004.1, on the reverse strand, counting down.
AAATTTTTCATTAAGGGTAGTAAAGAATTTAACCACTCTAACTTTAAACGTGAGAGCTCGTAGCGAGAAAATCATTTCGCTAATAATAGTATATATTATTTTTCAGTTTTAAAATTTAAACATCTGAATTTTTTTATGATTCATTAAGATATTTATCTTAATTATCAATTATATGTACTTTTAAATAATATATTATTTAAAATCTATTTTTATAACTACTTTATTAATACTTTCAGAATTTTTGGATACTAAAAGTTTAACTTAATTTTTAATTAATTTTAAAAAACTTTGGATTTTTCAATTTGCGCATTTAAAAAAAATTAATAACTTAATATAAATTTAATTTTAATTTTAAATATATATATATGTATATATATATATATTATGATTTTCTATGTTACTAGTTTTTATTTATAATATTTTATTTTTCTGCATATTACACATAGAAATTGTTAAAAATAAACTTTCGTAGCTGTCTTGGTAAAGCTATTAAGATTAAATGAAAGGGAGAATTGCTGATTTTAACTCATTATTTAGTTTTAAATGTAAATCTAGACCCCTTATTGGACATTCGACAAAAATAACTCATAAGGGTAGTGAAAGTACCAGATTCTCTCTAATGATCAAACAAAAAAAACCAAAGAAAAAATGACCCTTATAACCCTGAGAACTCTACTTACGAAGTATTTTCGTTAGATGTAGACTTCTATATGAAATCTACTGATTAGACTTAAAGACTTGTATATGAAGTTTACTTCCTGATTAGATCTTAAATTTTAATTACAAAAATTATAAAAATTAATTTGATAAAAAATTTGTATATATAAATAACAAATCGGTAATGGTCACCTATATAAAATAAAATTACATAAAAATAAGTCATTTTAAACCAACAAATTTCCTATATCATGTAAAAGTATAATAGCAGATTTCATAACTTCTATATAAAGTCTACTTCGTAATTAAATCTTAATTTTTAATTACAAAAATTATAAAAATTAATTTGATAAAAAATTTGAATACATAAATAACAAATAGGTAATGGTCACCTATATAAAATAAAATTACATAAAAATCAGTCATTTTAAACCAACAAATTTTCCATATCATGTAAAAGTATAATAGTAGACTTCATAACTTTTATATAAAGTCTACTTCGTGATTAAATCTTAGATTTTAATTATAAAATTTACAAAAATTAATTTGATAAAAAATGTATATATAATTAACACATAGGTAATTGTCACCTATATAAAATAAAATTTCATAAAAATCAATTAATTTAAGTGAACGAACATAAATGAGAGTAGAAATCAAATACATGTAAGGTTGAATTATAGGGTTTAATATGGATAGATAGTAATGTTATGTTTTGGTAAAAAAAATCTATATAAGAGTTTAATATTACGTTTAAGTTCATTTAAAAAGCAAAATTAAGAATATAATAATGAATAAATTTAATATTAGATTTTATGTAACTTATCAATTTAGGGGTTAAGGGTATTTGAGGTTTAGGGTGAGGAAGATTTCGTCATAAAGTCTGAGTCACTTCAAATTAGTAGACTTCGTGTGAAGTCTGAAATTCAAATTATTAAAGCGGGAAACAAAATTAAATTGGCGGAAACCATAAATTTTAAGAAATTATTAAAATTAATTAATTTTTCCACAACCCTAGGTTTAAAACGAGGCTCTACATTTTTTTTCTCTCTCTTTTCCTCTTCCACTTTACCATAGCTGCCTCTCCAGTTTTTTTCTTTATCCATTTTTATTCATCTTTTTTTTTTAATTTTTCAATCTCTTATAATCCTTTTTTTTTGTAAGAAACCGGCGTAGATCTGTGTTGTGGCTCAGAGAGTACGGTGGCCAAGTGCAAATTTATGACAGAATCAAGATGGCACCGGCCGGATCTACAACTACTTTTTCGTTGTCTTTCTCAATGGTCAGCGGAGTTAGGTACGAGAATTCACTCCTTTCCAAGGCTTTATCAAGTATGTGTGGCAATTCCAAGTTTTTGCAGCTTTTTGTGTTTTAGTCCAGGTTTATGTTTATCTCTTATTTTTTACTTTTTTCTTAGAAAGAGAATAATGTTACTTTTTTTCTTAGTTAGAGAATAATGATACATTTGTCTGTTCATATTTCTGGGTTTTGATTGCTTCTATTTTTTTCAAAATGTTTGATTTGGACATGATGAAGAAGTTGAGATGGAGGATATAGTAGTGCAAGAACAATAACCAATTTTGGGAGTTTATTTTTCAACAGGCGACAACCAGAAGGCTGTGCGAAGAAGAAGATTGATTTGTTACATCCATCAGTTTCAAGGTTAAGAAAGTTTAACCTCTCTCTCTCTCTTTTTTTATTTAAATTTTCAGAAAGAAAGATCTGAGTTTTTTTTTTTTCCTACATATCTCAAGAAGAGACAAAGAAGCTGAAACCATCGATCCCAAGCAGGACATTACAAGAAAACTCAACAATATCTATCTTCATTCACATCATCTCCATGTTTTCGTTTTTTTGCATACAGTCATCTCAGCTGCTCTTACACTAGTCATGAGACAGCGTTACTTGCTCATTGTTTGGTTGTTGGAATCAGGTCACCATCTTCCTCTTTTTTTTCTTTTTTTTTTCTCATTTCCTTCTGTCAAATTCTATTTCTCTTTGTTTGCATCCACATCTTTGTAGTTTGATTCGACTTTTAACACTAGCTACAACTCTATTTGTATTGTAGTACTCTTATGACTTATTTTTACCTACGTATACAAGATCGTCATTGGTGCCAAAAAATCTCATACAAAGCTGAATGATGGTTATATAACTCTGGGTTTTTCTCCTGGATGAAGATGATACTTCTCCTCTAGTGAATTTGTTTAATTAAAAATATCTTGTGTTTTTATCTGAGATCAGTTTGTAATATTTGAACAATGCATATGGTCATGTGTGTTTCTGAGATTAGTTTATTGTCATTGTGTTTTTATTTTGTTAACCACAAACTCACACACAAGCAAGTAGGTTGGCTAAAGCTAACACATGAACAATAAATTTTTTAAAATTCATTCTAAATATGCTACAATTACAAGTTTGACAAAATCATACGGTAGTAGACTTCTATATGAAGTTAGCAGAGTAGACTTCACAGTGAAATCAACAGAGTAAACTTCACAGTGAAGTCTGAAATTCAAATTATTAAAGGTGGGAAGCAAAATTAAATAGGCGGGAAACGAAATTAATAGGTAGGAAACCAAATTAAATAGACATCATTTTACTAATAATGAGTTAACTGCAAAATGAAACAAGAAAACTGATTCAGCCATGCATATTACAAATAAACATGGCAAACTCACACACAAGCAAGTAGGTTGGCCAAAACTAACACATGAACAAGAAAATCTTAAAAATTCATTCTAAATATGCTACAATTATAACTTTGAAAAAATCATACGGTAGTACACTTCTATATGAAGTCCGCAGAGTAGACTTTACAATGAAGTCTGAAATTCAAATTATTAAAGGCGGGAAGCAAAATTAAATAGGCGGGAAACAAAATTAAATAGGCGGGAAACGAAATTAAATAGGCGGGAAATGAAATTAAATAGGCGGAAACGAAATTAAATAGACTTCATATTGAAGTCTACTACTAGTGAGTTAGGTGCAAAATAAAACAAGAAAACTGATTCAGTCATGCATATTATAAATAAACATGTCAAACTCACACAGAAGCAAGTAGGTTGGCTAAAACCAAAGCATGAACAAGAAAATCTTAAAAATTCGTTATAAATATGCTAGAATTACAACTTTAATAAAATCCTACATAGTAGACTTCTATATGAAGTCATCTGCGTAGACTTCGTCTAAAGTCTACTACTAGTGAGGTAACTACAAAATGAAACATGAAAACTGATTCAGAAATGCATATAACAAATAAATATGTCAAAATCACACACAAGCAAGTAGGTTGGCTAAAATCAACGCATGAACAATAAAATCTTAAAAATTCGGTATAAATATACTATAATTACAACTTTAATAAAATCCTACGTAATAGACTTCTATATGAAGTCATCCGTGTAGACTTCTATATGAAGTCATCCGTGTAGACTTCGTCTGAAGTCTACTACTAGTGAGCTAGCTGCAAAATGAAACATGAAAATTGATTCAAAAATTCATATAACAAATAAACATGTTAAACTCACACACAAGCAAGTAGGTTGGCTAAAACCAACTCATGAACAGGAAAAACTTAAAAATTCATTATAAATATGTTATAATTACAATTTTAATAAAATCCTACGTAATAGACTTCTATATGAAGTCATCCGCGTAGACTTCAGATAAAGTCTATTACTAGTGAGCTAGCTACAAAATGAAACATGAAAACTGATTCAGAAATGCATATATCAAATAAACATGTCAAACTCACACACAAACAAGTAGGTTGGCTAAAACCAACGCATGAACAAGAAAATCTCAAAAAATCGTTATAAATATGCTATAATTACGACTTTAATAAAATCATACGTAGTAGACTTCTATATGAAGTCATCCACATAGATTTCAGTTGAAGTCTACTCTCCCGGGTTACTTTTGCAATTGCCAATTAACGAAGCAGACTTCACCCGAAGTCTACTAGACGTCGGGTGAAGTCTGCATTGGTTAATTGGCAATTGCAAAAGTAGACTTCACTTAAAGTTTACTCAGAAAAATGGATTACTTCTGCAATTGACCAAACTTTGACTTTCCGATGTAGACTTCATAACACCAGTAAACTTCTTCGAGAAGTCTACTTTTTTAGTAGATTTCTTGAAGAAGTCTACTTTTTTTAATAGACTTCTCTCGAGTTAGTTTTGCAATTTAAATATCTTAGTAGACTTCTTGAAGAAGTCTACTGCCCCAGTAAACGTCTAGTGAAGTCTACTCGTTTAGTTCTGGTGTTGACCAAAATAGACTTCGAGTGAAGTCTACTAATTTTTTAATAAGTAGTAGACTTCGAGTGAAGTCTACTATTTAAATGATACTATTGGTCAATGTTTTGATGTTTTCGTCAACCCCAAAAGTAACCTCAGTAGACGTCACCCAAAGTCTACTATAAAAATCAAAATCTGGTCAAATGTAATATTAACCTCACTTTAACGTAAACTTCTCGAGTAGACTTCTCCGAAAAGCCCTTCTCTTAGTCAAATGCAAAACTAACCTGGCCACTACGAGTTAGATGTGTCCTCTATTTTTTTTTTACCAAAGCAGAATAGTAGACTGTAAATGAAGTCTACGAGCCAAAATGGTCAAATGCAAAACTAACATATGCTTTGACTAGTAGACTTCAACTGAAATCTACTTCCGTGAAACAGATGGAAAAACCCAGAAAATCATGTTTGAATTACCTGAATCTGGTTTTTAGCTTCGTCGACTGTCAAAAACTGTGAGGCTGACTACCACCATAGAAACACAGACTATGTATGCAAGAATCACCTACTATGCACATATAAAAGGGTTTGAAATTTGGAAAAAATGAATTTAGGAGTTTTAGAGATGAAAATCAAGAGAAAATGGTGAAAAAAATAGTTGGCGAACTCAAATGGTGAGTTTTAAGAGGTTAAATTGCGGTGGATAGAGCTTCAGATCTGGTTGTTAATGGTGGTTGGAAGAATTGATGTCGATGACATTTTCGTGAATACGTGAAGAAAATGAGAATGTGTTTGTCTTTGTCATTTTCGAAATAAATCAAATATATTCATAAGTAATGACATTTTCGTGAATTATCAGATCTACCAAGGTTAGAAGGAATACAATATGGCATTTGTTGGAAAGAGAAAAAAAGAGGGTTACATTTGCAATTAACTTCAATTTATATGTCATTTCTACAAACAACCCTAAATGAAAAAACTATCGAAGAAAAAGAGATAAATGAAAAAGAGGAAAAATGAATTTAATTGCGAGAGTTATTTTTGTTATTAGTCATTAGTAAAAAATATAAAATTAAAAATGTATTTATCTAAAATGTAAAAGTAAAAAGTGATATCCCACAAAATGTATTTTTAAAATTGTTTCTAAGAAAAATTATGTTGTGTCTCATAGTGATATTTCTTTAGTAAGCATCACCGCTTTAAATATTAAATGTAAACTTCATTCGATCAACAAAAAAAAAACAAAAAAAAAATGGAAATCAAGCTTGATTTGCAATCATCTGGGGGAGGCAACTTCCCAAACAAACAGCCAAAACAAAACAAAATATCAAAACAGTTTTCTTCTCAAATAGATAAAACTAAGACGTTATCGTCGCAGAGCATTATAAAGTAATTGCAAATTGGGGAGGAAGGCTATCAAATTACATATATTTTTTACGTTTTTCTTTTTATCATGAGTGGAGCCCATATTAATTCCCCAAATCTGTAAATTTTTTGCCATTTAGATCGATTTCAGTATTTAAAAAAAAAAAAAAGTTATTAAATGCTCTCGAAATTGTGTCAAGGAAATATTCTTCTTATATTTCTGGGGGCATAAGATTCGATCTATTTTTAATGTTTGTGTCGATTATCTATTTTTCTATTGGGAATAAAAACAGAAAACTATGGCCGGTCCCTCGTTTGCAATTATGTATGGTTCTGTTGAAAAATAAGTAATGATTAAACAAATGGATAAGATAATATAATTAGGCCACGTGAATCATCAAATCGAAAGACCTCGTATACATACCAGAAAACACACTAATGTTAGGTCCACTCCTAATGTTTATTAGGTTAAAGTTAGTTATTACGGTAAATCTCACATAAGTTGGTTTATATAATCTTTTGGCATGAGGTTTTCTTACGAAATCTTATCTCCACGTAACTACAAATATTAATAATATTATTTTTCCTTTTCACCAATAACTCGAGTTTGTTTTTCTTGCAGTAGTTAATGTATTCGTCAATCTTTGAATTAATAGTCAATTTAACAGAATCGTCCAAAGGATGTCGCTAGTGTACAATTATTGAGGGAAACTAATTGCAATGCAACTTGGAGAGGAGATTGGAGATGGCTCACAAGGCGAGGTTGGTCACGTCTCAGGCATCTTTCAGTTCTGTCGGCCGTTTGGGCCCATCTTAACTTTCTGTTCCTGCCACGTGTCTTTTGTTTTAAGCTACACCTTCAACTTGTTCGTTTTTTCTTTTCTTTTTCTCTAAATATGTGAATTTCATTTAAAATGAGACTGTTTGTAAAATATTACTAAAGAGCAGAGCAAACCAGGAATATTCTTGGCAAAAAAAAAAAAAAATTAAGGAGAAGCATAATGTACAATTGTACATTCCAAGATGAAAAGTTGTTAAGCGTCTGTGGTCAATGTTGCATTAGATCATCAAGATCTTTTCACTATGACTAATAGTAATTTGAAAATCGCTGCTGGAATGGAGAAAATGTTATTATAAAACCTGTTATTTTTCTCAATTTAAATGCAGTATAGTGGCATGTGATACTAATTTTATCAAGATTCTTGAGAATATGTTGTCTTCAAAATCCAATGATGTTGAGAAAGTTGTCTATAACTCAAGAGATCATGGCTTAATTTTGAAAACCAAGCTCTACAAATTTTGGTTCAGTATTAATTACTCTGAATACTGAAACTAGTTGAGAGAAAACTGTTAGAGGCTTTTTTTTATGGGAGTTTTACCATTATCTTCAATATGGTTAAGAGAGATTTATCTTTTATCCAAGTTCAGCTAAATATCCAAAATCTATTTTTTTTTTTTAATTTCACTCGTTATAATTATAGCTTGGAAAATAATTTATATAAAACTTTTTTAAATAATCTATTTTAATCTTTTCTAAATTTTTTAATTTCCTCAAAAATATTTATAGTATACATTTGATATATGTCTGCTTCTAAATGAATATAAATAGAAAAAAATTATCCATGCCAACTGACTCGCATTTTAGCAACATAAATTTCTCTGTAAGTGAAAGATTTAATTTGGGTATTTTAACGGTCTGAAGAAAAAGGATAGAAGAAAGTTTACCTTTTAGTTTTTTTTCTTCTAAAAACTAAACACATTCATATCCACTGATTGAAATCTCAATATCAGATCACTAAGGTGAAGCTGATGGTTAATAATGCTCAAGAAGCAATCTACCTAACATGTATACTCTGTTTTGTTGATGCTGCTTGGAAGGCTGGGACTTTATGTCATAGTATGGGATCAACTTTTTGTGGTAGTACGGATGAACTGTTGCTGGAGTTTAATGACATTAATAGATATGCTATCTCAACTTGAGCAGTGGAGGCGTGTGGTAAAAAATATGTGTGAAGGAAGGAGTAGAGTATTAGATAAAGTTTATTTTTTTTCTGACTCTCAAACCCTGATTACAGTTCACAATAAAAGGAATGAGAAGATTGAGATTTCAAATTTTCATGCTTATATTTATGCAATAGCTTGCTGAGTTTCGCTTAATTTGTTTTAATTTTGTTCGTACATCAGCTAATGTAGTGGCAAATTCTTTAGCTAAAAAGGTTCTATTTTCACTGGAACTGTTGTCTCCTTTTGCCTGACAAAATAATAATATAATAATAGCCACTGTTTAATTATTACAACAGCTGGTAAAAAATTTTAGAAAATGATACACAATATATATATATATATATATATATATTTTTTTTTTTCTTTTTGCTTAAGCGTTGAATTTGAAATACATGAAAACAAAAAAAAATATGCACGCTCAACTTACTCTTTACTCTGTGGTTAACCAGCAGAATTTTTTTTTTTTGGTCAACAATCTCTATTTATAAAATCAATTTTGACCAAAATTACAATATCATCACGAAAATGGAATTATCGGCTAATTAAGATCTATATAAAAAAATAAATAATCACGTATTAATATTTTTTTAGCCAGGACAGATACAGAAATGTTTTGGTTACAAAGAATAGCAAAAGCTCAAAAATAATAAAGTGGTTTCGTAGGCTCCCAAAGTGCTCCAAATATAAAATGAACAGAGGTAAATCTACCGGATCTATCATTATCTTCAATAGGTCCGAATAGTCTGTTTCAAACCTGATCGTAGTAATCATTTTGTCACTTACAATTTCTATAATAGACCGTCGAGCTCCGCATAGAGTGCCAATAAGCTCCTCCAAATTTTTTGGACTCCAAATTCAGCATCCTATATGGTTCAGAAGACACCATCACTGATTGGTCTATTATCGATACATGAAGCATCAACCTGACAAATCAAGGTCGTGTGGGTCTCCATAAGAGCTTTTAACCAACTTTAATCATAGTCTTTTTTCACAAAATCATAATCTTTTTTAAATCCTATATTTTCTAACTCAAATTTCAGAAAATTTATTTGTTTAGGCTTGACGAATTGGTGACAATATTTATGGAAACAATCAGGATGAATTTTTTAGTCTTCAAATTATATACTAATTTTTTTAAAAAATTAACTTTTTATACAGATTTTATACTATTCCTCATTTTGTAATAAATTAACGAAAAAATTACTTTCTTTCCAAAATTTTTGATGCAGAACAAATATAAACAATAATTATTTTTTATTTTATTTAATTTCTAGATAAAAAAATTTTCATTATTTTATTTATTTTTTGATGTTCATCCAATTGTCACTAATCAAAATTTTACAATTTACACAAAAGTAAAACTAAATTACATCAAAAAAATTTAAATATTGTTTAAAAGAGAGATACTAATATAATTTTAGCTTTTACATGCTTTAATTTCATAAACATTAAATCAAAGTTCTTTTAGAATTTATTAAATCAAAATTACTTCTAACATGTCTTAAATTCATTAATACATTTTAAAATAATAATAATAATAATAATAAGATGAGCTTTTTACTCCTCATATTATTTGCCAGTTAAGAAAAAATAAATTGTTAATTTTTTTATACAGATTCTATACTATTTTATTTTTCTTCATTTATTGAGAATCTAATGGAAAAAAAAATTCTCTCTAAATTTAATAAAGAATAAATAGGAAAAAGATTTTTATTTTTCTTTATTTAATTTCTAAATGAAAATTTGTTCATTATTCTATTTAGTTTTTGTGTTCATAAAGTTATCACTAAGCAAATTTTTACAATTTATACAAAAGAAAGTAGAAATTATATTAAAAATGTCTAATATATTATTTAAAAAAGAAAGACTAGTATTACCTTATGCTTTGATTTCTTATAACTTTTTAAATCAAAGTTGTTTCTACCATGTTTTGAATTCATTAAACAAACAAACAAACAAAAACGTGCTTTGATTTCCCAAAAAACATTAAACAAAACTACAATCATATCGAGTCTAGATGAATTGAAGTTACCATGTGCATGAATATATACTTAAATTTCAACATAAGGGGAAGAACTTGTTCTCATAGTTAATTTGATTTCGCTACGAACAATAAAATATATCGATCAACACAAATAAATCAAATAATTTTTTTTAAAAAAACAGTGAATAATTTCTTAATCAAAATTAAAAATAAATAATTAAGCATTTTGATTTTTTTAAACAAACACTTATTAACCCAATGGTCGACTCCAAACCAAAAACGTAGTCGAACTTGGCTTCTGTGACCGGTAGATAATTCAGAGCCACCGGTTGAACCTGGACACAATACCAAAACCAACACAAATAATTGGTGATGTGGTTCACCTATAGTAGCCGGTTCCCGGTTCCCTCACTCCTCTCAGAAATATCCAAGCTATTTCTCACCGTTCCATTATCTACAATCCACTATAAATACTTCCTCCTACAACTCCAAAACTTTCACACACCGAACTATATCCCTTTTACCCTCGTCCTCCTCCACTATTTACAGTTTTGCCACTCTGTGTTATGTTAGCTTCCGGTGACCGGCGCCAACACAAGACCCTCCGCCACTCCTGGCTACGTCAGTTTCCGGCGTGAAAGATTTGAAAAAGCCGCTGAACTGCTTAAACCATGCCGCTGAACTCGAAGAACGCTAACCGGAAAGGAGAAACGGAGAAGAATCGCCGAGGAAAGTTACCGGAGAAAGCGATGTCGTTTCACGGCAGAGGAACGTTTCCTCAGTCGAATCCAGGAGAGCTTCGGAGACCGAAGACGTTACCGGAACTATTCTCCAACGGTCAAAGTCAAACCATCGTCGAACCGGTTTCTACGTTCCCGCCGCGTCTGACGAAACTTCTTCTCAACGTGACGGTTCAGGGAAGTTTAGGAGCTCTTCAGATTATAATCTCGCCGGAATCCACCGTGAACGATTTCATCGACGCCGCTATTCGTCTTTACGTGAAGGAAGCTCGCCGACCTTTCTTACCGGAAACTGAACCGTCGCGATTTGATCTTCATTACTCGCAGTTTAGCCTCGAAAGTATAAGTTCCTCCTTCATCCTTTACATATCGTTGCGGCTAATTTGCGATTCTTAGTTTCTGAGATTCGATGTCTGAAATTTATTTTCAGGTATTGGAAGAGACCAGAAGCTAATCTCTCTTGGATCAAGGAACTTCTTCTTATGTGGTCGGAAAGAGACCGGAGGTTTTGTCGGAGGTGGGTTGTCGGAATCTTGTTCAAAGGAAGCAGATAAAGTGGCTAAAACTGGTTTTCACTGGCTTAAATTCATCGGTTTCTAGAAGTTTTTTACCATTTTTTCTCAAATTTCATTCAAACTTCTATTTTTTTTTCTTATTTTAAAAAGAAATAAATATAGATTTTGGGAAACTTCGTGTTACCTTCTTAGATATGGCCAAACAAGAAAGGATAGGGCCAAGTTTGCTTTCTTTTATGAGACAAACGTTTAAAATCTGTATATAATATTTTTATATAGAAGAAATAAAATCATTAACTAGTGGAATATGATTCATCTTTTAATCGAATTATATGCCAAGTTGATTGTAATTGCGTATTTGTTTATTTTATGTTATCTGTTGTTTGTAAGATATTTGGTTCGGACTTTCTGTTTATGTAATGACGACTTCGGCCAACCTTATCCCCAAAGTCAGACCTTTTTGTGACAACAGGCAAACCAATTAAGTTCCGTGTTGTTCTGATTTTCCCAGTTTTTATGCTCATTGATTCACTGCAATTAAAGCTTGGATTCCCATGTTCTACGGGGTTGTTTTCTCTCATCAGATCATCAGACTCGTTCCCATAACATTTCTTCTGATATTTTAGCAAAATGGGCAGTTGTTTCTCAAACTGAGTGGAGATTGTTTCGCTCTTGTCCAAGTTTTTGACGATCAGATAATACTAACTAATGAAATTTTAGCTAAAAAAAAAAAATAGTGGTAAGTAGTAACTAGTATTAGCTAACAACATTCCAACCATTTGTTTTGTTAACATAGGTTTACATTTTAATATTTTAACAATGATAAAAACTAAAACAGATTAACTATCCAAATCGGAGGAATTGAATTAATCTAAAGTATATTTCAAAAAAAATCTGACCACTCCATGGTATCTTATCTATCTTTAAATTTTATACGTTTGGAATAAGTTGGAGTGAATGTGTTGAAATTTTTTTATTATCTCTGAAATTCTTATAAACTTTTTGAAAAAGAAAGTCACTATGTTAAAGAAAACCTATTTATAGAACAATCAATTGCGAAAATCCTTTGATATTAATAATCGTATGCATATATTTCATAATCTAAATCAAAATTTCAAATTTAGCATGCAAAGATGAAAGGTTTCAATGTATATTACGAGTTTCTAACTTTTTACTACTCTCTCTTTACTACAAACATATCCTTATTCTAAATAAATATTTAAAACTATTCACACTCCATCTATAAAACACCACCACCCCTGCTGGACTCTAATATCTAATTGTAATTTGATTCTTTTTTTTACTATTCTATTCTCGAACACTTGCAACAACTATTTGAAAGATCTTTAGGAAGACTCCATAAAAAATAATTGGAAAAACCGATATTATGGGAAAAACTTTGGATTATAAAATATCTTAGAAAGTGCTCATGTTGAACCGTTAGAAGACATTCAAAAAATATATGATTGATCGATTCTTTCTTTTGTCCCACATTGTGCATATTATGTATCACAATCTCACCAAAACATAACACATGAGGTTACCAAATGAAATGTTTTCTTTTCAAAAAACATTTTAATTTTCATGAAAAAACCAATAATGGTTTAACATATGGACCACAAAACTCATCAATATCTCCTGAATCCAGATATAATTATTTAGTATTATGATCCGATTTAACCACATATTTTTCATTTTTGTGAATGTAAGGATTAATATATATAAAAATTTATCCTTAGTAAATAAACTAAACTGCTCCTTACATGATACTAAGTATGATTTGTATTAAACATCTGGAATCAATAAAATTATAACTCTAATTCGAGGACTGTCCTTATATTTTGTAATTGAGTATAAATTTAAAATGTTTTCGAGAACACATTTTGCAGCTCTATCATGTAATTGAGATTTGCCAATCTGTGTTGAGGTCAACTGTGATATATTCTCGACATAAACTGTAAATAATGGAGTAGTATACTGCTCATTAAAAGTTTAAGTACACAAAAAATTAAATAAATATGCATATTACCCTATGTCTATTAACTTACACAAAAATAAAGATTTTGGTTTCTTTCTTTTACCATTTATAAACTCCTTTATTCATTTTGTTGGAGATTTACTTTTCAGAGTACGAAAAATCATCTAAACAGTAAAAAAACATCAAATATATATATACCCCCATTCTCATGAGCGGGTTAAAAATTAGAATCTTGTATATAACAAATTTGGGTGGCATTATGGTTAACTCTTTTTGTCAGCCCAACTTTTTTCGATTTGGTTACGTTTGTGTTCATATGAATGACAAATTAGTCTAAACACATCTAAAACCCATCAAATAAGGCCGATCCAAAATAGGCCCAAGCCCATTAACATAGCGAACCAAAAGAAAAAAAAAAGTATTCCATTTTTGTCCAAAACCCTACCAGCGAAAAGGAAAAGAAAAAAAAAATTCGGAAGAGTAAGAGCATCCTTATAAATAAGCCGCTTTAGTACTAATTCTTTTCAAACAACTCTAAAACCCTAATACCTCTTCATCTTCAAGCAGCCACACACACACACACCTCCGCTTCTTCCTCCTTCGCTAGCTATGGAGTTTTGGGGTATGTCTCTGTGTAGTTACCCCTTTATAACTTCTGTTGGACACTTCAATTACCAATTTCGTTCTGTTAATATAGCCTTAAATCTGTTTTTTTTTTTGTACGAGCTTGTTTGTTCTTATTGCTTATGCATGTACTATCTTTTACTGTATTGAATCTTCTCTGTTACTCAACAAAGCATCATTCTTGTCTAAAAAATTGGGTTATGGTTTACTCAACAAAGCATCTGTCTTGTCTTAAAAATTGGGTTTTGGTCTGATGATAAATTATTAGTGTTTTAGGGTTCAAAACATTGATCTTTCTCTCTTTTGTGAGCTTTTTGTTTGAACATATGTGCTTATGTTGGATTGTAGGTATTGAAATTAAGCCTGGAACACCCTTCCATGTCGAACTAGAAGATGGGTACTTGATCCATGTCTCTCAGGTATGTAACAATATCTCTGCTTGTTTTTATTATAATACATGAATGATTCGTATGCGTAAACATAATATTGATTTGTTGTTGCTTGTTCCTATCTCAGATTGCCATTGGTGATTTGAAGAAGGTAGGAGATGATACTGTTCAGGTTTATGTAGGGGTTCATGGTGTTGATGGTAAGCAAAAGCTTCTTCTTGGGAATCTCTCTCAGAAGATTCCTCAAGTTTCTCTTGATCTCATGTTCGAGCAAGACTTTGTGGTTTCTCACGAGTGCAAAAGCAGCAGTGTCTATATTCTTGGTTACAAGACCCCTGATCCTATGGATGAGCAGCTTAACTCTGGTGAGTTCCAATAATGTTTCGATACTATGATGGTTTTATTATCTGTATTGAAGCTGGAAGCTAATCGTTTGTCTTTGTTCAATGTTTTTGCAGATTTTGATTCTGAGGATGAGGAAATTCCCATGGATATGTTTCAGAGTGGTAGGTTTACTTTACTAAGCTACTGTCTTGGGGTCTTATAGTTTACTTTGTGGCTTTGTTAGGGATCTTAACTTTTGACATTGTTATCTAGAATTGGAGAAATCTAACGCCATTGCGCTGAATGATCAAAAGGCCCTCCCTGAAGCTGATGAATCTGAGTCAGACGAGGAAGATGAATCTGACTCTGATGAGGTAGATTTTGTCTTTTTCTCTTAAATAATTAGTGCAAGGTTTTCTTAAATGAGTCAGTAAATTAGTTGAAAGCTATGATTTTTAAAACTTTAAAACATGTTTCTTACCTGCTTATTTTGTTTAGATGGATTCGGATGATGATGAGGATGATTCAGAAGAGGAGGAGGAAGTACCTGTAAAGGTAGTTTCCTAAAAAATTTGCTATTTTG
Organism: Iljinskaea planisiliqua; assembly: GCA_900108845.1. NCBI lineage: Eukaryota > Viridiplantae > Streptophyta > Magnoliopsida > Brassicales > Brassicaceae > Iljinskaea > Iljinskaea planisiliqua. Next base: position 8,439,836 of record FNXX01000004.1, on the reverse strand, counting down.
CACTTAAGAGCTAAGAAACATATTAGCTTTGAAAAGCTTGTGAACTTTGGATTAATAAACTAATGAATCAAAAATAGGTGGAGCCTCCGAGCAAGAAGAGGCCAAATGGTGGAGCAATGAACAACAACCCAGCTGCATCAAAGAAAGCCAAAGTTGCAAGTCAGCAGAAGCCATCAGGTAACTAAAACTTAATTCGAGATAGAGAGATATAAGAAGCTCAGAACTTTGAATATGAAAATTGGATTGATGGTTTGGTTTAAAACTAATTTGGTGCAGGAGGGCATAAGGGCCATAAGTGCGGCGGGGTTCATCCTCCAAGAAGAAACTAGAGAATGAGCCAAGTCTCACAGTTTTCATATTAATTTTTGAGTCTTTTATTTTTTAAGTTTGATAGTTTTCCCTATTGGTGAATGGTTGAGTGGGTGGTGACTCTTGAGGATTTTTGGGTTCTTTAAAATTTTGAATTGCTAAATCATTCATATGTTATGCTGTCGTGTGGGATCAATACTGGTTTTATATATTTTATACGGTCGAGAAAGAAATGACAAAATGATTACAATCGAATTGTGTTCATCTTGAGCCAAAATTTAACAAATCATTGATAGTAAAATCATATAAAGATAAGTACCAGGGTTTAAAGGAATCAGTATGTTCTTCTGTCATTCCCAGTGTAAATTAGTGATTCATCTAGTATCTGGCTTCAATCGAATCTACAATTCATACATCCATGTCTTTTTGTACCAATTCATTCTTGTTCGCTGACACATTTAGCAACTCGTTTCCCTATAATTTTCTTAGGTGTTACCAAACAAGGGAAAACTCCCAGAATAAATAAAAAATGCGTCTGCCGGGAGTCGAACCCGGGTCTATTGCTTGGAAGGCAATTATCCTAACCGTTGGACTACAGACGCTCTTTGTGGTACATTTCCTATTTACATTTATAGTTTTTTATGTCTAAATCGTTGGCGGCCATAAATCATGCTCGCGGATCTATTGATCGCATCGCACTTCCTTTTCAGTTTTGTTACAGTCGAAATTACATAGTTGTAACGAAAACTGTGAGTAAAAAAAAACCAAAGGAACAGAAAGTATATATAATTTTTTCCTTTTAAATGCAATCGATGCATTTTAAAATATAAACGCAAACATTTCTGTCTATATCATTTGGCTACAAACGATTAACCTTTTGCCGTCTAACAGATGCAGCAACATACATATGGCCAAATAAACCAAAAGAGAAAAATCATAACAAAATATAGACGGTATACTTGGAAAGAACCGCCGCCATTTTACTGTTTTTTCTTGTAAAAAAAAAAAGGCAAAGAAACAATTTTCTCAGGGATGTAACATATGCAAAAAAAAAAAAAAAAAAAAAGAATAGAATAGAGAGTAAAATGCTAAAATAATGCGTCTTTAACGATTTTTGTTGATAATTGGAAATGTTTAGGAAGCAACTGGTTTGGATGTTGCCTTCTTCACAGCTTCAGCGTAGGTCCTGTGCTGATAGGTTAAGGTCGACTCAAGCAAGTCCCACAGTGATGTCTTCGGGTTCCATCCTATATTTTCAAAAATTATCAGATTTAGCCATTTGATTATTATATATAACCATGTTTAACGCTTATTAAATATGAGAAATTACCGAGTTGACGGTTAATGATGGTCATATCTGGGATTCTCTTGTCACTGTCATCATAACCTTCACCGTAAAACTCTTTTGAGCTAACATCAACCGTCGGGCTCTCAATAGCTCCTTCCCCACTCACTTTTGCGTAAACCTGTAACATGTTTCGTTTTTTGAGATTTGAGAACAATCTTGTTGAGTAACAAACCATCATAACCTTCACTCTTTATCATCTTCCTCACTCACCTCGGTCATCATCTCAGCTAGCTGCCTTACTGTAACTTCATTGTTGGGGTTGCCTACGTTGAAGATATGCCCATTTGCCCTCTCTGGGTTTTCCTGAACCACAAAAACACAACATCTTAGTTTGGAACTTGTTCGTTTAACAGTTTCATGATAATAACCAATAGAACACTCACGATCATCAAAAGCACAGCTTCGATAGCATCCTTGATGTAAATGAAAGTTCTCTGTGATTCTCCACCATCCACAAGCTTGAGAGGCTCACGGCGTAAGAGATTCTGAAAGATAGCCATGCATCAGCACAAAAGCTACATAATAACATTCGATTTTAGACTCGGATTTGTTGTACTCACGTTACTAAAGCAGGCGAGAACACGAGGGACACCTTCGCTAGGACCATCAATGCCGGGAATGAAGTCCATCCTAGGTCCAATCCAGTTAAAAGGTCTTACAATTGTGAACTCAAGTCCATTCTCAGCTCCCTCAGCTGTCACAAGAAACGAGTGAATTCAAGTGTAACCCTTCTTGTTCTCAGTTCTCACCACATTATAGTCATCTTGAACAAAGAATAATTACCGTAAACGAGTCTCTCAATCAGTTGCTTGGCACATGCATATGACCACCTTTGCTTCTCAATTGAACCAAATATGCATGGGGAGATATCTTCTTTAAGTACATAGAAAGAAGGATCCTGTATAAAAGCACAACAACCAACATTTGTAAGCAATAAAGGTCAAGATCCTAGACATACCAAAATTAATTATTAAGCTCAAGCTGGACTCTTAACCGAATTCACAAATTTAGTTTTCAAGATCCACTTAGTAATTTAAAGTTAAACTCATTTGATTTAAAAAAAAAAAAAAAAAAAAAAAAAAAAACCAGCAGCTTCGACAAGTTCCTCAGAGAAGAAAATGTGCAAAAGAGGCCTGACCTCACGCAGGGGATGATCCCAAACATACCAAAACGAGTTATTATTAATATTAAAAAATAAAAAAAGCTTCCATGTGTTCGTGATAGACTAGTAAGCTAACTCTTAACCGAAATCACATATAACGTTATCAAGATCCACTTAGCAAATTCAACAAGTTCCTCAGAGAACAAAGAGAACAAAATGCTGAAAGAGAAAATGTACAACACCTCACGAAGAGGATGATCCTTAGGAAGATAGCTTCCTATGGTTTTGCCATACACTTCACAGGTCGAGAAGTGAATGAGACGCTTGTTGTTCTCAGAGCAGTACTTAACCTACACAAGCCAACAAATCAATTCTTTAAAACTCTACAAAAACAAGAGCCAAAGCAAAAAGAAGTAATCAACGAAGTAAGAATCATACAACAGGAAGAGCGTCAATGAAATTGCTGTAGATAGTATCAAGAGGACGCGTATTGTAATCAGCCGGAGTACAGATCGCAGCAAGATTTATCGTCTGCATAGCCAAAATCAAAACACAGATCAGAATCGGAATAATCAGATCTGACTCTACAATCACGAAATGCACTAAGTATCATCATATACGTACCAGATCGGCCATCTTGATGAGACCTTCAAGCCTGGAATCATGTTTAATGTTGATGCGATGAAACTGGATCCGACCTGCCCAAGCAACAGTATCTGGCTCGAGCAAGTGCTTGATCTTATCGTTGTAAACGTCAAGCGCGAGCACCTTGTGAGGAGTCTCCGTCATCAGCTTCTCACAGAGATGCGAGCCGATGAAACCTCCGGCACCGATCATGCATATCGTTATCGGTTTTATCGGTTTTCCGTCCAGATCCACTCTCCCATCTCCGTTCGCCATTTTTCTCTCTTCTTCTCGAGAAAACGAAACTTTAGATCAGAAACAAAAGAAAAGAGAGAATCGTTCGATAATCGCGCGCTTTCTCTCTCTCAATGAGATCACAATTCGCAAATGGCTGTAAAGAGTAGAGAGGAGAGAGAGAGATTGGTGAAGGAGGGAGTGGTGACGGTGGATATTTATGAGGGGAGCATCGCATGTGAACTAAGGCAAATGTTCGCCAACAAAACTCAAACTCAGCCTCAGCTACAGCGCGTGGTGTCTACTCGCCTTATCTTCATCTCTACTTTGGTAATTTTTTCCTTTTTGTGTTGTTGATTTTTTAAATTGTTGGATAAAATTGATCTCATTTTTTTTTCTACATGAATTTGTCTTATTTCTATTGGAGACAATCTAAAATCTTATTATATAAAGATTGGTTTCAAAACTTAGTAATTAATAAGATGATGCCATGTAGCATCTTATTAATTTTCCTTTTATAAAAAAAGAATTTAATGTTCTTTTTATAAAAAGTCAAAATATTTACATAATTTAAACTAAAATAATTATTTTATGGAAAAAAATATACAAAATAAAATGGTACAATATTTAATATATTAAATCTATAAATATGAATATATATATATATATATACAAATCAATAAGCATATAAAATCATACTATAATTATATAATTAATAGAAATTCTATATTGTTATCATTTATTTTAAAATAAAACTACATATGTCACGATCTTGTTGATTAATAAGTTTGAAAACTAAAATTTATATTATCTATATATGTAAAGTAGAATAGACTATCTTCTCATTATGCCACCTCATTAAGTGGTCTCTAAAAAATTGACATATCAGCTCATTTTTATAATTTTATATTATTAATCATAATATCCATAAGCTCATTTATAAAATTTAATCTAATTGCAATATATATGATCCATTAAGAAAAGAATATAAACATAATCCATTAAGAAAAGAATATGAACATACATTTATTAGGCCCATTTATAAAATATAATCCATTTGCAATATGTAATCTATTAAAATGAATATAGACATTATTTCTCCATTAGACCTATTTATAAAATATAATCCATTGGTAATATATAACTAGACTCTGGTCCGTCCTAAAGACGGGATTTGTTATTATATATTTTATAATCTTTTAATAATTTATATTTGTAAATTTAGAAGATCAAAATTAAATCATTAATTTATTACAATATATTAATATTAATTGATAATTTTGTTAATTAATGTTAATTACAATATTTAAAAAAATAAATAATCGAAAATATCATGAAAAATTATATATATGTTTTTTTATAATTATTTAAGATGTGTTTAAATGTATTAATTGTAGTTATTATTTTTTGTTAATATTTTTAGATTTATTATATATCTTAAGATTTGAAATCAAGAGAATATTTTTATTGAAAGATTTTGATCGTATATATATAGTTAGTATTTAGATTCCGAAAATTAAATTTAATAATATATTTTTGGTTTTTGAAATTATGTATCTTTATTGATAGATTTTTTTTTTAATATCACTTTTATTTTTCAATATCTTGTATATTTGTTCACATTTACAAATGACAATTTTCCCCTTAATGAGACTCTTAAAAAAATCAAATAGAATTAATGGCAAAAATCGTAATATAACACGGTACAAAAGGTTTTTTCTATAATGTTTCCTGTTTTAATAATATAGATTCATTAAAATAAATATAGACATACATTTGTTATTCTAATATTTATAAATTAAAACATTGTATACCAAAAGTAGAATTTAAAATTTGAATCTAAATAATAAGTTAAGAAAATCAATTTTCTTTAACTAAAATTATTATAAAGCTGAATATGTACATTTAAATAGTAAAATGTAAAATTATTTTTTAGAAAATTTATAATTTTTATAAATAAATTAATATTTAAGATATTATTAATATAGAAGATTATTATATTTATAACAAAATCAGAGTATGTAGATAAATATATAGGAATAACCAATAATATAGTATATGTTTATATATAAGTAAATTAGATATTTTTTATATTTATTAAAATTTAAATTATAATTTTAGATTAAAAAATCATTTATGTATTGTTAATTCATCTGCTCATCCGCACGTAGGACGGATTAACCTCTAGTAAGATATATATTTGGAGACTTCTTGGAATATTGATTTTCTATACATTCAAAAGAGAACCTAGACAATTTTTTATTTTAATATAATTTTTATAATGAGTATTTAGTTGTTTTATAATTTATAGTATGTTTTAGGCATTAAAAGAAATTTTTTTATAGAGACACAACATTCATATATATGTCGGTAGAAACTTTTGAAGGTGCCCTGAATTAAATACGCTTAGAAAAGTTAACAAACATTAAGAATTTAATCATTTCAGTTAACTGTATAAAAAAGGATCGAAGAAAAATATGCCAGTACAAAAGGAGAAATCAATTAATGGGTATGCAATCAATAAAATGAGGCCTGGACGAAAACCTAACCAAGCAGTTGGGGAAGACGTGTTTTATTCTTTCAAAGAGTTTAATAACTTGATTACAATGGTTTTTAAGAAAAAAGAACAATGGTTTTTCTTTTAACATCTCAATCATTTTATTGATTTTAAATCGTATATGAAATTTGATATATCTATAATACATTAATAATGAGCAAATCCAAATATACATTTACAAATACATGACCAAATATTAAAAGATAATGAAAAAACAAATTTTCAGAATGCTTTCGATATTAAAACCTTGCTAATGATGTTTAATATCTTCTCTTGGACATGCACTGATTTATCAATTTCTGATGAATATCCTATACCTTAATCCCAAATTCACTGATCGAGAGACACCATATAATTCTTCACAATATCTATTCAATCTATTTCATTGATCGGAATCATGAATATCATGCATCATAAAATATCAAAAGACCTTTCATGGAAATTATATAACTTTAGACTACCTGAAACATTATTAAATTTGAAATTCTTTTGAAGGGTTTTCTCTTTTCTTCGCTCTTCATCTCTCTATTAATTATAATTTTTTGTTCTCTTTGCTACAAACGTAACTTCCACAATTTAATATTTTTTAATACCTCACCAATCTATCAGCTAAATATATAACTTATACAATCCCATGAGATTTCATTATAAATTAAATTCTTTCAATCTGTAGAACTCAATTTCTAATGACAACAAGAACAATGTTATAAAGCTCAATTCCTATAATTTCATTACTCAAGAGTTTTCAAGTGTCTTTGTTTTTAAAAGAACACAATATGTCTCAGCGCACTAAAGATCAATTGATGAAGACGGTTAAGGGCTAACGATCGATGACTACATCCAGCTTATGAAGACCAAAGTATATCGATTACCTCTTCTCGGCAAACCTTTGGACAAGAAAACATTACGGAATATGACTTAGATAACGACTTCCACATTATCATTAAATAGATCAATGGCCATTATGGCCTGTTCGTTTGGTGAGGAGGATGAAATTTCTAGACGCAGCGTCTGAGTGCAGTAATTGGACGCAGTAGTCAGACGTTATTCGTTTGCAATTTTGGTTCATACGTCCAGAAATTGTATCTGAATGCAATTATGTTCGTTTTGTATTTTTGTATTTGTATTTGGATGCATTTTAAGTCAAATGACCAAAAACTCCAAAATGAAATATCATTATATATATGTTTGGATGAGTTAACTTCACTGTTGAATATCATTATATATATGTTTAGACCAAAATGAAATAAATATGGGCTATCATATAGTAATAGATCCACACAAAGTTTCATTCTCGTTCCGTTTTCCCTTAATTGTAACTTCCAAAACATATGTATCCATAGTTTGTTAGTTCGAAACCTATTCACACATTGTTATTGATTTGAATGGTTTGCGACCTAAACCCAATACGAAACACATAAACCACAAGAGCTATCATATAGTAACTTTGTGTGGATCTGTTACTATATGATAGCTTTTGTGGGGAAATAGGTCGTGTGGTTTATGATAGCTCTTGTGGTTTATGTATTTTGTATTGGGTTTAGGTCGCAAACCATTCAAATCAATAACAATGTGTGAATAGGTTTCGAACTAACAAACTATGTTGACATATGTTTTGCAAGTTACAATTAAGGGGAAACGAAACGAGAATGAAACATTGTGTGGATCTGTTACTATATGATAGTTCTTGTGGGGAAATATGTCGTTTTCCCAATAAACATAAACAAAAATAAAACTTAAAAAATTATTTTATAAAATGAGAATTTGTGGTTTTGACTGGAAAACGAGATTTTGAGGTTTAAATAGAAAAATAATATTTTTGCGGTTTTAACGGGAAAACAAGATTTTGCAGTTTTGACGGAAAAATGAGATTTTGTGGTTTTGACGGAAAAATGAGATTTTGTGGTTTTGACGGAAAAACAAGAATTTAAGGTTTTGACGAGAAAACAATAATTTGAAGTTTTGACGGGAATACGAGATTTTGCGGTTTTGACGGGAAAATGAGATTTTGTGGTTTTGGCGGGAATACAAGATTTTGCGGCATTGGCGGAAAAACGAGACTTTGCGGTTTTGGCGGGAAAACGAGACTTTGCCGTTTTGGCGGGAAAACGAGATTTTGCGGTTCTGGCGGGAAAATGAGATTTTGCGGTTCTGGCGAGAAAATGAGATTTTTCGGTTATAGTGGGAAAATGAGATTTTGCGAGTATAACGGGAAAATGAGATTTTGCAGTTCTGGCGAGAAAGTGAGATTTTGCGGTTCTGGCGAGAAAATGAGATTTTGCGGTTTTGGGAAGGAAATGAGATTTTGCGGTTTTGACGGAAAAACAAAATTTTGCGGTTTTGGTGGGTAATCGAAATTTAGCGGTTTATACGGGAAAATGAGATTTAGCGGTTTTTGTGGAAAAACAAGATTTTGCGGTTTTGGTGGGAAATCAAAATTTAGCGGTTTTGGCGGAAAATGAGATTTTACGGTTTTTGGTGGGAAAACAAGATTTTGTGGTTTTCGCGGAAAAATAAGATTTTGTGATTTTAGCGGAAAACGAGATTTTGCGGTTTTGGCGGGAAATGTTGTTCTTTGATAAAGAAAATATTATTTTGTAGTTCTTATAAAAAAAATTGTTTTTATTATTATAAAGATAAAATTATAGTTATAAATAGAATTGTTTTCGATTTTATTAGTTTTGGATGAGTTTAGTGTAGCTAGACGCACCAATTTAACTCATCTAGAAATCTTGATTTTTTTGGATGAGTTTTGGAAACACATCTGGATACCGCGTCGAGTTCATGCTCTTAATTAGCATTAAACGAACATCAATATGCATCTGCGTCCAGATAACGCGTCTAACTCACTAAACGAAGATCACCTATGTCCCTCCAACATCTGAAGAGCTTCACAAGAAACTATTCAACCATGAAGCTAACATAATGTGCTCACAACCTACTCTACTTTTCCCAGCAACAGCAAAAACAGTACAACACCTATTATAATAGAAGAGTTTTCACCTTGAAGCTCCATCCGCAAAAAGAGAGAGACCGAAATCAAGAAGACCTAGATCCTTTAACTAGATTCTTGAACTCATTACTTTCTCTGTAATTCATTGGCCATCTTTTAAGATCAATAAAATCTCCTTCGATTTTCCTCAAAAAACCCACAAACTTAACTTGATTTACTAATTGAGGAAGTAATAGTTCAACAATTGGCGTCGTCTGCGATGAATATTAAGGAAAAAAACCAAGGGATCAAACCCTGAAAGATGGTCGGCATACCTCCTCCAGAAGTCAGGAACAACGTCGAGGTTGATCCGGTAAGACAACCACTGGTTTGCATGACAGTGACGGGGTCAGGAGGAGGAGGAGGAGCCGGTGGTTGTCCTACCGGATCGATCTCGACGTTGTTCCTGACTTCTGGAGGAGGTGTGTCGACTATTTTTTAGGGTTTGATCCCTTGATTTTTTCCTTAATACTCCCTACAGACGGCGTCAATTGTTGAACTACTACTTTATCAGTTAGTAAATCAAGTAAAGTTTGTGGGGTTTTTAAGGAAAATCGAAAGAGATTTATTGATCTTAAAAGATGGCCAACGAATTACAGAAAAAGTAATGAGTTCAAGAATCTAGTTAAAGGATCTAGGTCTTCTTGAGTTCGGTCTCTCTCTTTTTGCGGATGGAGCTTCAGGGTGAAAACTCTTTTCTAATTATAATAGGTATTGACCGACCTAAATCTCTTTGAATTAGGAAAAATGATAATTTCGATTGAATTATCTTTTCTTTATTTTTCGCGATAACGTGATTATCTTTAAGGAAAAAAAAATATTCTTTAAAACTAAATGGATAATCTTCTTTTAAACGAAAAATTAATTATCGTTTAAACTTAACATTTATCTAAAACGAATAAATGATAATATTTAATTGACATCAAACAATAATTAATTAATAATTATTATTAACAGATCAATGTGAATTTAAGTTGGATCTTATAGGAAAAGTGTGCAGTCCGTATCCAACAAAAACCACCTCGCAACTACTCTCGTTCTCAGACTCGCGATATAACACTGTAAATCTCATCTCTCATCCTTACTTAATCACATTCATCACGTGGGTTACAATGTCATAATACAAAGTTTTGCACATCTTTTTGTATCATCTCCAACAATTATGCTCCATAACTCTCGCATCAACCTGCACATTGTTTGACTCAAGTGTATCAAGCATCTGCTGATTCTCTGAGCCTATATCATCGTTTTTGGATAGTTTCGCATGGCATCACAACACCTCTGACTTAAGTAATCTTGCTTTACAATCTTCTTTTTATGGAAGAGATCAAGTCGTGATTGGTAACAAATCTGCCTTGAGAATTTCTCATACAGATTTCACCACTCTTTATTTACCATCTTGCTCTCTATCTTTACGTGTAGTTATTTAAGTGATTCAAATGGAACAAAACATTATTTATGTGTGTCAACTTTGCTTTGATAACAAAATTTATATGTGTTTAATCTTTGGTCTTATAGGTCAGGATCTAGGCATGTGAATGCTTTTCAATACATGAACAACTAAGAATATAATATATATGAGGGGTTAAGTTAATCTCCTTCTTCAATAAAATCCAAGCCCTCACTAGTATATAAACCCCATTGTTCAAGTGGCATTCAAAATGGTTTCATCCTGCTTCTAATATTTTACTAAAATAAAAATATATTTTTTTTCTTTCGTTACATTTATCCAAGAAAATACTTCTATCTCTTCTCCTCACCCACTTGAAATGTTCTTTTCTTCTTTTATGTTTGAACTTTCCATGTTACTTTCTTTGATGTCTATAAATATTACCTCATTTATCAACCATTTTACATGTTAAATTTGGAACTATCCTCTTCAAAAAAAAAGAAAGCTCAGTTTTTTATACATTTATTCATTTAAACATGTAAAATTTACTCAGCAACTAATACCTCTTGATCATTCGTCTCATATCCCCTCCTTATGCTCTGGGATACAACAATATTTTAGAACATTGTCATAGACATTGTTAAAACGGATCTTTTTCTCATGCCTATATATGCAAAGCAAATATTAGTTTTATGTTTTTGACACCGTTGTTTATTTAATTAAGTAACATTCTTCCAAACTCTACCATTGGTTTGCACATCATATTACAAAAAAAAAAAAAAAAAAAAATCAATGAATAATTCATTTTCACAAAGTTTCCGATATTCGGTTGTCTTTGTTATCCTTATTATGTTTATACCCTTCTTATAAACTTGATGCTCCTTATGCTCCATGCGTTTTTTTCTTGAATTATTCTCTGTATATATGTTTGGATCTCAGCACATCTCGTATTTACGTTTTCCATCATGTTCAATTTGTCTAGTCTTTATCATGAATTCATTTCATTTTAAAATTCTTCTACAATGATTCACCCTAGCCAACTTCTCCAAATATGTTCGTCCAGATTTAACCATAAAACTCGGCCAGCTCACTCAAGTCCAGCTCCCACACTTTGATGTCTCATACGATTCTTCATCTCCAGCATCTTCCTCATTACCAAAGCTCTCCTCAGTTCCTCTTGCTAGAGCAGGTGATGCCTCTAAGAGCATTTTGTTATACAAGCACGAGATTGGCTAGTGTGGCTTATATAGAGAAAGAGCGAGAGTCGATCGCAAACCAATCTTTAAAAAAGAGGAACTTTTTCAAGTCACCAGGCCTTATATACAGAAAGACTCGAGTAGTGTACTAATGGTTCATAGAACTCGTGTCAAAAGTGATGTTGGACTTTTGCTACAATGGTGTCTGCCGCAAGCTCATTCACAAAAAAAATGGTCAATGATCTGCAGAAAGAGAATAGCTAATAAGCTGTGGGGAGAGTGAACTTATATCTTGGTTTGATAAGGCAGAAATGATGAGAAAATTTTGACAGGGGAAGATTAATGTGTTGCTTAAAGAGGACAAGAAGCTGAGGAAAGATAGGAGGAGGAATGAAAACTGCTCATAAGTGTAATTAACCGTTGTCTCAGGGTTCGTCTATTTCCTACAGTTTCTCTAATTTAATCAGAAGCTTTTGTAAATTTATAAAGTTTTTGTTATGGATTTTCAAAGATATTTGTAAAAATTTGACAAACAAGATTACCAAATCTAATCCAATAGCTGAGATTTTACTTTAAGAAAGACAAACTACTTGGTTTTATTACAACTTATATAGTGTTGAGTTTGAAATATATATTTATAAAGGCTAATACACCAATTTGTAAAGTTTTATAAAATTCTTACAAACTATAAAGATTTTATATGAATGTTTATAGAGTTTCTCAAATTTTACAAGAATATTTATGAACTTTGAGAAAAAACTTTAGAAAAATGTTAGAAGACCAATAATCAGCTAATAAACATCTTGTGAACAAAAACAATTTATAAAGGTTTATAAGTTTTTTATAAACCCTTTATTATAAACCTTTACAAAATGATTTTTATAAAGTCAGATAAATAATTTTATAAATCTTTACAAAATGATCTATTATCCTTGTAACTAATTTATAAACCTTTATAAAATAATTAATAAAGCCTTATAAATAATTTTAGAAACCCTTATAAATAATTTTATAACCTTAGAAAATATTTTATAAACTCTTATAAAAGAATTTATAAACCCTTATAAATGTTTTTTTAAACTCTTATAAAATGATTTATAAAGCTTTATAAATTATTTATTAAGCTTTACAAAAAAATTATAAACTCTTATAAATCCTTATAAAATAATCTGTACACCCTTATAAAATAATTTATAATCCTTATAAATAATTTTAGAAACCCTTATAAATGTTTTATAAACCCTTATAAATATTTTATAAACCCTTATAAGTATTTTATTAACCCTTATAAAATAATTTTATATATCCTTATAAATAATATATAAAGTTTATATAAATTTATAAGGGTGTATATATAACATTAATTTTATAAAGGTACTTATAAATTATTCAAGTTTAGATTCGAGTTTGTAGTACCAAAGATATATCAAATACCATGTTCAATAGGCATATGAACAAACTCAAACACAAACATCTCACAGAGGTTTGGACAAAAGACGAAAACTGTAATAAGCTCTCAACACAGCTCACTGAACTTAGATGAAAGTAAAGATATGACATTGACTCCACGCATCATTCTCCTTCTGCAGATAGGTTTCTAGCTTTTCTTCTTCCTCTTACTTTTCCAAAGAGGAATGTCTACACATAGCTTACATATAGCTTTTAGCCTAGATGAGGGACAATGAAGTGCTCTCCATCATCATCATCATCATCATCATCATCATCATCATCATCATCATCATCATCTCTGATCTCTTACCTCGGCTTTTTGTATGAAACGTTGGACTTCATCGGTCTGTATGAATGAACATGACCTAAATGCAAAACAGAAAGTTCGGGAACTTCAGCTGCAGGAAGAGTCTCCTAATTGATCTGATCACCGAAGAAACCCATGTCTGAAAACCACTCTAACTCCTTAAGATCAAGCTGTCTTTTCTGCTAAATTTAAACAAGCGAATCAATAAAATTAGCTACAAAACAAAGTATTAAAGATCAATTTTTCAATCTCAGTCTCTACCTTATCAGGAACTCAGGATCTGTGAATTGAAAGAAATCGTCAACAGCCCACAGAAAAGGAGTAGCAGAAGAAGGTTGTTGCTGGCTTGTGGTTTTTGTTGGAATCTCCTTGGATTTCTGTTGGTTGTTTGAAGGCTCAAATTGATTCTTCTCCGTTTCTTGACTGCAACTACTTGAGCTCAGAGCCACTATGATCCCAATGGCTAAGAACCTCTGGTCATTTGCAGATCTAGAATTAGCTACCTTGATGGATTCATCACAGTCTCTGCAAATCAGATCTCTATCCTCAACACAGAAAATGAAAGCTGCCTTCGCCTACAAGTCACAGAGAGAGTAACAACATAATGAGCATACAAATCTTCTGCAGTTGCTGTAAGAGCTAAGAATCTGAACTTTGCAATAAACTATAGATCCAAATCAATCAATTATTTAACAAGACCTAATCAATTCCACAGAGAAAGATAAAGAGAGAGAGAGAGAGACAGATCTATTTATAAACTTACTTGGCAGATATCGCAACGAGGAAATTTGGTGGAGAAAGAATTGAGATGGTCATAACTGAGATTTCTGTAATCTTCAACGTGAGCGCTTCCGGCAAAGCGAGATTCCTGTGAGATGAAGCTAGTGAAAGCAGATCGAGGAAGAAGAAATAAATAAACAGAGGAAAAATGTGTTTAACTGTTAGAGTTATTTTCGTCATTAGACATTAGCAACAAGTACAAAATTAAAAATGTCTTTCTCTACCGTGTAAAAGTAAAAAATAGTATCTCACAAAGTGTATTTTTAAAATTGTCCCTTAATAATGACAAAATATAATTTTTATTTCACTTCTATCTTTTTTTCTCACCCACTTGAAATGTTTTTTTTTTTTTTTTTATGTTTGAACTTTCCATGTTCCTTTATTTGATGTTTATAAATATTACCTCATTATTATTAACCATTTTACATGTTAAATTTGGAACGATCCTCTTCAAAAAAAAAAAAAACCCCAGTTTTTAATACATTTATTCATCATTTAAACATGTTAAATTTACTCAGTAACTAAACCTCTTGATCATTCGTCTCATATCCCTTCCTTATGCGCTGGGATACAACAATATTTTAGAACACTGTCATCGAGACATTGTTGAAAGGGATCTTGTTTTACATTCTCATGCATATATGCAAATCAAATATTGGTTTTATGTTTTTGTCACCGTTGTTTATTTAACTAACATTCTTCCAAAACTCTACCATTGGTTTTCACACCATATTACAAAAAAAAAATCAATAAATAATTTTAATTTCACAAAGTTTGGATATTCGGTTGTCTTTGTTATCCTTATTATGTTTATACCCTTCTTATAAACTTGATGCTCCTTATGCTCCATGAGTTTTTTTCTTGAATTATTCTCTGTATTTTTGTTTGGATCTCAGCACATCTCGTATTTACGTTTTCCATCATGTTCAATTTGTCTAGTCTTTATTATGAATTCATTTCATTTTAAAATTCTTCTACCAATGATTCACCCTAGCCAACTTCTCCAAATATGTTCTTCCAGATTTAACCATAAAACTCGGCCAGCTCACTCAAGTACAAAATTAAGTACAGCTCCCACACTTTGATGTCTCACACGATTCTTCATCTCCAGCATCTTCCTCATTACCAAAGCTCTCCTCAGTTCCTCTTGCTAGAGCAGGTGATGCCTCTAAGAGCATTTTTTTTATACAAGCACGAGATTGGCTAGTGTGTCATGTGGTCGAGTCGGAAGTGTGGTCTCATGACCACTTTTATTATTGGCTTGACTGAATTCATGACTTACCTTAGATCAAATGATTTCATCATACGCTTCCTCTTCAGAGGGACTTATCCTCATATCCTAGTCATTTTCTTGAACATTCTTTGATCCAAGGATCTTCTATGTAGTCATGGTGTTAAACTAGTTTTTTTTTTTTTTAATCTTAAATCAGCTTTGAACACTCAGTCCATACAAAAATTGGTTTGTGTGTCCTCATTGCTCACTCATGTGTTGAGCCGAATGCGGAGATACATAAAAACTGCCTATGATAATCCATACATTTGTTATTGTTATGGTGAAGTGTATGAAGTTGTTTTGTATTTTACTTTTATTGATATTTTTAATTATTGATCTTTTTTCTCGCAAACTTTTGCATATAATTCTAAAGACATCTCCAATGTTATTCCATTTTTGATATTTTACTCTATTTTGGATTAAATTTATTTCCAATGCTAATTCATTTTCCACTCCAAAATAGAGTTGAATTTTTTTATTTATAAAAAAATCCTTTAAATATTATTTTATTTCAATTTATCATTTTTCTATATAACAATAATTTTTTTTTATAAATTATAACATTGAAATAAATTTTAAACTATTATATTAATTATAGCATCTTATTTATTGGACAATATTTTTGTTATAATATCACATTATATACAATTTATATTAAAAATTTATTCACAATTTTTTTTAAGATAATTAAATACTATTAGAGAAATCAAAGATAAAGAAAATCATTTTTCTCTTTGAAATGTATTAGTTAATCATTTGTGAAAAATATATTAATGGTAATTTTTAAATAAATATCTATATTTTTTTATAATTTAATGAATATTTTATTTAATACATTTTTTATTTAAATTATTTTATAATTTATGAAAGTTTAAAGAAATAAATTGTCAATTTGTAAATTTTATAATTAAAAGATATTGATAACAAAATAAATATAGAATATTCTATTTTTGAAGTAAAAAATTATAGTAATGTATTGGAGAAAAACTCAACTCGAATTACTCTATTTTAATTTTAAAATAGAGTAATACATTAATGGTTTAAGTATTAATAGTTTAAGTAAGTTGCAGGGGAAAAAGTATTTTAATTTTCTTTTGTTATCCCGTTAACTCCACCAATATTAAGCTTCGATGAGTTGAGGTGGTGCATTAAATACCTTCTCAAAATTTGGGTAGTCATATAAAATGAAAAAATCATTCATTTTATTTCTTTTACTCAAAGTACACCTCGGGTCCACTGTTCCTCCAAGAAAATATTTCTTGTCTTACAAAACTCCAAGAAGTGTTGTTCGTGTTTTCCGTACTTTGGATCTAGCTATTGTCCAGTCATTTCCTAGATTGCTAACCATTTCCCATAAAGCTTTTTTAAAAATATATATTTGAAAACAAACACTAAAAATAAAATTAAAAGACCACAAAAGAACTTTTTACTTTGAAAAAAAATCGAAAGATAAATTTAGAATGAAATTAAAAAAGTATTATTATTATTTTTATATTAAAAAAAAGAAATTTAACAAACTAAAACAAAGTAAATTGACATTTGTTATAAAGAGAACTATTAAAATAATTTTGGAAATTTAGATATGACAAGACTGATGTTAATCTTTGGTAATTATTAAAAAAAATTATGTATATATTTTAACATTTTGCCAAGTGTCGACAAAAATCATAATAACGAAAAAATCATTAATGATTTGTGCAATGTAGGTAAAAATAATAAGGCTACCATTCTACTTACAATATATTTATGAAAAGTGAAAATTAAATAGCTAAACTCCCATCTGTTGCCTATACACCCTGTGTTTCTCTCTCTCGACAATATTTTTTTAGTACTCGATTCTCTCTGAGACAATACAATTGTTGCAACTTATGTAAATTTCTTACATCCACAAGGATCTCCTCGTTCTTCATGGTAAGCAGTTAGCATTTAAATATTCAATTTTCAATTATTTAATTTTCTCATCTTCTATTGCCATAAGTTATTATCAATCAAATATTTAACAAAATAATATTTAAAATAATAATAATAAATAATCAAAAGTAAGTATCATAATTTTGAGATGATAATGCTATTTATGATTATTTGTATTATAAATTTGAATAACATCATTCGTGTGTACCCACTGTAAAATTGTATTATAAGTTTATCCAATTTTTTATTTAATTATTGAAAACTTACAAATATACAAATATACGAGTGTCTTTTATTAGTATAAATTATATACATAAATGTATAGACTTTGTTTACAACAAGAAAGGAGTTTTAGTTATACCACTATGTGGATATATTGAGCGCCAAAATGCATATGAGTATCAATTGGTTTCATGTGCCTCGTACCCACTGACTCACTGAGCTGTCGACTGCTCGATCATTGATAGATACTCACATCACATGATCAACAAAATTGATATATAATATATATTCATTCTTAAGTTCTAAGTTACAAACATCCTCCTAAAAGTATATTAGCCATCTATTAAACAAGTGTAAGAAACTCAAGATGGATCTTATCGCCAGGTAACAATTAAAAAAAAAAAAACTTTCTGCCAAAGATTTTTGAAAAGCTGAAATAAAACACGAAAACAAATATAGTTTGAAGGTAGGAGAACATATTGACAGAAAAGTCAGCAGCGGATAATTATTTTTGCTTTTGTTACAAACACATGTAGTCGTCAAATATTTAAATACTTTAAACTTAAGAAATCTGGTAAGCATTAGTGTGACAAGAAATGAGAATTTCTCATACTATTATTTTGTTTTTACCTTAAGTTTGTAAGTATCGCTGATTATCCCCGTACGATGCTGTCAAGCGACATGTTATATATATGTGTATCATATAAAGTTGATATAAGAAAAAGATCTCATGGAGAATTATCGTATAGCTAATAGCTAGGAAGCACTAGTATAATACTCCAATGCTAATAATAAATACATGCAAATGACGTCGGAAGTGTGTTTTCGAGGTCGTTTGCTTCTCGAAAAGGTACCTAATCATTGTTCATCATTTTTTTTGTCTTTTATTTTTTTTGTCTTCAGCTCTTTTCAAGAATAAAAATTGAAAGAAAAAAAAAACAATCAAGCAAGTAGAAAATTTGGCTAAAATGTTACGGAAGGTTTCCATGTTCAAGTCATATGTAGCGAAGGGCCATCCACGTTGGCTTAATGCTCTTTTTGAAGACGAACAAAGGCTTCGTCATTAGCAATTGGCGTGCCTTTTCTCCTCTTCAATCTTTAAACTTTATTTTTTGGTATTGGCTGTTGTGTTTATAGTCACAACCCTTTAGTTTTTTTTGCTGTGTATCTCTTCACTTCTGTAAATATCTACTGTACTAGGGTTTTAGTTTTTAATATTAATATCAGATGACAAAAAAAAGCAAGTAGAAAATATGATATGTTGTCGTATGGGATTATTTGTCGTTGGTATGCATTGGTTGCTCTTGAACCGCGGTGAGATTCGTATTAGGTAAAATAATTTATGTTGTTTATGGGTCGATTTATGTGTGTCCGAACTCTCTAATTGATGTTATTTGTTCTCTTATACATTTTCATTATTTATTCTGTTTTTATGCGTTTTGTAAAAATGTCTTAATAAATTATATTGTAAAAAAAGATTTAAGTCAAAGCTTTCATAGAAAATAAAATTATGAGTTTCTTAGACCTTGCAAAGTTTTATCTCTGAGCATTCATGACCACATTTTCAAATGTAGTAGCTTAAGATTTTATAGATTTGATTTTGAACCTACTCATCAACCATATATATGTCGGGAATGTCCTGAAATCTTTTGTACTTACTCTTTGATAAGTCGTAACGTCGAGGTTCGACAATCGTATGATATTAGATGTTTGTAATGTTTTGCTAGAAACCACTTACAATCTATGGATTTAGAATTCATTACTAATATTGTACGATCTTACAGAGTCACACACTTAAGCAAATTGGATCAACAATATATTGGGTTTTTATCATAAAATAATATATATATGTATTATGTGCACATTCATTAAGATGATTAATATATAATTATATATGATATAATTATATATATGTGTACACATGCTTCATGGACTAATGGGTTTAACCCAAATGATCTAATTATAGGAATTATGTCAAGTGAAAGTAACAAGGTGTGTCTTATATAAAATAATTACACTTGATAACATTATTATGATTATAAGTCTCTGACGGCAAACCCTAAACATAGAGGAGACAAATTGTTTGTCTCAGAGTTTGAGATTTGATCTCGACGGCACTAGCATCCCGATCCGATCCAGTTTGTGTGCGTGTGGATACCGGTAGAGGCACGACGTTTGGAGTGCTCAACAACCTTGGTTTGTTCTTATTTTTATTTCCGCTGCAGAATATCCAGATATATTCAAAACTCTAAGATCCAGATTTGTTTCAGTATTTGCATGAGATCATGGCAATCAAATTCATAGGTTGATTTATAAAGTGTTATAAACCGGTTTGAATTCCAACAGTGGTATCAGAGCCTACTTGTTTAATACTGAAATCAGATCTTAATTTGACAAGAACCCTAATTTTATTATGGCATCGATTGTTTTCTAAACATATATTTGTGAATTTTAGATGTATATAGTTTAGGAAAGGTAATATTCTATATTAATGAAAGTATATAGCAAATTGCCGAATCGTTTACGTTATCTTGATAGTTACGTGTGCATGTTGTATACATGGAATCCATGCAAATTTGATTGAAAACCCAACACATATTATTTTAATACATGATTATCATGATAATTGTCTGATTTTTAATTAAAATAATTTTCATGTGTATCTTATACTAAGCCGATTGAATGAGTCACTTGGTTTAGTTGGTTAGTGTGATTGGTTTGGTTCAATCCGTGTGTTTTTTATTTATTTAATAAGAATTCTAATTTGATTAGATTCTAAAATTAAATTAACATTATCTAATAAATAATTAGTTATTTTTAATGAGATTAAAATTAATTTAATTATTTATAATCCAATTTAATATATAAGATATATATATTAATAATATTTAATTATTTATATTAGATATAAAATTTTAAATATAAACTAAAGTTGGATTAGAATTAATTCCTCAATTAATATCAAGTATTTTGATGTCTCTCCAATCTTATCAACTATCAACGCTTGTTTCGTTGTATGATGAGCTTGTTAAACAAGGTGTCTAAAATTACATAAGTGAGGTAGATGGTAATTTTTGCCATATGACATAAGATTGGTTTACTTGACTAAGCTATCAAAACGGTTTTGGGCTTAGAGACATATGTTGGATTTGACATAAGATGTCGTCTAACAACCAAGAATTATATTTGATATAATTAGCAAAGGGTTGCTTACCTATATAACTAGACATTCGGGCGATGAGCCAAAGCTCACTCGCATTCTAGTGAAATATGGATCTTGGATCATTATATTCAATTTGAGGAAAATGTTGTTTTGAATATAATGTGAGTTTTCTTAAGTGTTAAGATTTCTCTTATTCATGAACATCATATTAACATTTGCTATTATTCCTTTCCAGCAATGTCAACTCCTCACAGCTCGTTTTCATTGCGATCCGTCCTTGAGAAGGAAAAACTAAATGGGTCGAATTTTCTCGAATGGTATCGAAACTTGAGAATTGTTCTCAAACATGAGAAAAAGGACTGTGTCCTGGAAAAGGTTATTCCTGAAAAACCTAAGACCAATGTCCAACATGCAGAAAGGAATGCTTATGACAAGCATGTCAGTGATAGGGTCGATGTGTGTTGTCTTATGTTGGCGACCATGAACTCAGATTTGCAGAAGCAATATAAGAACGTTGATTCGCCAATTGACATGATCACTAGCCTGAAAGGAATGTTTCAGGAGCAAGCACGAACTGAGAGATACCAAACTGTTAAGGCTCTCATTGAGTGTAAGCTACCGAAAGATGGTCCAGTTAGCCCACATGTCATTAAGATGATGAGTTATATTGATAAGCTGGCGAAACTGGATTGTCCTATCAGCCAAGAGTTGGCTACTGATCTCATCCTACAGTCATTGCCATCAAGTTATGATCAGTTTGTTATGAACTACAACATGAATAACTTGACTAAGACTTTGACTGAGCTGCATGGAATGCTCAAAACAGTTGAACCCAACATCAAGAAGAATACCTCACATGTACTTATGGTTCAAGGGGGTAAAAAATTTAAGAAACAAGGCAAGAACAAAGGAAATGGTAAAGCAAGCTGGATTGCGAATCCAAGTAAGTCTGACCCAGCTCCTAAGTCTAAGCCTGGTCCTTCTGGTGTTGATAAGTGTCATTATTGTAATGGTTCTGGGCATTGGAAAAGAAACTGCAAGAAATACTTGGAAGATCTGAAAAAGAAGAAGACTTTCGAGACTTCGTTTTCAGGTATTTATGTTATAGAAGTAAATGTTACTACTTCTGGTTCTACTTCTTGGGTATTAGATACCGGTTGTGGTGCTCATATTTGTACAAATATGCAGGGCCTAAGCAACAGTAGAACTTTGGAGAAAGGACAAGTGGACTTACGCGTGGGAAATGGAGCAAGAGTTGTTGCATTAGCTGTAGGAACATTTCATTTGTCTTTGCCTTCAGGCATGGTTTTAGAGCTTAAGAATTGCTACTATGTACCTGCTATAAGCAGAAATATTATTTCTATTCCTTGTTTGGATTTGGAAGGATTTCAATTTTCGATTAAAAACAAGTGTTGTTTATTTGATCGTTGTGATATTTATTATGGTAGCAGTCCATTAGAGAATGAACTTTATGTTCTTAACCAAAGTGTGTCTATCTATAACATTAGTACCAAAAGATTCAAATCTAATGATACGAATCAAGCTTTTCTTTGGCATTGTCGTTTAGGCCACATAAATGAGAAGCGCATTCAAAAGCTTCATAGTGATGGACTTTTGAGCTCATTTGATTTTGAATCATATGAGAAATGTGAATCTTGTTTACTGGGAAAAATGACTAAGGTTCCTTTTACTGGACACAGTGAAAGAGCTAAAGACTTATTGGAACTTATACATACAGATGTATGTGGACCAATGAGCATAAATGCTAGAGGAAACTACCAGTACTTCATCACATTTACTGATGACTTCAGTAGATATGGTTATGTTTATCTGATGAAACATAAATCTGAATCTTTTGAAAGGTTCAAAGAGTTTCAGAATGAAGTACAAAATCAGCTTGGAAAAACAATCAAAGTCCTTCGATCTGATCGAGGTGGAGAGTATTTAAGCCAAACTTTCAATGATCATCTGAGAGAATGTGGAATTGTTTCACAACTCACTCCTCCAGGAACACCACAATTGAATGGTGTATCTGAAAGGAGAAATCGGACACTATTAGATATGATTCGATCAATGATGAGTCATACAGATCTTCCATCATCCTTTTGGGGATACGCACTAGAAACGTCTGCGTTTACGCTCAACAGATGTCCATCAAAATCAGTTGAAAGGACACCATATGGGATATGGACTGGAAAAGTTCTAAATTTGTCTTTTCTTAAAATTTGAGGTTGCAATGCTTATGTTAAACGTATGTTTACTGATAAGCTTGGATCCAAATCTGATAAATGCTACTTCGTTGGTTATCCCAAGGAAACAAAAGGTTATTACTTTTACAACCCTACCGAGAACAAAGTGTTTGTTGCTCGGAATGGAGTTTTTCTTGAAAGAGAATTTTTCTCTGCGAAAATTAGTGGGAGTAAAGTATCGCTCGAAGAAGTTCGAGAGTCACAGGAGGATGTTCCAACTTCTGAGGAAGAACATCAGTTAGATTTACGAAGTATGTAGGTCAGTAAGGGCATGTCACGAACCTGATAGATTTGGGGTTTGGGTGACTGACCATCATGAACTATTGATAATAGAGAGTGATGAGCCTACGTCCTTTGAGGAAGCAATGATGGGCCCTGACTCCGATAAATGGCGAGAAGCCGCAGAATCTGAAATGGATTCCATGTCAGTGAACAAAGTGTGGACTTTGGCTGATTTACCAGATGGTGTTAAAACCATTGAGTGTAAATGGGTTTTCAAGAAGAAAACTGACATGGATGGTAATATACAGATATACAAAGTTAGATTGGTGGCTAAAGGTTACAAACAGATTCATGGTGTAGACTATGATGAAACCTATTCCCCAGTCGCAATGCTTAAATCCATTCGGATTCTCCTAGCAACTGCTGCATATCATGACTATGAGATATGGCAGATGGATGTGAAAACAGCTTTCCTTAATGGAAATCTCGAAGAGGATGTGTACATGACACAACCTGAGGGTTTCACAGTCCCTGGAAGCGCTGGGAAGGTATGCAAACTTCAACGTTTTATTTATGGTTTGAAGCAATCATCTCGGAGTTGGAGTCTTCGTTTTAATGAGGCAATCAAAGAGTTTGATTTTATCAGAAACGAAGAAGAACCATGCGTTTACAAGAAGACTAGTGGGAGTGCAGTTGTTTTCTTAGTGTTGTATGTAGATGACATACTTCTCATGGGAAATGATATTCCAATGCTTAATTCTGTAAAGACTTGGCTAGGAAGTTGTTTCTCAATGAAAGACTTGGGTGAAGCCGCATACATTCTTGGAATAAGAATCTATAGAGATAGATCAAACAGGCTTATTGGATTATGTCAAGATACTTATATCGATAAGGTCTTGCACAGGTTCCAAATGCATAATTCCAAGAACGGTTTTCTACCAATGTCTCATGGCATAACTCTCAGCAAGACTCAGTGTCCCTCGACACATGATGAGCGAGAGCGCATGAGTAGAATCCCATATGCTTCTGCTATGGGATCTATCATGTATGCCATGCTTTGTACTCGTCCAGATATTGCATGTGCTTTAAGCATGACGAGTAGATACCAGTCTGATCCAGGTGAAAGTCACTGGACAGCAGTCAAGAACATCCTTAAATATTTAAGAAATACTAAGGATAAGTTCTTGGTCTATGGAGGAAGTGATGAGCTTGTTGTGAGTGGTTACACCGACGCCAGCTTTCAGACAGACAAAGATGATTTCCGATCACAATCTGGTTTCATCTTTTGTCTTAACGGAGGAGCGGTGAGTTGGAAGAGTTCCAAGCAAAGCACTGTAGCAGACTCTACAACCGAAGCTGAATACATCGCTGCTTCTGAAGCAGCAAAGGAAGCTGTTTGGATTCGAAAGTTCATTGCTGAACTAGGTGTGATGACTAGTGTTTCTAGCCCAGTGGATCTTTATTGTGATAATAATGGAGCCATCACACAGGCGAAAGAACCTAGATCCCACCAGAAATCCAAGCACATTGAAAGGAAATATCATCTCATTTGTGAGATTATCAATAGAGGAGATGTGAAGATTAGGAGAGTCTCAACGGATGCAAACGTTGCTGATCCATTGACCAAGC
This sequence comes from Iljinskaea planisiliqua, assembly GCA_900108845.1. Taxonomy (NCBI): domain Eukaryota; kingdom Viridiplantae; phylum Streptophyta; class Magnoliopsida; order Brassicales; family Brassicaceae; genus Iljinskaea; species Iljinskaea planisiliqua. The sequence continues at coordinate 8,414,879 of FNXX01000004.1, read as the reverse complement.
CTCTTCCACGGCCTAAGCATGAGAGTCATACTGCGGCTATGGGCATTAGATTCTTAAGATGTGATCTTAATTATAGTGGGAGTTTTTTCTTTTTATGATATGATGTTCATGTTTACATACAATTGGTTATGTTTTTAAATTAATGAAATTTGTTTCAGATTTATTTTATTATTAGATGATTAAATAATAGTCCCAAAATAATTTATATCATTCTTATATGTCACCAAGTATGTGACTTGATCATGAAACCCTATAGGTGAAAGATGACATAAATTATTGAGGTCCCTAGTCATGGTTATAAAAGAGACGTTAATAACTAAAATGACTAGTATGTGAGGTGACTAATGGCTAAGTTTCGTGAAGCCATTTAATATGTTGTATTAAAGTCAATCGCATAGATATGTGTTAGAGAACACAGTATCGGACTGACCCGCTATGAGAACTTTATAAGATTGTTATATGAGTGTCATAAGAGTTTCTCATTATGATTATAGAGTGTAGTCCTTTGACCTGAGTTCATCATGTTTTCTTACTTATGGATTAATTCACTTTGACCTTGTCAAACGTCAGCCGTAACAGGTGATTATAAAGACATTGATTGGGTGTACTATGAATTTTGTAAGAAACAGGGATGGAACAAGATGGAATTTGTCCCTCCTATATAACGGGAGATAAATATCTTTGGGTCTATCGAAGATTTGATACTGAGAAATGCATGGTCGTGCTCAAACGAGGTGAATGTCAGTCGTTTGTTTTATCAGTGTAAATCAGAGTTCGATAAACATGATCTAGCTTAATAAGGATGACACCGTTTCTTGCCTTATGCCAAGATCAAGATATAAGTGACAAAGGGATTATGGGAATAGATGATTCCAGTACAAGTGGGAGATTGTTGGGAATGTCCTGAAATCTTTTGTACTTACTCTTTGATAAGTCGTAACGTCGAGGTTCGACAATCGTATGATATTAGGTGTTTGTAATGTTTTGCTAGAAACCACTTACAATCTATGGATTTAGAATTCATTACTAATATTGTACGATCCTACAGGGTCACACACCTAAGCAAATTAGATCAACAATATATTGGGTTTTTATCATAAAATAATATATATATATGTATTATGTGCACATTTATTAAGATGATTAATATATAATTATATATGATATAATTATATATATGTGTACACATGTTTCATGGACTAATGGGCTTAGCCCAAATGATATAATTATAGGAATTAAGTCAAGTGAAAGTAACAAGGTGTGCCTTATATAAGACAATTACACTTGATAACATTATTATGATTATAAGTCTCTGACGGCAAACCCTAAACATAGAGGAGACGAATTGTTTGTCTCAGAGTTTGAGATTTGATCTCGACGGCACTAGCATCTCGATCCGATCCAGTTTGTGTGCGTGTGGATACCGGTAGAGGCACGACGTTTGGAGTGCTCAACAACCTCGGTTTGTTCTTATTTTTATTTCTGCTGCAGAATATCCAGGTATATTCAAAAACCTAAGATCTAGATTTGTTTCAGTATTTGCATGAGATCATGACAATCAAATTCATAGGTTGATTTATAAAGTGTTATAAACCGGTTTGAATTCTAACAATATACTCATTCGTCAATTTGTTGTAACATATCCATTTAAAATCATTGGTTAGTCAAACTAGAAAGAGCGCAAATCTATATAAAATATACGAAATTGAATGGTGATGATAATTATGAATTTGTTAGTCAAATTGTCATAAAGGTATACACAACATAGGTAATTTTCGAATTATAGAAAAAGTGCAAATCTATATAAAATATACGAAATTAAATGGTGACGATAATAATGAATTTGTTAGTCAAATTGTCATAAAAGTATACACAACATATAAGTAGTTTTCGAATTATAGAAAAAATACAAATCTCTATAAAATATATGAAATTGAATGGTGACGATAATTATGAATTTGTTAATCAAATTGTCATAAAAGTATACACAACATATGTAGTTTTCGAATTATAAAAAGAGTACAAATCTATATAAAATATATGAAATTGAATGGTGACGATAATTATGAATTTGTTAGTTAAATTGTCATAAAAGTATATACAACATAGGTAGTTTTCGAATTATAGAGTTACTGTCTAAGGTTTAGACCGATTTTATTATTATTCTAGTTTTATATTTGCACTAAAGTATTTTATTGCTTTTTATTTTTTATTTTAATTAGATTTAGTAGTTCACTAACTTTAAAATATAAAAATCAAAATTCTATGAACCTTAATCAAAGTATAAAGATTGCATATAACAAAAATGTATAAATGATGACGATACCAATAAATAAAATTACAAACAGTTAATCAAACTATAAAGACTAAACATAACATAAGTGAAAATGGTAACAACAAGAAGCGATTAGTACCATGAACTTATAAGCAGTTGCTAGTCAAATTACGAAAATGACATAAACCGGAAGCCTATGAATGTTGTCAACCATAAATGACAATTATAATGAACTACTCGATGCCTAAAAACATGAGTATTATAAATCCATTTAAAACGTAAATATACCAATTGTGACACTCGTAAATGAAAATGTAATCTGACTATCCACACTGATTTATTTGTACGCCACTATTTATATAGCGATACTATAATAAATTTTGTTTTGGTCCTCAATTGTCTACTAGAGTTGAAATTTGTCCATTAAATTGATAACAATACAAATAAAAACAAGTTAATTTTAGTAGTTGTTGTTCCATTTTAACTTTTTCATATATTAAAGCGGCTTAATAAGCAAATAATCTAAAGCCACATTATGCAAATAATCGTACAAAAAAAGAAGATAAGAACTAAAAATTTTTTTTAACAATCGTTTACTATGCAGTATGCAACAAGCCGTAAATTTGTAATGATGGTCTAGCATTTAAAGAAGTATGAATGTTGTCAGATATCATATCAATATTAGTACTCATATTGGCTCAAAAGTAATAATCAAACGTCACACGTTCAACTTTTTTATTTTTTTTGGGCCAACACGTTTCAACATCTCCAAGTAAAACCTGATAAATTTTTAATTTTATTTTGGGGTAAAAATATCTGAACATCGAAAAGATGAACTGATTTACATTCATTGTTAATCACAAAAAAAAGCAGTAACGTACGAAAGGCATCTTTTTTTTTAGGTATCGAATAATATCAAATTTGGAAAAAGTAGAGCCGTGTTATGAAAATAATTATAAGGATACGACCGACAAAAAAAGAAAGTACAGGGACACGAATAGCAAATATGGCATAGTTTCTGACATTCTGTCTCAGATTAAAAACTTAAAAAGTTTATTGTTAGGAAATAGGACCCACAGGAAAGGAGAGGAAATTACAGCGAACGTGGAGCCAAAGCGACAAGGGCTTAATAGTCATTTCATGTAACGTTTTCTTTATTTTATTTTATTTTAAATTGTGAAAATTGCTACACTACAACCGTCTCTCGGCTCCTTAAAAATCGACGCCCTCACTCCACTCTCTTTTGTTTTCTCTCTCTCTCTCTTTCCCTTTTCGAATTTTGTTACTTCTTCCAGAAGCATTTCGTCGAAATGTCGTCTCGTGGTGGTTACGGCGGCGCTGGACGCGGCGGCGGTGGCCGTCGATCTGATCAGAGACAGGCGCAGCCATCTGGTCCCGTTTCGAGGCCGGCACTGCAAAGCTCCGGTCCCCGTGGCGGTTCGGTTTCTGGCGGGAGAGGTCGCGGAAACGCCGGAAGAGGGAATAATCCGGTCGTTTCCGGAGATCGGAAGCCGAGTTCTTCATCTCCTCCGTCGGATGTTGTTCCCGGTGACGTTGCTTCTTCGTCTTCAGGGAAGTCCGTACAGGAGAAACCCAAAGTCTCGGGCTCTGATTCCGCTTCGTCTCTGAGTCAAGAGTTAGCGGAGAAAGTTCAGATAACTCCGACGACGACGACGACTCCGACGGTTCCTCCGTCGTCCTCGAAAGCGGTGACGTATCAGGTCCGGCCTGGATTTGGTAAAGCAGGGAAAAAAGTAATGATTCGTGCGAATCACTTCCTCGTTCAAGTTGCAGAGAGAGATCTGTATCATTACGATGTAAGTCTCCTTCGATTTTCTCCTTTCTTGTATTTATTTATTATTTGACGAATGGACTTTTTTGGTTGTCCCTTTGTGTTCGGTGTTTTGAAAATACTTTTCGTATTTTTTTTCACCAAGTTGTAGAGATTTGACACGTGTTACATTTCTTCAGTTTTCCTTAAACCTGATACGTGATACGAGAAGAAACCTGGTTTGATTTTTTTTTTTTTTTTTATCTATGTCATCAAAGTGTTTTTTTTTGGTTTTGTTTTACGTAAACTTGACACGATGAATCTGCTTTTTGAGTTTGATAAAAAAAAAGAGAGGAAAGGAATCTGCTTTCTGTATTTGCATTTTGGATTGTTGTTGCTTGTGGGTTGATATTTGTTTGCTCACAGGTTTCAATCAGTCCCGAGGTTATTTCGAAGAAGGTGAACAGGGACGTGATGACAAATCTGGTGAGCACCTATGGAGAATCACACATGGCAGAGAAGATTCCTGCGTATGATGGCAGGAAGAGTCTCTACACTGCTGGGCCTCTGCCTTTCGAGTCTAAAGAGTTTGTTGTGGATTTGAATGACAAAAAGCCTGCTGGTTCATCCAAGTAATGCTTATTGATCTCTTTGTAGATGGTTGTTTTAGTGGTAGGAAGTGGACTTTGTTTTATAGTTTTTGGCATTGTGAATCTTTTCTTTTGGCAGGAGGGATAGGAAATTCAAAGTTGCTATAAAGTTGGCGTCGAGCAGGCCTGATCTTTATCAGTTACAGCAATTTCTCCGTCAAAAACAAAGGGATGCTCCATACGAAGTCATCCAAGCTCTGGATGTCGTACTTAGGGATATGCCATCCCAAAAGTAAGTAAAGACTAAACATTCACTGTATTAGATTCATTGACTAAATTCAGTGTTTAGTAATGCATTGACTAAACAACATTCATTGTATTGCTTTGTATTCAGGTTTGTTTCTGTTGGGAGGTGTTTCTTCGACCCCAGCTTGGGAGAGAGAGGTGAGCTTGCTGATGGTGTTCAGTACTGGAGCGGTTATTTCCAAAGTCTCAGGCTAACTCAAATGGGATTGTCTCTTAACATCGGTAAGGACTTGCTAATTGTTTCCTGAATCGTGGCGGTGATTAGTTTCATGTTTCATTGATTGAAATTTGAATATTTCTACCCTTGTATGTTTTTTCTGGCTGGAGATTTTTCTGATGCATTGCCCCTGTGTTCTTTTCTTATGATGCAGATGTGTCAGCTAGATCCTTTTATGAGCCGATCTTTGTCACAGAATTTATTAGCAAGTACCTGAATCTCAGGGATTTTAGCAGGCCACTTAGAGACTCAGATCGTGTCAAGGTATATATCTGAGTTTTATTCAACCAGTTAAATAGTAAACTAATAAAAGAAGATGCAATTGTCTGTACGATTCTTATCAAGAAAAGTATATGCTGATTTCTAGGTGAAGAAAGCCTTGAGGAACTTGAAAGTTGAATTGGCCCAGTTCGAGTTCGCAAGAAGTGTCAAGATCAGTGGGATTTCGAACTGTCCAATCAGCCAGCTTAGGTGAAGTTGCCTATTTCAATAAACCTGAATAAAAAGCAGAGTTGTTAATTGGACTTCGTTTCGTTGCGTTTTTTCTTAGAATATGTTTCTTATCTGTTTGTTTCGTAGTAGCTGATACTAACTTTTCTCTGTTCATTTCAGGTTCACTTTAGAGGACAATTCGGAAAAAACTGTTGTACAGTACTTTGTTGAGAAGTATAATTACAGGGTGAAATACCCGTCTTTACCTGCTATCCAATCAGGGAGTGACTCAAGGCCTGCTTACCTTCCAATGGAAGTATGATTCAATTTCGAACACTTCATTTATACCTTCCATCATTTTTTAAATTCAAGTTTGTATTATTAAATATCTGCTTGCTCTTGGTTTTTGCAGCTATGTCGGATAGCTGGAGGCCAGCGGTACACCAAAAAACTCAATGAGAGACAGGTCACTGCGTTGCTGAGAGCTACCTGCCAACGACCTGAAATTAGAGAGAGTGCGATCAAAGGGGTAGGCTTAGTCATCTTTGCATTACATTACAACAGTTACTCCTCGGATACAAAGAGTTTAATTTTGCATCCTTCTTTTGATAATCATCTCGTTTACTGTTTCTATTGTTAGATGGTCAAGACCAATAAGTATAACGATATTAAGCTTGTGAGCAGAGAGTTTGGTATGTCAGTGACTGATCAGCTAGCCTCGATTGAGGCTAGAGTACTTCCTCCGCCAATGGTGTTTTCCTCTAACTCCATTTTATGTGATTGCTTTTCTTTATTGCTATACATTTTCTCCTTTCAATGTGCCTCACTACGAGATGTTGTTTCTGTCCACAGTTAAAATACCATGAAAGTGGTAAAGAAAAAATGGTGAATCCAAGGCTGGGACAGTGGAACATGATTGACAAGGTAAAACTGTAATTTACTATCATAAATTTTCCTTTGTTTTTGCTCGCTGTACTGGAAAGTAAACTTAAGTATGCTTCTATTTTCTTGTTTTGATAAATCTTATACTTAATTGCTTTGCATTGCGATATTGAAGAAAAAAGTTGGTGATGAAGATTTGTGCCTAATGCTTCCATTGATTTTACGTGTGGTATCAAAATTTGGCTGTTTTTTTTTTTGTGTTAGAAAATGATTAATGGAGCAAGAGTTGCTTCTTGGACTTGTGTAAACTTCTCTACTCGGATTGACCGGAATTTACCTCAAGAGTTCTGCAATCAATTGGTTGGCATGTGCGTCAGCAAAGGAATGGTATGCCTTGTTTCATGCTTTTGGATACTTCTTGTCACGATTTGTTCATACCAAGAAAGGTCACTAACTGCTTTTTTTATATCCTCTATTCCAGCAATTTAATCCACAGCCTATTATTCCGCTTAGCTCTTATCCGCCTCAAAGAATTGAGGAAGGACTTCGGGAAATCCATCAAAGGTCAAAAGCTATCCAAATGTTGCTTGTAATATTGCCTGATGTAACTGGATCCTACGGTAAGTTTGTGAAGTTAGTAGGTATTCCGTGATGTACATTATACCAACTAAAGGATATAATTTATGGACTCATTTTTTATTTTGGTGTGCAGGAAAGATCAAAAGGATATGTGAAACGGAGCTAGGGATTGTCTCCCAGTGTTGTCAACCAAATCAAGTTCGTAAACTCAGCAAACAGTACATGGAAAATGTCGCGCTGAAGATTAATGCCAAGGTCTTGTCATCTATGTTTCCTGTTTTATCCTAACATTTGTTTATATTTATGATGCTGTAAATTTAAGGGTGCTTTGTATTACAGACTGGGGGACGGAACACAGTTCTTGATGATGCTATTAGAAGAAGAATCCCTATGATCACTGATCGCCCCACCATAATCATGGGTGCCGATGTCACACACCCTCAACCTGGAGAGGACTCGACTCCTTCTATTGCTGCGGTATAGATCTTGATTGCTTTTTGTTTCTTCTTTAATTCGATCTCAGTATCAGGCTGATTCAACATATAAGTTAAATCTCTTTGTTTTGTTAACCTCAGGTTGTTGCTTCCATGGACTGGCCTGAGATAACAAAGTATCGAGGACTGGTTTCTGCTCAGACTCATAGGGAAGAAATCATCCAGGACTTGTATAAGCTGGTGCAGGATCCTCAGCGAGGGTTAGTCCATTCTGGTATGATAAGGTAAGAACAACAAAAGCTCTCGACGTTTTTGTTTTTTCTTTGACATTTCAGATTCACAAAAAGAACATTGTCTCTGAATGCACAGGGAACATATGATAGCATTCAGGAGAGCTACGGGTCAAATACCTGATAGGATCATATTCTTCCGGTGAGTCATATTGATGAGGTTTTATATTCAATGCAAATATAATCTGTTTTGCTAATTGTTTATATATCTTTGTGCAGTGATGGTGTAAGCGAAGGACAGTTTAGCCAGGTGCTGTTCCATGAGATGACTGCAATAAGGAAGGCTTGTAACTCTCTCCAAGAGGGCTATCTTCCACGTGTAACGTTTGTAGTCGTCCAGAAACGACACCATACCCGTCTGTTTCCTGCTCAACATGGGAATCGTGACACCACTGATAAGAGTGGCAACATTCAGCCAGGTTTATGATCAAACTTCAAACTCTTTTTGATGATCCCAACATTTTAGATTTCTGAAACATTATTACATTTTCTTCTTTAGGCACTGTTGTCGACACCAAAATCTGTCACCCGACAGAGTTCGACTTCTATTTGAACAGCCACGCTGGTATTCAGGTAACATATATATATATGTCCTTCCTTTGCTTCACTGTATGTTTCTTATGGGTGTTTGAATGGTTTGTTTATAGGGAACAAGTAGACCTGCTCATTACCACGTGCTTGTGGACGAGAATGGTTTCACTGCTGATGCATTGCAAACGCTCACCAATAACCTTTGCTACACGTAAGGAACAACAACAATATTATGCATTGTGCTTTGACATGTTTGGTAAACTAAAAACGAGGTCTAAACAAAAACATTAACTCTAGGTTTGCGAGGTGCACAAGATCTGTCTCGATTGTGCCACCAGCTTACTATGCACACTTGGCTGCATTCAGAGCTCGTTACTACATGGAAAGTGAGATGTCTGATGGAGGTTCGAGCAGGAGCAGGAACACAACCACAAGCACGGGACAAGTTGTTCCGCATCTTCCAGCAATCAAAGATAACGTCAAGGACGTTATGTTCTACTGCTGATGAAATACTCTGTCCTTGGTAACTACTTTTTGATCAAACCGAAACGAAGAAAAGAAAACTCTATCTTCGGTTTTGGTTTTTTTTAAACTTATCTTTTGGGTTTTGGCTGTGAATATTTTGAATTATCCGGTCAATATTTTCTCTTGGTTTTCGACGATGATCTGGGTTAAAGTTTGTCGTTGTGGAGAAAGGAAAGGGTTTGATTATGGTTATTTAGAACATCTGACTTTGCTAATTTATGTTAATTTCTATAATTATATTCCTCAGTGAAACTTAGTTTTATGTATGTTGTTATGCTTCTGTTTTGTCCCCTTTTTCTTTTAAAGCTCTTTTATTTGTTGGGAATCTGATTAGAGTAAAATCAGGGTCTGATTAGCAGACTTTTAATGATTTGATTAAGGATCGGTTTATTGGTGTGGTGAGCAAGTATGTTGCTTTTTGTGTACTCTAAAAAACTATTTTATTTTTCAAATATCATTAATCTTTTGTTAGATTAACATTATGTTCGAGTTAATGGGAGTAATAATAAATTAGCAAAAAAAAAAGGAAATTTGTTATTAAACAAAGCTTTTTAGTGAAAAAGACAAAAATACACTAGTGGTAAAAATCACAAATGTAGTTAAAAGAAAGAAAAAGGATTTGGAAGATTGTGGCCAGAAATTGGGAAAAAAAAAAAGACAGTTAAAAAAAGTGGCATTAATCATACCACATTTTGTTGGGCAAAACCAAAGCAGTGGAAACGAAACGAAACACATGAAACAAAACAAATTGGCTCAATCAAAGTCAAGCTTCCTGCTAAAAAACGGACAAGCCTAAACCTCTCTAGCGAGATCTCTTTCTTCCTCTTCATTTTCGCGGGAGACTTACTCGATCCGGTTTTGTCCGCTCATCGGCAAACACAGACATTTGTTTTCTGAATTTTTTTTGTCTGGATTGGATCAGTTTGTGATCTATGAGGTTTCTACTGCTATGATCTGAAATGAGATGCAGCCTAATCTGTTCCCATTCGGCACCGTTTTGGGTAATCCGTTTCTCTTCAATGGCGGCGATCTAAGCGAGCTTGGTGCTGGTGGTGGGTTCGAGAGCTCTAGGGTTTTCTTCTTACTTCCTCTCTTGTTATCCCAAGGCCAAGGCATGGATTTATCTAAGGTTGGCGAAAAGTTCCTTAGCTCTGTTAAGTCCGCTACATCGCTTGGACTCTTACCTTCCTCCTCTTCTTTTTCTGATCGCCCTGAGGTAGTAACTTACTCTCTCTTTGATTGGTTAATGTAATTTGCTTGGAAATTAAAAGACTTTGTGGTAATTCCATTTGTGTAGATTCCGGCACGTGCTGCAGCTGCAGCTGCTGTTGCTCGTGCTTTGGCTGGACTTCCTTCTGATCAGAGGTTAAGTATATCTTCTACTGCCACTGAGCTTAGCTCCATATATGGAAACAGGCCTCCTCCTCAAGAAGTTGAAGAGCTTGAAGAAGGTTTCTATCAAGAGGTGTGTGGCTTTCTTTTTTTTGGTGTTTTTCGATATTGGGAGATATATATAGAGTCATTTCATTGTTGTCTTCTCTGTGTAGGATTTTGATCCAGTGAGGCATATTTTGGAGAATGTGCCAGATGATCAAAGTGAGCTAGCTTATTTTGAGAAGCAGGTACTAACAACTACTACTCTCAAGTAACGTGTGTTAGTGTGGTTTTCTTCTATTTATTCTGTCCTGACATAACGATGTTTTGTTTAGTAAGCTTAAAAGGTTTGTCTATTGTATAGGCCACGCTGAGGTTGGTGCAGCTGGATAGAGTGGCAGAAAGTCTGTCTCACCATGTTATGGAGCATCATGAAGTAATGGGTATGTACCTTTGAATAGAAAAGACGTGCCTTTTTTGCTCTCAAGGGAATCTGAGAAGAAGACTATAAGGATTCTGTTTTGTGAATACTAATATTCGCTTTTGGCCAGTGAAGGGGATGAATTTGGTTAGAGAATTGGAAAAAGATTTGAAGATTGCAAATGTCATCTGCAAGGTAAGGGATTTCATATTCTTATCCTCAATTTACAAATTGGTTTCATTCTCTCTTTTGTCTGTTGCTGGTTTGACCTTGGTTGTGACCGTTTTTGTGTCTTATTGCCAGAATGGAAGACGGAATTTGACTTCTTCTATGAATGAGGCTTCGAGAGATCTCATTGTACACACTCATTCCAAAAAGAAACAAGCTCTTCTGGTAGGCTTCGCTATTTATTCCAGACATCTAGCTTCCACTGATCGTTACTTCAATCTGTTTACAATATTGTGAAGACTTTATTTTTTTGGTTCTATCATGCCTTTTTGCTTCTCTGGATACCTTGTAATTAGAACTGCATGAATGTTTAAACAATTTACTCTACTTGCAGGAGATGCTTCCTATATTAACCGATCTTCGCCATTCAAGAGTAATGCAGTCAAGTCTTGAAGACCTTGTTGAAGAAGGAGACTATTGCAAGGTATACTTCCTTGGTTTTCTTATAAGAGTTATGGTGGTATTATGCTTTGAAACTAACAAGAGACCAGAACATCTATTCTATATTAATGTAGGCATTTCAAGTTCTATCGGAGTATTTGCAGCTGCTTGACAGTCTGTCCGAGTTTACAGCAATCCAAGAGATGACCCGTGGTGTTGAGGTAGTTATTGCTTATTCATGACCAAACATCGTCTTCGTAATTTTCTATTGTCAGTCGGTTGAGCTTCTCATACTCTTTTCAAGGTTTGGTTAGGAAGAACTCTTCACAAGCTGGATTCACTTTTGTTGGGCGTTTGCCAGGAGTTCAAGGAAGATAGTTATTTAATGGTTAGTAATTCAGCTCATTCTCATGTTATATATGTATAGCTCTCTCCTTCAAGATTTAACCTAGAAAAGATTGAATGGTGGACCTTCAATTTACTCGGAGAACTAAATATTTGCTTCACTGGCAATAATTTAACTTGTGTATGTTCTCATACTTTAGGTCCTTGACGCTTATGCACTGATCGGTGACGTATCCGGTCTCGCCGAGAAGATACAAAGCTTCTTTATGCAGGAGGTTATCTCAGAAACACATTCAGTGCTAAAGACCGTTGTTGGGGAGGTATGTGAGCTAAATATTCAAGTTTTGCTCCTGTAGACTTGATGTTGAGGTAGTGGATGTAGCCGTGCATGTTGGTTAGATGTATTGAGCTTGCTGTTGTATGGTGCAATTGTTGTCTTTTTTACTCTTTTTGTCTGGTGTATGGCGCAAGCTTTTTTCCTTGTTGCTTATATGCCACTTTTGATCCTAGCAGATACATGAAAGAGTAATATATGGTATGTAGATAGAGATGTTGAATGCTTAACAAGTGTGGTTTTGTGAATAGATGAAATCATATATATATTGAAAATGTAAAGATGGTTACAATTCGTTTTACACGATCTGATTTACATTTGATTATTTCTGCGTGCAATCTTCGCGATATGCGGCACTGCTATTTAACCTCATCCTACTTGGCACTGAAATGAATTTTTTAACGGTCAACACATCAAACCAATTGTATTATTAATCTTGTGAATATTGTTTCTGCAGGATAACAGTACTGCCACCCAATTTAGTAGGTATGTTCTATGTGCCTGAGTTATTACTGGTACCTATTACAGTATCTAACACTCACTTCTGGTTCCTTTTTGTTTGGATTCTAGTATTCTTGCTGATTTATTCAAATTCATTTCAGACTTACATACAGCGATCTATGTCTTCAGACACCAGAATCCAAGTTTAGGCAATGTCTTTTGAGAACACTAGCTGTGCTATTTCAGTTAATATATTCGTACCATCAGATAATGAGTTTCGCGCCAGAAAAGAAGGTAGGTTCCATTCCCTACTTTAGTTCGTATATAACATTTTCTAATTATTACTGATGGGGTTCTTGAAACAGCCTCTGGTTATAATTTCAGTGCTACAGTAATCGTTGTCAGATTTCATAGTCTTGAACTTCTCTGTCCAGAGCGGTTTACCTATTGTCTGAGTAAATATACCTATACTCACTGTAATTAGCGGGAATCTTAGCATACGTTTAAAGTTTTTCTCTGTGTGCTTGTGTTGTTTGGTGGCATGTAGAAGTCTACCTGCTTTATTGATATGTATTTGATCTCGGAAGTTATTAATTATTTATGCGAGTCTTGACTATTACTTGATTTCTTAGTTAACATACAATTAAGTGTTTTTCCCCCTCTTTTAAGTAGTCCATGTCAAGTAAGTGGTTGTCCAAATTTTTTGATAAGTTCTTACAATATACTTTTACTTTATTCCCTTTTGACTTGAAGGATAATTGGTCATAAAATCTTCTCTTATATGGCTTCTTTTCTCGGTATCTTATATTCTTATGCATTGTCAACTTCCTTTAGGCTCTTTTCTGTATGTTTGTCAGCGTTAATTTGGTTTAATTATCGCTCAAGATTTCTAAGGGCAAAGTTTCTGAACTGGAACAGGTAGAAAGTTTGATCTCAACAAGTTCTGCAACAACTCAAAAGATTGATCCAGTGACAGACCCTACATGCGACCCACAGGATGGTGGTCTCTCTTTAGCCATGAGTTCAGCAAGCATACCTTCTTGTACTATTTCTGCTGAAGAGTCTGTTGGAAGTGAAACCTCCAGTCCCGTGCAGCAAGCATCTAATAGTGCAATAGACGAGTCTAGGGATTCTGGAGATATAGCATCTAGTGGTGAATCACCATGGTACTATCTACGAAAAGAGAGTGCTGCTTATGTTTCAGAAACTCTGCAGAGAGGACGCAGAAATCTTTGGCAACTTACAACAAGCCGTGTATCAGTTTTGCTCTCTTCCCCAGCTGCTTCTTCGACAAGTATACATCAATTCCTAAAAAATTATGAAGACTTGAGCGTCTTTATCCTTGCTGGGGAAGCGTTCTGTGGATTTGAAGTTGTTGATTTTAGGGAGAAGCTAAAGGGTGTATGCGAAAATTATTTCACTGCATTTCATAGGCAAAGCATGCATGTAAGTTCAGTTTCACAATACCCATTAGACTGACATTGCCAATACCACATACCTAGTTACTCTCATGCATCACTTCTCCTACATGATAACGTGAAGGTTAAGTTTTTGTTTGGTTTTTCTCCCTAACAGGCGCTTAAAATGGTCCTGGAGAAGGAGACATGGACGAAGTTGTCACCTGATACTGTGCAAGCTATTAATTTTGCTGGTCTTGTGGGGGATGGGGCTCCCCTAATTATTTCTTCCCGAAGTGCCTCTGGTTCTTCCAGATTCCCTCACTCTAATAAGTCAAATGACTCGACTGATCCCAGTGGAAACAGGAGTGGATTCTCATATTGGCTGAAAAGTGGAAACCCTTTCTCAGCAAAGTTAACTTACTATAGAGAAGATCAAGACTACTCCTCAGTGAATGGTGCCTCTGGAGATTTTGAAGGGAGTGATAGTAGTCACGACGACGTTGTTAATTCCAAGACAAGAGATCAAAAACGCGTCAACGGAGGTAGTCCTGTTTCAGGAGATGAAAACGAAGACCTTCACGCTGACTATATTGACGAGGATAGTCAGCTTCCAAGACGAAGTTTTACACGTAGTATATCAAGGAGTTCTTCATATTTCAGTAGTAATGATGATTTGACAGCTCAAACAGGATCGTCGCTTTGTCTTCTAAGGTAATATGCGGTTCAGCAAATGCTTGAAATTAGAACGACAGCCCCATCACATATATCCCCTAGGTCATTTTATGTGATACGGAATTATGATAACTATGTTTTATGTCTTATAGATCAATGGATAAGTACGCGAGGCTTATGCAGAAACTAGAAATCGTTAACGTCGAATTCTTTAAGGTAACAATCCTGATTCTAGGAATTCTGCAGATTTATTTTCTAGAGTTTCTCTTACCTCTGTTTGGAATTCTGTAGGGAATATGCCAATTGTTTGGGGTCTTTTTCTATTTCGTGTATCAAGTATTTGGTCAACAAAATACAAATTCAGGTGGGAAAGGAGTTGCCGACTCTTCCAATCGTGAGTGACTGATTCTTTTCCTTTTGATGCTCTTTCTTTGTAGTGTTACTCCCGACCATCTTCAATATGGTTATGTTATAGCTTTTAAGGCTACAATATCTGAGGAAAATAATTTTGCTAAAATAGAATGTAATTTCAAATTTTTGAAATGCAGATCGTTTGAAATACTGCTTATCCCGGATATCACAAGAGTGTGAGCAATGGATAAAACCTCAGCTTTCATCATCACCATCTTCTTCACTTGCCTTTTCCAATACAGTTCATAGTCTTGCGGACGTGACTCCAGCAAGTCCTTTAAATATAACATCTGGTCACGTATCAGGCCTATCTTTTAGTCTCAAGGTATAACTTGAGGCTAGATTTTCATCAATCTGAAAACTACAAATAATATTGTTTTCTGTCGAATAGTAAACCTAAAGATAACTGTTCCTACTCATTTATTTTCACATATTTCATATACGAAGTGTGAGAAGAGAAGAGCAGCTGCCTTATTTCTTCCTTTCATGTCAAGTTGTTATAATAAAAGGTTTCTGTAACACATGATTATCGCTTGCAGGAAAGATGTGCTGCTGTGGACACTGTTTCTCTTGTGGCTCGGACATTGCAGAAATCAAAGGCTCATCTCCAGTCGATGCTTATGTCAAGAAATGGCTCTCTGGTTGAAGACTTCTTTAGTCAACTGGTATGTGCCTCTTTCTATTCTGAATCTCCGATTCCGTATAAACTCTGGCTGTGCTGTTGGCAACAGTGCATACAATTTAATTATACATAGAACCTCTTTAGCATCCAATAGTCTTTTGCCTCTTAAAAAGTAATGGATTATGCATGATGATTATAAGTAGTTTCATTGTATTCGTTTGTTATATAAATTTCTTTGACAAATATATATATTAATCAAGATCTATTTATATACAATATGTGGTAGCAAATATATCTGAAGGAGTTGATTAAGTGGAATGATTCATCAGGTTGGTTCCGTACCTGATCTGACAGAGCACTTATATAGGACAACTGCGAGGATCCTGCTGCATGTTAATGGGTAAATTGCCGATCTACTTACGAAAGTTATTAGATGGATTGCATCTCTCTCCTCCCTTGTGCCTTATTCTTACTGCTCTGGATTTTTAGAACTGTTACATAAAATATATATTCTTTGAATCCAATCGGTTGGTAAAGTCGAATCTTGTTTTTATATATATATATATATATATAATTGGTTCCCATTGGGGGCATGTATATCCATTCACCTTTAACCGATTTTGCAGATATGTCGACCGAATTGCTAATTCTAAATGGGAAGTCAAGGAGCTTGGAGTGGAGCACAATGGGTTTGTTACTTCATTCTGTTCCTCCATTTGCTTTTCAATATTTTTACCTGCAACTTCAATTAAAATATGAAATACTTCAGACTATTTAGATGTTCATAGTTTTAAAAAATTAGTCTTTTAGAGTGCCGTGTTGTACAAAGTTATCATTAGCAACGCCTATTTTATTGCCGAGTTAAGATTTAGATATTCAGTCACGTTTGATGCTCTTAAACTAGATTCTGACCAGTTTACTTAGCCTATTGGACCATTTATTGTTTTGCTGCCATCTTATATATAATACTCTTTGAACTAACAGGTATGTTGATTTGATGCTCGGTGAATTCAAACACTACAAAACAAGGCTTGCTCATGGAGGCATTCCACAGGAGGTAAATAACTCTGTGACCTCATCAGTTTTTGTATCTTCTGAGTTTTGTGTGTCACAATCAAAACACATTCTACTTTATAAACTGTCAACTAACAGCATGCAATTCAATTTGATTAAGATTTCAGATTGAGCATGTTTTCTTCTCAAACGATATGATATTTCTGTAATCCACTTTGAACTCTTTTTCCATATATAGGTCCAAAGCCTCCTACTGGAATATGGAGTTGAAATATTTGCGGAGATACTGGTAGAAGGTTTATCTCGAATAAAAAGATGTACTCATGAAGGACGTGCTCTCATGTCATTAGATATTCAGGTACTTTTCCCCTCTGTTTTTCCAGTGTTATTCTCGTCTACACTAGACCAGGAATTGTGTACGCGAATAAAAT
This sequence comes from Iljinskaea planisiliqua, assembly GCA_900108845.1. Lineage (NCBI taxonomy): Eukaryota > Viridiplantae > Streptophyta > Magnoliopsida > Brassicales > Brassicaceae > Iljinskaea > Iljinskaea planisiliqua. The sequence continues at coordinate 8,397,973 of FNXX01000004.1, read as the reverse complement.
AAGTTTCAATCAACAATATTGATATAGACATATCATATAAACAGCAAAGATTGTTATACATTGAATCACATGTTTCATAACATTTAGGACAAACATGTACTCTGTAGTGGTGACATAATGCAATATTGATATATTGATACACATGTTTTATTTAAACATGCGCCTGCGTTATAGTTAATGCATGGGAACAATCTGACATTATCGATCTTCTTGCAGGTTCTAATAAACGGGCTACAGCACTTCGTGCCAACAGATGTGAAGCCGAAGTTACAAATAGTCGAAACGTTTATCAAGGTAAACAAACCAGAAACTGATATGAAAGTGCAGACTTGCAACATAAACATTTGTCGGTTTAAACCGAAACCATCACTCATTTTTTTGCAGGCATACTATCTGCCGGAGACGGAATATGTCCACTTCTCGAGGTCTCATCCGGTAAAGAAACAAATTTTTGCTTTTATAATGTTTTGCTTAAACCAAACCGATGGAATTTGCTTGAGTCTTTAGTAGAAGACTCGATGAACATGTGTAAACAATGGGTTGTGTAAATAAATATACAGGAATATACAAAAGGACAGGTCTTAGGATTGGTGAACTTAGTAGCTACCATGAATGGCTGGAAGAGGAAAACACGGCTAGAGATTGTGGATAAGATTGAATCAGCTGCTGTGTAGATCAATCTGAAAGCTTCAAGAACTTTGAGCAAAAGCAAGGAATATTTACTTCTTCTTTTTCTGGTCTTGTTCTGTCTGGCTTTGGCTCTTCTTTACTTTTGCATTTGTATCGAGTGGTGTAAATTTGAGGATAGGCCCTTATTAGTTACTGTCGTTGCTTATGGGTTTGTGTAAAAGATCCTCCTGAAGTTGTACAGTCTTGAAGAGATTGTAACACACATTTATCCTTCATTTTAAATACTTAATTAATGTCTCGATATTTGTATTATCAGATCCTTAAACCCGATTTTATAGTGCAAAAGCTTTTTTTAGTCATCAAGAAATTATATCATTTTATGTTTCAGTTTTTCTTTTTCTTATTATGATAGATGAAGAATTCTTTTTGTTATTCTGTGGACCAGAATAATGAAACAGCAATGATGATAAAAAAAAAAAAAAATATATATATATATATATATATATCAAACGTTTATTCAACTTTTCTTATTATTATATTTGAAAAAAACAGATTATTTGTAGTTTCACTGTTAACTACAGACGAATATCATTTGTTTTAAACGTTTTGAGTTATAAAATCAATCAGATTGAAAGGTGTCTCATCTCTTGTGTGGTGTCATTTTGGTGATGTAAGGTTGGAAGAGAGAATGGTCAAAAAGACTTCAAAGTTGTGGTGACTTTGTTATCTCTCCAACCATTTTTAATGCAACGCATGGCTCATCTACTGGTACCTGTCGCACATTAAACATTCAAACATATTAGTTTTTGAATTTTTGTTGTTGTTGTTAAAATGTACTTTTCTAACCATCTCCACTAAAAACATTCAATTGAATATGTTGCGTGTCAATGTAAAAGAGTTCTATATTAAACCTGCTGATGTAAAAGAAAACAGAGAAACAGATTTTATTAAATATAGTGGACATTTTGCTTTTTGTTGTAAATGTAAAGAAGATGCAGAAACAAAATAGAGAAAAACATTGAGAAACATACACAAAGGAAGACTTGCGATTTCGTAAAATAGATGCATCACGTGTCTCTCACGTTATTCCAACAATTCAATAAATATGGATGAAAGAAATTAAATGCCTACAGTATATTCTCAATACCAGATGCAAAGTATTTGTACTGACCAACTTAGTTTTGTAAGAAATATTTATGACATATATAACCTACTAGTACAAAGTCGACAAAAAGAACAGTAATGTGTAAAATATTCATATATATATATATTAATAGATAAAAAGAAAGAAGAGTAGTAGTGTACTTACAAAATGACCAGCTCCAAGAATCCAATAGAAATGGAGATTTTTGAATGATTTTGTGAAGCCTCTTGTTGTTGTTCTATCATTTTCACAATATAATGGCTCTCTCTCCATCTTCTTAAACTCTTGTAGCCCCTCCCACCTTACACATCATCATCATCATGTAATAATAAATACCAACGTACAACCTTAGCTGACTCATTTAATATTATTCCCCCTATGTATCCTCATTTTTCTACTGCTGTTATTATCATTATGATTTGTGGAGAGCAGTACCCAAACTGTGTGTAACTGGAAAACCTATAAATAACAAATTTCCTGAATATATAGATCTTATACAATGATTCATCCAGGTTTTCCATTTACACTCAATCTGGATTCCACTTTTGTACATTCTCCATTATATAATTTAGGTGATGTAATTAAGGTTGGACAAAATATCCGAATGTGAAGATTTAAACCGGACTCTACCCAAAAGTATGGTATCGAAATGAATCTAAAATTAATAAAATCTTTGATCGGATTTTAAATTTATATATTCGAAAAATCGAATTCAAATCCAAACCAAATCAAACCGAAAACTGAATAGATATTCAAAATATTTAAACTATAATCATATATCTTAAAATATTTATAATTAGATTTAAAATAATATAAATACATAAAATTACAATTATAAACCTAAAGTTATCAGTTATTTTAAAACAAAATAATTGAAATACCCAAAAATACATAGTTATAATAGTCAAAACTTAACAAATATCCAAAAATATCCAAATGAATTATATATTCTTAAACTCAAATACCAAAAATATAAATTACCGAAATTGAATCCAAACGGATACCTGAACGCGATGTAATGTAAATTGAAATTAGAAAAGTAGATAATAACTCTTACTTGAGCTTGTGAACCCATGCTTCAGTTCCACTTGTTGCGCAGATAACATCAAGCTGCGTGTAAACCACACGTCTTCATTTTATCTCATTCTTCCAATAATATTATATTTCAATAAACAAAATTTTGCAATGCAAATGCTTTTTTTTTGTCATCTTTCATATTAGTTAAAGGGAATATAAAAGTCGACGTTGATGCATGGTCTTACCTGTCCATTATAGATTGTCACATCTATTCCCTTGGCAAGAAGCTCATCGACCTACCAAAATATATATATATATATATATATATATATATATATATATATTTTTTTTTTTTTTTAAACGTTCAAAAATATAATTTAAATCGTTAAAGATTGAGGGAAGAATGATTACGCCTTCGATTGTGGGTCTCATAAAATCAGCTTGCATCGCTGTAAACACATTACCCGAGCCGTTCCCCCATCTTTTAATTTTACGAAAATAAAAAACAAGTTAAATATCTATAACATTGAACAAATAAAATAAACTATATTAATTAAGTTTGATATAATATAAACAGTTAATTAAGAAGTTGCTTACGTGAGGTCTTTAGGAATAATCTTGAGTTTCTTTTTAATAACGCCATTCATTAATTTATCAAGGTCTCCTTCATCCACGTCGCTCGAACTTCTCAAATCATTTAAATATCTCGAATACTTTTGTAATATTCTATTTTCTTTTCTTGTTTCTTCACTCGTCGTGAGCGAGAGAGGGTCCATCCCAGAATCCAATAGGAAATTGTAAAAGTCCTACATCAAAACCACCACTTTTTTATTACAATTTTCACAATATATATGGTGAATAATGTAATAAATATGAATAAGAAAGATTAAAAATAAAAAAGAGAAAGAATTACGACGGAATTGGAGTTGACGCTAATCATGGATTCAAGTTCCATCCACGTTTCCGTGGCTTCGACATATTCACCATTCTTAAGTTGTTTTCTAATCTTCTCAGCTAAGCTGCTCCAACAACAGTTATATGTATATATATATATATATATCAGATAAATGATTAATTATGTATTAATTAGAAAAATGAATTTTGTATAAAGAAAGACCTATTAGAGAGATCCTTTCCCTTGTAATCAAGCCTCGAGACATGGTTGAGAAGAGGTCCCCATGAAAACTGTAACCATTATTTAATCAAAAACCATATCCTTATTATTTCAGTTACACATAAATGAGGCCATTGAGTATTGCTACATCTGTTTCATAATATATGTCAAACATTTTATTTTTGTTTCATACAAAATTATTTTTATATACTTTTCAATACTTGTTTTGATTGCATATAAAGAAAAGACTTGTTTTGATACATATTTTATAGTTTGGCAATCCATAAACATTTTAAAAGTCAAAATCTATAATTAATTTAGATTTCGGCCTATGATGGTAATTCTGATTGTTAAAAATATAATTTTTAACAATTTTCATAGAGATAAAAGCTTATAAGTGTATTTAATTTAAATTATGATCTAAATTTAATTTTTTTCTTTTAATATATGTAAATTTTTTTATAATACACTTTTAATAAAAAAGAATCAACTACCAAACAAAATAAAACATTAATGATGAAACTCACCACAAAGTCTTCGGGGGATATCCAACTATCTCCCAAAACCACTCCTATTCACACACAAGATAACGAATTACGTATACTTTACATTATTCGTTTCACTTTATCCAAAGAACAAAGAACAAAAAATATCTCTTTACCTCCAAGATGAAGCTTCAATTTGCCAGATTGAACCGAGTTGATAACCGATAAACCGAGCTTAACCGCGATTTTGCCACCATAAGATTCAGCAACAATGAAGAGAGGGCTTTGGTTTAAAATCTGGTTTTTGTTGAAGAGTTGTTGCAACAGTGTAGTCAAGTCCTTGGCTGCTTCTTCATCACTTTTCACATACAAATCCTTCTCCTCCACGAAACTGTACCCTGCTCCAACTGGACTATCCTTTTCCCCCCAATTTTTGTATTCATCAATAAAAACAATAATATTAAAATGCAACATATCGGAATCTTAAAGACTCATCACATTAGATACTACGCAACCCTAATTAATTATATATTTTTTAAATTACAGTATATATTTGTAAATAAAATAAATCAATACCACAAACAAGAGATCGGCTTTCTTCAACCAAGTTGAGTTTCTGGGCTTGAGAAATGTATCTAATGGACCAACCTCCTGAAAATTCCCTATACCAACTCCTGAAGCTCCCTGTTCCATCGAATCACATAATTGAGACAATGATCGATAAACAAATATATTCCAAGGACAAAAAAAACAAATGTATAAAAGACGAATGAGATAAGTACAACATGTCAAATAAAAGTAGATACAACCACACATACTCACACACACATATATGTATATAAAAAACTTACAGGTCCACCTTGGAGCCAGAGGATAATAGGCCATGGCTTAGAAGGATCTTCAACTCTATAGGGACTTTTATAATGCCACCAAAACATGTGTGCTTCTATTTTTCGGTTTTGATTTTGGAAAAAAGAGTCACAAGGAAACTCATTTAATCACATCTAATCAACAATACATATATTCTTGATTTCTTGAAACTGGAGTGAGAGATAAAGGACGTACTTGGTCTAACTTCGGCGTATCCCCAAGCTTCGGATCCATCGGAGTTGCTTCGAACAGCTTTGGTTTGTCCATTGGTACACGACACAATGAGACACAGAATCACCAGTTGTGCAATTGATTTCTTCATTAGACGACTGTTTGTGGATCAATTTTCCTATCTTGATTGTAAAGAAAGAGAGACAGAGAGAGAGACAGAAAGATAGTTGAAATATATATAGAGATAAAAACACTAGGAAATAATATATTTCAGAATGTCTAGGGACACTATTGGTTCACCTTATATAGTATATATATACATATATGAAAATAAATCTAACATAGAAAGTGAGCAAAATTTATTTCTTTATAATCTATTAACCAATAAAAATAGTCCACATTATTCTAAACTAATTAATTTAAAAATTTCTTATATAAAATAGATTAAATTTTTTTATGTATGCATATATCAATATGTTAATTATTTTAAATATACAAATTAAGAATAATTAGTCAAATATTTAATTCAAAACTTAAAAGTATTTTTTAAAAAGTTAGTGAATATTTTCTTTTAATTTTAAAAATCTTTTATATAAACTTATAATTTAATGATTAGTGTTTAGGGAAATTTTGCGTCTTCTAAAAGACGAATCTTCTCTACAATGAATAATGTTAAATATGATGGTGGAGTATTTTTTGATGGTTCTCCTACACCCAAATTAGAAAAAAATTTAAAGAAATATTATATGGATATGTACGTCGATAATCGATAAAAAAAAAATCGGAAAAAAGTGTTTGGGTTGAACAATTGGACCAGAAAGAAGGTGGATCCACAGTTAGACTTCTATCAAATAAAGTTTCTAGTGAAGAGAGAGACCATTTAAAGAACAACCCCGCTGAACTGATCGGAGAATGATCAAAAATAAGATTAGAAAAGAAAAAAAAAGCTTTGAGTGTTTGGAAGAGAGATAACCGGTTTCAGACTTTTCCTCGAAATTGACTATTTTACTCAAATGGATCTACTCTAAACCATTTACTTAAATCCCCTTCGACGGTACAATTAATCAACTCAATCGTCACACTTGGCCATGTAAACATAACCAGAACCAGAACTAGATTCCAACATACAGTTAGATTCGATCTTTTCTTTCTAATTATGTACTTCGAAATACTTCAGTCTCTTACACAAGTACCACATTTTACGATCTTTGTAGTAACTCAAGAACTTTTACATGGTCACTGTAAGCGAAGTGTTTCAAACTCACAAATCCTTATTATAAAGCTTCTTAGATGACGTTACCACATGTGTGGAATCTACTGCAACGATTTTGATGTTTCACGCCAGCAAAGTGGTTTCAGCATTGAATACGAATAATGTCATGCGTCGTAACATATTATCATTTTGATAACTAGCGTAACTGAATTTAAGCCGCCTCCCAAATAGAAATTACTTGATAAAGCGATATGATATTTAGCCATTCGGGGAATTGACGTAAGGTCGATGCAACCACTGCACATGTTTGGCCACATTATTGCGTCACTTTCAGGAGCTAAATAACAGAAAAAAAAACAATTTATATATATATTTCTTTTCTTTCAAAGTACATCTGAATATTCAGGCAATTTAATATCTACATTCATACGTACAGGGTCAACTTTGCTTTCATTTTTCTTTTAAACTATGAATATTCAGTCAGTTTTTTTGGAAATTTCGAGTGAAAAAATAACACTATACCAAAAAAAGTTTAAACCATGACACAAATGAACAAATCATCGTACACTAGCACTATACCACTTACATTTTAATTGGAGTTTACTTTCATGCCAGAAAATATGCACACAAAACATAAAAAAAGTTTTAAGTTACTAGTATATAATAATTATTACACAACTATCATCATTCCCATCATACTTTATGGATTAAGATTTAAACAAAAGTGGCTAAACTCCTGTTTGAAAATTTGTATTTTTGATTGCTTTTTTTTATAAAAAAAAAAAGTTACAAATGTTTTTACGTAGTTATTTTTTCATTTCTCAAATTATTTATTTATTTATTTTATTATGCAAACAATGTCATTAATTTTAAATCAAGATTACAAAACCAGTACATATAACTTTTGGAAACAAAATTATTACATAAGAAAATATATAAGAAATATATATTAAAAAGGTAAATTTTACAATGTTATTTGTAGACAAGTCTTATTTGTTAACAGATCATTATATTTATTATGTCCTTTTTCCACTTTGAGTCTTGCTTTTCTTTTGCTAAATGTTTGAATTTCATTATGAGAAAGAGAAAGATTATAAAATATTACAAATTTGTAAAACTAGTAGAAAATCTCCTTGAAAAAAGGTATTAGATCTAAGAAGACAAAAATAGTAGAATCATGAGTAAGCTACATAAGGCTAAAGCAAGCATTTTCTTCAAAAATTCTTCACAACGACAACTCAATATGTCACATATTTTTCACAAATTCACAGCAAATTTCCGAGAATTTTGCAATAGCTCCTTGTTATATCACGAATGTGAATCTAAGCAAAAATCTTCATTTGTACTATTTTATGCATAATTTTGAATTTTGTTTATGTAACATTATTTTAACATATATGTAACTAATTCACTTATATATAAACTCTTACTTTAGACAAAACTTTTAAGAAGTAATTTTCTTTTATAGAAAAATAAAATCAAACATTTATTAAGATATACTAAACAATAAATGTATACAAGTTGGATCAACTATAATTTAAAAAACTTTATTTTGGACATGCATATACTTCATAATGCCAAAATATTGCGAGAACGTTGCAAATATTCTTTCTAAATTATTACAAAATATCGTATATTTAGACTTCACATTTAAAATTTTAAACTTTAAACATTGCATTTTGTGATAATTGTATAAAAATTTAATGTAAGAAAAAGATAGAAATTTTTTTGTTTGAAGTCTTATTTGAAAAATTCTCAGCTAATTTTGAGATACTCAAATAACAAATATCACTTAATTAATAGTTTAATTATTTAAAAAGAATTAAAAATAATAATATATGTGAGAGATTTATATTATATTTTTGAAAAATGATAAGAGTTTGTAAAAGATAAAAAATGCTTTAAGTTATACTATTATATGATAGAAAGATGCCGGACTAATGGATAATTGGGATCCATACCATGGTAGACAATTTTATAGTTTTGCATAATGCATAGCTCGACGAAGACTAATAATAACCATTTCTTTTTCATAGAAAAACACAAAATGATAGTTCGGCTAGCTTTTTTTTTTTTTTTTTTTCATATGCATGTATACATGCATGTCTAATCACTATTTGGACTTTGGAGTATGAAGATATGCCAATCACTTCCTCTGTTTTTCTTATGTTGGTGAATAGAATTTGTTCAAGACAAAGTGTTACAAACAATGTCTATTGAGGAAGTTATACATGACCCAGCTTAACTGCTTAAGTATAGTTTCAGCGAGAGAAATGTCCGCAACACTCCAGGAGTCAGCTTTATCAAGTGATAGGTTTCAGATTGTTTTCAACTATGAAGATGGACCTGTGAAAATTGGAGTATGGACTTAGGGAGATGAGATGGGTGGAGACGCCTGATGATTATCTTAAAGTGTTAATACTATGGATCCAGCGTACCTAAATCGTTTGGCGGTAGTTAGGGGTTTAACAGTGTACTAACACCTAAAATTATTAATAGGTGAGTAATCGAAGCCTATACGTTAAAAATTAGTACACTGATTTAATATATATTTGTATCAATTTTTTAGAAAAAAAATTATTAATGAAAAACTTAATCAAAATTTAAGCGTAACGAAAAACTTAATATAACAAAATTTAATAAAAAAATCAAATAAATGTTATAAAAAACTTAAAAGTGTTGATTATAAAGAAAGCTACACTTATTTTCCTATAAACATATCTACATTATATAACTTGGCAATTTTCTGTACTTAAATATTTTAAATGTATATTAAACTGGAAATGAGCGATTTAGCCAACTTTAGCCGAAATAGACCGTTAAACCAAATTTTCGATTTAATTCGGCGATTTTAATAAATCGTTTCGGATATATATATTTAAGCGTTTAGGTAGACGTTTAGTCGGAGACTATATTTTTTTTTAATATTGGTAATTACACTGTAAAAGTTCATAATTTCTTTATTCCTTGAAATAGTATTATGTTACCTATCTTTTTACAAACATGCAGGAATAATTTAAATAGTCAAAAATATTTTCCTTCTGTAAAAGATAGTGACAAATTTATTTCGCGTAGCGGCCAGTTACCATTTGGGCACAGATTGGCTAAGATTTTTACAGATGTGGATAATGGCACCGGACTAGCCACAAAACGTAGTGACCGATTAGCTACAATAGAACCACCGAGTCTTAGCGGCTATAGCGGACACAAAATTAGTCACGAAGACTGCAAACTAGCCATCATATGTTTTAGTTATGTCCATGAATACACCACTAATAATTGATGACTATATTTTTGTGGCTAATTTGCAAATTGGTGACAGACTTATAATTTAGCTACTAATAACACTAGAAAATCTATATATATAAAATATATAAAGTAAAAGAGTTTCTCTTCTCATGATGCCAGATCATCAACACCAATATTAAAATTATGATACATAATCAACTTAATTTTTTAATTTTTTAATTTTTTAATTTTCAATTATTTGCTTGATTAGTATTAAAATATAGATAGAATAATATAATAAATAATTTTTAATTATATATATACTTTAATGCTCACAATAAATAGCATTTTTACATATAATAGTATTAACAAGAATTTGAAAAGTCATTATTTTGTATTCTAAAAATAAAATTTAAATTTGTATCTGAATAATAAATTAAGTTAATGAATTTTATTTAACCAAAAATCATAAAATTATAAATTATAAAAAAATATATATAAAATTTATAGTAGAAATTTAGAATTATATTTTTTAAATAAATTTATAAAAAAATTATGAAGAAATTAATACTCAAGATTTCATTAAAGTAGAAGATTATTTTATTTCTCCATTAGATCTATTTGTAAAAATCTAATCCATTAAAATGAATACGTACATACATTTATTATTTTAATATTTATAAATTAAAATATTGTACACCAAAAATAGAATTTAAAATTTGTATCTGAATAATAAGTTAAGGAAATCGATTTTACTTAACCAAAATTTTAAAATTGAATATGTACATTTTAATAGTAAAAAATAAAATTATATTTTTAGAAAATTTATATTTTTTATAAATTAATTAATGATTAAGATGTCATTTGTATAGAAGAGTATTGTATTTATAACAAAATAAAAATATTCGGATAAAATTATAGAAACAACCAATAATATAGCATACATTATTAGATTTATTAATAATACATAAATAATTTTTTAATCTAAAGTTATTTCGTAAATTTTTAAAATGGCTAATTTGAATAAATATTTAAATATATTCAAAATTTGTGTGTTGCACGAGTTGGATTATAGATATATTCATTCATCTTTATAGAGACCATTCTCAGATCCGTTCTGAATCACAATTTTTTCAGCCATTTGCATGGAGGTGGAGTAGAAGTCGGATAAGGAAAACTACATAGATGAATTTTAAACCACTTTAGTATATTTTTCGACACCAAATTTGTTTGAATTTTTTTTTAAATACTATTTTATTCAGATTTTTAAATACATTAATGAAAACATTCATTATATATTTTATTTAGATTCAAATTTATGATTTTAATTATAAAAAAAAAATTGCTCACTAAATATACTGATAAAAACTTATATTTGCATAACTTATGTAGCACAAATTTTATTATATTAAAAAGTCAAATGTGTTTACAACAAAACTACAAACTTTGATAGGAGAAAATTATAGAAGGGAATGAAAAACCGTTTGATAACCGAAGTAAATACGTAGATACTATGTATTATGGTTATGATCAATACATATACGCCGAAAGATCGGTAAATTTACAAAGAGCGAAATGAAAGTCATTCTAAAATAAAATATATATATTTGACTAGAAAGTTAGATAGTTTTTATGGAGATTATATAAATGAAAATTTTGGTTTGTAAAAATATTTTAATTAATAATGGGTTTGAAGACAAAAATAAAATAAAGAGAGATGATTTATGGGCAATTTGATAAATATTACCATAACAAAATTTTGATTTTAAAAATATCAATCATTTTAAAATGTTATGATATAATTGCAAATTTAATATCAAATAATTAAAATTTCATTTACAATGTGATGGAGGAAATCTACAGCCTTAATTAGAATAAGAACCCAAACATAATGTTTAAACTATGTTTACAATTTGTTTAGGGTAAATAAGTCATTTATATAATAAGTTATACTATTTTTGAGACTTTATAACTCATTCAACAAGATAATGTAAGAACACATGTCAATCAAAACGATTAAGACTTTCAAAAGGCTGGTTCAGAAAACGGATTTGATATTGAGTTGATAAATCAACCACCAAGTTTTCCAAATTTAAATGTTCTTGACCTTGGATTTTTTAGAGCTATCGCAGTCTTGTAACATAAGATATATCCCAAAAACATCGAAGAGCTTATTAATGCTGTCAAATAATCTTTTGAAAAATATCCAACCAAAAAGATCAACCATATCTTTTTAACTTTGCAACTTTGTTTGCAAGAAATTATGAGAGTTGGAGGATCTAATAACTACAAAATTTCACATTTGAAGAAAGAAGCATTAGAAAGATTGGGTCTTCTTTTGAAACTAATAAATTATGACCCTACTAGTGTAAAGAATGTGAAAAACCCAATTAAAAACTTAAGTTTGACTTTATTTCTTTTCTCTTATTATTTGTTTGCTTTTGTTTATGAAGTTGCAGAATTCAATTAGAATGAATAATGCTATGTTATTATTAATAACATAATTCTATGTGGAGGTTGTTTAACTCATTTATACAAGAGATTAACATCTAGCACAAAAATCATAAAGCAGACGATATATAATTTTATTAATAATCATTCAAAACCACAAACAACATCTTTACTATCATGTTTTGAAATTCTTTATTAGTATTAAACTCTTCTTATTCATAAAGAGATTTGTCTAGATCAAAAACATCTGCGACTTTATCATCAATATCAAATAATTGTGTGAGTGATGCAATTCGTACTGATGACAAAATTCTTTTTTCACTTTATAAATGGAAGCTTAATCAGTGTCTTCTCTTCATCAACTAAAATTTTTTTTTTTCACTTTATAAATGAAGGCTCAATCAATGTATTACATTCATCAACTAAAAAATTCAAAGAAATTTAGTAATTGCACCTATATATATGGATACTTTGAGTTTTTTTGTTGTGTTGGAATTCTCATTTTTCCTAAGAAATTTCGGTTAAATCGAAATCAAGAATAACTTTATCATCAATATCATTCATTTGTCTTTGATACTCCACCTTAGTTTTTTCTTTCAGTGCAAATTTTGTACAAATGTTTCAGTCATATTTGTGTTCATAACACATAAAACTGACTTTTAGATGTGATTTTATATCTAACTCCATGATAAAAAAAGGTCAAATAATTTAATGATAGTAGAATGAGTTATGTGAATTGTAATTGAAATTGGGAAGACACAATTATTATATGTGTAGAAAGTAATTCTTAACATTTTTTTCAAAATTTTGGTTTTAATTATTATATGTGTATGTTATATTTACTATCCCACTATAATCATCAATTTATGAATAAAAGTAATTGAAAACACCAATTAATTTATAACCTAACTCATAAGATTTTCTAAAAATAACCAAAAACAATGATGTAAAACATCTATACAATTTAACAATATTAAAAAAAAAAATAACAACATTTAAAATATCATTATTTTCATGAAAGAAAATAAAATATGCTATTTTAGAGAATTTACGAACAACCACAAATACATAATATATATCTTTCAGTGATCTAAGCAGTTCTAACACAAACTTTATTAGAAATATCAATCAATGAATTAATAAGAATAGACAAACAAACCCTAATACTAAATAGAGAAATTGTGAGAAATAACACTTTTCAAGTACCACTTTTTAAAAATACACTAACTTAAAAAGATATGCAACAATACACTTGTTTTTAATGGATTAAAAGTCTATTATACCTTTAATGAATCTAATTAAAAAAAAATCAAAAATCTAATTAATAGAAAGCCTAATCTACGACAATTTTACCTTCTTCCTCTTCTTCTCCCAACTCCACTTTCTACCATTGACAACCTACTCTCTCCGGTGACCTAATATTTTCGACAGATTCACTGATTTATAACTTCCAGTGAAACCTGGGCGACACCTCAACAAATAGCAATTTAGTTTCAGTGATACATATAGAGGAATTTGTGAGAGTTCTTCATATGAATTTTCAATTGGGCAATTGAATTATTATCTTGATTTGACCTGGGATATTGATTTGTGATCTAATTCTTCAGACTTAGCTTCTGATTTTGGTAGTCTAAGCTCGAATTAAGTCAATATGATTTGTGATTTTTAGAAAATTGTTGTTTTTGTGAAGAAGAAAATGTTTTGTGATTGGTTCTGATTTTTATAACCACTTTATAAAATGTATAAAACTACCTTCTAAAGCATTAGAAAGATAATCTAAACTTGTATATACATTTGATAATCTAATCTAAATTTGATCAACCCTGATATGACGAAGTGATATCAAGAGGAAGAAGAGATTGTGTTGTTGGAAACCGAAAATCAACTTTGGGATCTAATATCAAAGCTTCTAATTTGGGATCTAATTCATAGAAAACTTTATAAAGCGTTTATAAAAGAATTATAAAAGATTTATAAAAGTGTTATAAACATTTATAAAAACGTTATAAAATCTTATAAAACATTATAATACATTTATAAAACTAGACAGAATCTTTATAAAAATTATCTTAAGTCTTTATAAAATTTTATAAAATATTTTTAAAATACTTATAAAGTATATAAAGTATTTATAAAATATTTATAAAGTCCTTATAAAAGAGTTATAAACCCTTATAAAATAATTTATAAACCACTTATAAAACAATTTTGTAAACCCCTTAATAAAATAAATTTATAAACCCTTATAAAATAATTTTATAAGCGTTACAAGTAGTTTTATAAAAAATGAAAATAGCATTGAGTATTTTAAAAGTGAAGGTTATGTTAGTCACTATACAATATGAAGACGTGTAAAAATGAATATGGTTTTCCTAGAAGTGTAAGAATGAAAAAGTGTATCCAACAAATTGTATTATTGTAATTCTCCCTACTAAATAATGTGAAACATGCTAGAAAATAATCTTTAAAAAAATGAATGGATAAATCCATGATCCAAAAAAAAAGAAATTATAGCTGAAATCTTGGTTGAATTAAACTCAAGATCCAATACTTCTATTTCAGAAGTTTGAAACTTGGTGATGAAAACCTCCACTAATAAAACTCCTATAATAAAAACTTTTGAATATAATTTTAATAACTCGAGAGACATACTCATTTTTATAAATTTTATATTTTATTTTGTAATAAATCCTCACCATTGCACCATTTTTTAATTCTTAAATGTATAAATATAAATTTATAATAATATATTTAATATTAAATAAAGTACAATTAAAAGTTCTAAAGTTTCTGTATATTAATCATAATTTTTAATATATGTATATTTGTAAAAAAGTTCATTTAATGATATTTAAAAATATACTTATTTATGTATTAAAATTTCAATAATATATATTACATCTAGTTATTGTAAAAGTCTAACTTGGGACAAAATTTTATTTATTTTTCTGTACTAATTAAATTACACTTATTGAACCCAAAACAAAAAGTTACACGTATAATATTCTTGCGAATAGAGTGGATAATTCTAAGCATGTCATCAGACTCATTTCACATTGTCTTAATCCAACGGTTTGAAATCAACCTTAACCTAACATATAAAGTTATCATAGTCTTCCTTTCTCATCTCTTCCCAAAAACTATACCTTTTAAATATAATATATAAATAATCAAAAGATGCAGAATATCTACCACTCCTAAATAAGAAGAAATAAAATAAAATCTTCATTTCCCAACAATAAAATAAAAATGATATCTTCTTTTTTCTCTCTTAGCCTTAAAATCTAAATTTTCCTGCTCGTCTCTAAAATCAGACAATCTATACCATCTCTCTAACTCTCTCTCTCTCTCTCTTCTCTCCTCTCCTGATCATAAAGGTAATGCAAATGGCAAGAGTATATATATGATCTTTCGTTAGTTATTACATTGTTCATAACTAAAATGTTCTCTCAATCTTCCCATTTTTATTTTGTTATATTGATTTTTTTTTTTTTTTTTTTGAAAAACAAAAACAAGAGAGATAAATGGAGGAGCCAAAATGGTTGGAAGGCCTCTTAAGAACAAGCTTCTTCAACATTTGCTCTCGACACCGCGAGACACCGCGAAATGAATGCAACATGTTCTGTCTCTCTTGTCAAAACGCTGCGTTTTGTATCTACTGCCGCTCCTCCCTCCACATTGATCACCCCGTCCTTCAGGTTCACCACATTGCATCTATATAACTATTCACTCATCACCATTTGGTTTAACTAGAAGAAACTCCAATTCTTTTGTCACTAACCTTACGATGATTCTACAGATAAGAAGATCGTCGTATCATGATGTGGTGAGAGTGTCGGAGATAGAGAATGTATTGGACATAAGAGGAGTGCAAACTTATGTCATCAATAGCGCGAGGGTTCTCTTCTTAAACGAGAGACCTCAGCCTAAGAACTCCTCTCATGGCGCCGCATCTTCCACCACCAAAACCATTTCCTACTTCTGCGAGACTTGTTGCAGAACCCTTCTTGATCCATTTCGCTTCTGTTCCTTGGGTTGCAAGGTATGTTTACCTACACTTTTGTTCTTTATACACTATTTCTCATAACCAGCTAATCATGGACCAAAAAACCTATCAATCGTTATATTATTTATCATTTTATGCATCTATAGAGGCTAATAAAGAGTCATACTCTATAAAACTAGACCACCATGATTGGTTAATGTATATCTTCATAATTTTTACTAATGTTTTATTTTCCGAGTCGAAAATGAGATACCATATAACATTTTACGGTACAATGATAAGTTATGTTAGAATTTCAAGCATATATGTATGTATATATCTTAAGAAAAATGTAAATACATAGTTAGATGTATGTGTTACATTTTGAATAAGGGAAATGTATAATGTGATCATAAAAAATGTCAGGTTGAAGGAATGAGAAAGAATAAGGAAGAGGAAGAAGAGGGATTGCGTAAAGAAAGACAACAAGAAACGCACAAAGGCACGCATCCTCCAACTCATACTTCTAATTCTAGGCGACGAAAAGGCATTCCTCATAGAGCTCCTTTTGCCTCCTAATTTAATCAATCTTTTTCAAGAAATAAAAATTTAAAAAAAGCTTTCTTTTGATTTATTTAATTCAATTTAATGGTCCACCCAAATTAGCATAATATATGCGTATTGGGTGGGTGTTTATATATTCCCCAATTTGTACAGTGTCCAGCTCATTTCTCACAATCATCTCACATGGAAACAACAATTTGTATAGAATAAAATCGTAAATTCACTTTTTGTCAACATTTTTTTCATTTTTATACCATATTTCATATGAGTAGGATACTAGGATGGAGTAAATTCGATAAACTAATTCATTTTTTAAAATATCCTTAATCTGTAAAGCTTATGATAAAAATATTCGAGAGTTAAAAAGTTAAAACCCGACAACTCATTGCTAAAGGAAGGAATAACATGAAAATCAGGCAAAAGGACTAGCTAGACTATTCGATACGAGAATGTCGGTGGATATATTTGAATATTTATGTCAGAGTATGATAATCAAATTACTAATCAATATGGTGGTTTGAAGTTACATGTCAGTCTGTCACTATATCTACTGAATATTTTACTATATATATGCTGCAATTTTGTTAAGTTAACTTCTATGTTTTATATAGGAGTTAGTCTTATGTGGGGTTTAAGGATCAATAATTGTGGGTTTAAGTAGTTGTGAGAGGGACATGAATGTGTATATGTTTTGTATAGACACATGAAATGTTTCTCTGCTTGTTTTCAAACATTAATGTTCTAAGCTGGTATATAACTAGAATAGTTTGTTGTGGCCATGTAGGCGTTAGGTATTCGAAAGGTACAGTTACTTAAAAAAGAAAGGATACTTTCACTTATTCAGATAAATATTTTGTTTTCTCTACAATTTTAGATATGTATTGACAGAAATTAGGGATGGACGTGCAGGAGCTTCGGCTCGGTTTGGTTAGAACATTTGAAAAGTTTGATTTTTTTGGGTCAGGGAAAGCATTTCCGAATTCAGCCAAATTGAAAGTTCGGTTAAGTTTAGTTTAGTTCAATTCAGTTTGATTTAATTTGGTATATTAAAATAATTTTAAGAAAACTAATGAAAGATAATTTTTTTGGGTAAATTTATCGATATAACTTTCTTCGGCTGTCTACCACGTGTCTGTTGGAGAAAACGATATGTGTCCTTCAATTTTTTAGTTAAAAATATAGAAATTATAATTATTTATTTTTCAGTTGCAATAGTTACAAAACATCTACAATTTCTTCTCTTAATATCCGTTCAATTTTTGTTTTTATAAATATTTTTTTTTAAACTATCGTTTAAAAAATATTATAAAATTATATAAAACGAGAAACACATAATAATTTAAATGAAGAAGAAAAAATTTACTAAAAAAAAAATTCAAAACAGGGATATAAAAAAAGAAAAAGGGATTAACAAAAAAAACACAAAATATATATAAAATACAGAATAATAAGTCCGCTTAATTTATAAATAACTAATGAACATTAAATTTATTAACAGAATCAACAAATAAGGAAAACATTATATAATAATCTATAAGAAAACATTAGAAAACAAAACAAAATAACATACGAGATAAAAATAATTATAAACATTTACAATGAAGACAAAAAAAAGAAATTAATATATATGTAAATTTTTTTTAAAAAATTAGATACTGCCAATCATCTAGTTGATTATAAAGCTCAAAAAAAAAAAAAAATTTCAGCTTAAAACCAAAACCAAACTACACCAAACTCTTCTTAGCCAATTTAACTTGGTTGTCCAGCCCTAACCTAAATTTCCTTTCACATTCTACATAATAATATATAAAATATTTCAGTTCTACACAAAACTATATAAAATAATGTATACATAGGGTTAAATAAGATGGCAAAGTTTTATATATATATATATATGTATATATATTAATCAATCATGTAATTTTCAAAAAACAAAAACAAACATTAGATTTGATGCTAATATAAATAAATGTTAGATATGTGAAAGTCTTTTGACCTAGTGATTACAAATTTAAAGGCTCTTACACCAACCATGGTGTAATATACTATTTAATAAGAGGATAACTTTTTCCACTTTCTTAACACATGGATGATTGGGAAGTTGATATGTGTCTTTTATTTTTTTCAACTAAAAAAAAAATCTTTAAATAACAACTAATTCTCATCAAACCAAAAAATAAAATAAAAACTAATCACTTCTCATTTAATTGCAAAAATTAAAAAACCTTTGCAACTTTTTCTCCTATCATCGGTTCAATTTTCTGTTTTCATAAATCTAATCTCCTCCAAACACTTAATCATCTTGAATTCAGAGATCTTAATTTAGAGAATTGTAAAAAATTCATGAAAATAGAAAATACATAATAATTTAAATAAATAAAAAAATTATAATAACAACTCAAAATATGAGTAAAAAAAGAGAAAGATTAACAAACAAAAAAAACATGATATAAATGTAAAATATGTAATAACAAACCAGTTCAATTTATAACTAACTAATGAACATTAAATCTATTAACACAATCAATAAATAAGGAATAGATTATATAATAATTTATAATGAAAAATATTATAAAAACACATAAAATACAACAATATACGAAATAAAAATAATTATAAATATTTTTAATATAATTTAAAAATTAATAAATAAACATAATATACATGTAAATGTTTTAAAAAAAATTAAATACATTCACATGTATAGCGCGGACAATCACCTAGTAACTTCTTAAAACTTATTATTTTACTAAATTAATGGATGCAAAGTTTATCGAAAATTCTAAAATGCTGCAGATAAAATTGTTCATTGCTATTTTGAGCAGTGCAAAAAATTATCTGTCATAAGCATGATATAAATAGAATCGTTCTTGGTGAATTCATGTGTTGTGGAGAGAACTACATCAATGAATTATTGTTTGCAGAAATATATATTTATCTTAATCACATGTGTTAAACTAGTTAATTTTGATCTATTTATGACAGAAAAAATATATATAACATTATACTTTTTAGAAAAGTGTAGTGGCTTGCATAATTAAATTTGTTAACCTAGTTAATATACTTCAATTAACAGCTTCCAAAAATGTGTTAAGTAAATAGATTTATAAGACTTATACCCACATCATGGTTTGTGTTACTTTATGATAATATTTGTACGTGAGATGTTTATGTTTAGATAAGCTAGATCAATGTTTTAAAACTCCACTTGGACACTGAATCATACTATTTCTCAAATCATTGGATCACTGCTTCGACCGCATATCAATGTATTAATAAAATATTTTTGACAATATGATGAGATAAAAGAAATCATTTATATTTTAAAAATATGATGTCTAGAAATAATCATAAAATGATTTTACATTTAAATTTCTAATTAAGACAGTAAGAAATTTTTATGGAATCTCATTTGAAAACTTTATTTCAATTTCTTTCTATTTTTTAATTTAAAATACTTTTTGAATTCTGCAATAAAATTGTTCTTACAATACACTGTATCCATTATTATCACCCAATATTGTACACATATTCATATGGTAAAATAATGATCTATTACATGATAAAAGAGTTTTTTTCTTAAAATGTCCACATAAACACACAATTTTTACCTGTGTTATTTAGAAAAAAATAAATAAATATACAAACTTAATTCATCTAAGATTTTGTTTTATGATTCATTGATATTTATTTAAAAACTCAAATATAATTAAAATATATTTAACACTTAGAAATAAATCAATCACAATTATCATTACAATATATTTTCACTTTAATTAATAATATATTATAAATATATGTATTTTAAATAGACTTTTAGTATTATTTTTAAAAAATTATTTATTTGATATTTGAAGTGAATCTTTTTGGAAGAGTTTATAATTTTAGATTAAATATATTTTATTAATTATTATGTGAATATATTTTTATCTTAAATATTAAAAAATATTATTTATCAATAAACATAAATAAAGTTATCGCTTAAATTAAAGCTATTGAAAAATTATTAAAAAACAATATAAATACCACAAAAATATAAAAATCTATAACTATTCATTAATATGCCAAATTAAAATTATCTGATAATAAATAAATGAAAAAATATTTCAGTTGTAGAATATATAAAAAAAATTATCACATAATTAAATTTTTATCCAAAAAATTATAAAAACCAAAAATCCTACAACTTTATATTTTCAATACATCTAATATAAAAAATAAAATACTATCAAAGATGAAATACAATTTAGCTTTCTTAAACTTAAATAATGTTTTAAATTAATATTAAATCTAATAAAATTATAAATGATCCAAATAAAATAAAATATTATTTAAATATTTATAAATAAAAGAAAATAACTAGAATCTATATAAAATAAACAAATAAAAAACCAAAATAAAGTAAGTAATTATAAAAAAATAAAACCATACAATTAAGTAAATTATAATTAAAAAAATTGAAAAAAAATATAATTAAAATTAACAGTAACAAAAAATAAAATAAAAATAACAAGAAAATGAAATTAACGAATATGTAAAAAGACCTCTCTGTGTGCGGAAAAGAAAAATCTCTATACGTGTACGTTAATGTGACAGTCTTTTACATTGTGAAGGAGTAAAGTTTCTTCTGTTTTTTTTTTTGTTGTACATTGCAAAGTTGAAATGAGAAAAATCTTATTTTTGCTTCATGAGTAATATACGAATATGGAGAGCAAGAAGCATCTTCGCAAGCTCCTCCACCTCTCCCAATCTAGGGTTGGCGACAGAGAGCTCGTAACAACAGTCGAAAACGCCACGTCATCGTTATCGTCATCATCATCTACGCCACCGTCACCATCACCGTCACCGTCGGTGTCACGGCCACCTTGGTCACTCAACTCCACCATGGCTCTCACTATCTTCATCCTTTTGATTGCTCTCTTCTTCATGGCTTTCTTCTCCGTCTTCATCCGTCACTTCGCCGAAGATGATTCAACGGCTGAGATTTCTTCTTCCAGGCCAATCAGAAGAAGATCATCCTCATCCACTATGTCGCCACGTCGGCATTTTAATTCCCAGAGGGGACTCGATTCTCAGGCCGTACGATCACTGCCGGTGTACCGCCACACGAAAGCAGCGAAGCACCGGATCGAGGATTGCGTCATCTGCTTGAGTGACTTCGAAGAAGGTGAAACCGTTAAAGTGATACCACATTGTGGTCACGTGTTCCACGTGGGATGCGTGGACACATGGCTTAGCTCACACGTCACTTGCCCTTTCTGCCGAAGCAGCCAGGTGTTGCCGGATCAAGACTCGGCAGAGAGCAGCTGTAGATCAACGGCGGAAGATGATGACACGTCGTCTGCTGGTATGGGCTCTTGTGCGAGGAGGTGTAGTAGCTGTTCGAGTTTAGGACAGAGGACTGGACTCGAACGATCTTTGAGTCTCTGACATGTGTGAGTTTCCATGTATTGTCGGTTGTTCCCTTTTGTTTCACTTATTACAAGTCTTTGAGTTTTTTTTTTTTTTTTCGCACAAGTCTTTGACTTAATTTTTAGATATTTGGAGACTTTCTGCATTTTTACTCTTCATAGGCTATTTCCCCCACACAACGTTTGGCTTTGCTGTAAATTAAAGGCACATATCTTCCTCATGATTTTGTAAGGAGATGAGTTGAGAATGAAATTAAAACTATGAATGTGTCAGATACGCTGTCACAATTTCTATTGAATCTTTTGATATTTCATGTGTATAAAAATAGTTTTAAAAAAGTGTTTGTCATCCTTACACCACGGATAAAATTAGGAGCCGAGTGAATCAGAGTAATATCTAAGCTATAAAATCACAGCAAGAGTAAAGACATTTGGTATCAGTAAAACCAAAAATCTAATAAGCAGAGCTTGAAGCCAAAGGACGAGACCGAGAGAGAGTTACGAGTGAGCTTAGAGAATAGAGTAAGCACGAACTACCTCAACCACAGGAGCTTGACACATGGGACATTTTCCTCCAGCTTCCACTAGTTTCTTCGCACACTTCTCGCATGTGTTCATATGTCCACATCTGTTGTTGTTTTCGAACGATAACATGAACAAAAAATGTTAACTAGGGAACAAACAAGTTTAAAGCACATGCTAGTGGTGTCCTCTTGGTCAACACATACCTGTACAATAAAGAATCAATGTTACTCTCGCAGCATATGCAGCAGATCCCTTTCCTTACGTATTCCCATTTTGACTCGTAGCTCCCAGCGTCTTTCGATGGACCTGTGAATCATCGATTATGGGAGGACATCATTAACAATATAGGACTTCAAAGAAAAGCGCATAACGTATATATCATGTTGTGTGTACTGTGAATTATATCAGATCTAAAATCATGAGACGAATAGGAAACCTGATGAGTCAGCAGAGCGGTGCATCGCGGCAGAGACTTCTTGTCTTATAGACCGTTGTAACTCGAGTTGCATTTCCATGCAAGCCTCCAGCATCCTCTGCAAGTTATCCATCCTTTGATGTATTCTTCCCATGTCGATCCTCAAATCATTGATCGAGTCCCAATCCTGCAGAGAGATATTGTTGATTAGGTTAATAGGCATATATTGAAAAAGACAATTGCTTTGGCTCCGTTCAGCCCAAGGATCCACTGTCGAATAAGTCTTTACCATTCCAATGGGATGATGCATATCATGTGCCGGCCAGCTTTGATTGGATCGATCATGATCCCAGAACGGCTGAACAGGAATCACTGGGGAGGGTAGAGACAAAGGAGGAGATTCAACAGCATCAGCTTCTTGTCCACCACTCTGACCATCATCCTGCTGTTCTGTATCTTCATCTACTAATGCAGTGTCAGGAAAAGTCTCGTGTTCTTCCCAGTCGACGGGATCTCGGCTTCGTCTGTCCACGTAAGATTGTATCAACTGGTCAAGATTTTCTCTAAACCCGCTTTGCAGAAGATTTGAGACGCGTCTCCTGTAGTGCAAACAGCAAGTCATCAGATACAGAAATTCAGGTTAAGAAGTAAGACCATTACGGCGGAAATATTACTAGATTCTTACCTGCTCGAGAGTTCTCTGAGTTCCATGTTCTCATTATCATCGTCCGGAGGAAAGAATGTGGCAGCCCTTCCAATCGAGACCGTGTCCTGATCAGAATGTTCTTCAGACCAGTCTTGTAGTGTGCTTTGAAGATCAGCATCATTAGGCGGCATCTCGGTGAGTTCTAGTAGACTATGGTCTTCTCTGTCCTCATCCACGGATGATAACTCGGACAACTGATTTGGAGAATTCTCGGGAACGTCTGTATCTGTCTCCTCTTCAGCGTCATCTCTCCATTCACTTGGTTCACCGTTGATAACTTGCCAATCCGATTCTTCGTTTTCCAGAATCTCCTCCTCGGTTTGTTCCTCTGGGGTGAAACTGAGACTGATACTCTCAGGCAGATGCTCCTGGAAATTAATTGTCCTGTTTCTCGGTCCCATTGTGGCAAATTCTTCGGAACTTTGCAGAGACTGTACATAAGATATATCGCTAGTCTCTTGTAAACGACTGCCTTGTTTGTTCTCATCTCCTCGAATTGAAGAAGATGAACACCCAGTAGCATCCTCCCTTTGATGGTTATTCAGGTCTGCTTCAGCATCATTTCCCCTTTGAGAAAATTCATCACCTTCCGACCGTTGCCATTCGCTTTGGATATTCTCAGAAAGTTGCCCCTGCCAGCCTTCTACACGTGCGGTCCTTTCTTCCAAACTTGTGCTCAGATTATTGCAGCGTCTAGAATTAGATAACTCCTCCAGCAAACTTTGGTTGTCAGCCTCTCTGCAATTTCGATCTGAACCACCGTCTGCATCATTGATGCTATTTTGACAATCTAAATCGTTTTGTTCACCTCTACTATCATCAGTTTCAGCATTTGATGAGGTCTCCGAGTGACTAGTGCTCGCTTGACCAGAGACAGACCGGTCCAGTCTGGATATAAATTCCTCCCTGGCATGAAAAATACACAGTAAGCATATAGACAGTAAGCATTCACGTTCTTAGTCTCTCTAATGCAACAGAAGTCTCATTTTCTGGGATGAGTTGCACATATATGATGAAACAGAAGATATATTTCAACTGAAACCTTATACAAAATGGGCTTGGATTACTTCAAGATGAACTAGGCCAAAAAAGAATGGAACCGCTCCAAAATTTACCAGATCACTTTATATATAAAGATCATAAAGGTCTGAAAGCATAGATCAGCAAAAGATATTAAGCCACATATGAAACCTATCAAAGGGCACAAAATAAAACTGCAAGAAATAGACAGATGCATGAATTGTTTTCATAAACAAGAAATAGCTACCTCAGCTCAGATACAGTTTGCCTCTCTCTTAGAAAGCCCAACTCAGTAGCTGCAGATGATGTTGGTTTCTCTTTATCGTCCTTGACACCATTTCGCAAGAATCTCCCCCTTAGCAATGCCTGCAACAGCAATTAAAAATGATGATTCAAGCTATGTCAACCGAAACCCAAACGATAGAGTTGAGACAGATACAACTCTCAACTCCTAGAGCATCAAACAACATTAAAGCTGACTTGAAATGAAACACAAAAAGATAACGTAAGGAAATATAAAGAAGTAACTTAGAATTGCTCAGTATATCAATCGACTCCTATGACTAAGATAACGTCATGTCAGAATCTCTTCAAACATAGTATAAAATGACCAAAACGGGAATGGAAGGTATACAGAAAGAAACGTCATGACAATATAGCACAGGTTATTTTGCTTATTTGGGAATCGTCGCTCAAGGGAAAATATTCAATGTCACAGAGACAAGTAAGGGAAAGGCAATAAGCAGTCAAAAAAAAAAAAAAAAAAATTCTTATGAACCAACCTGAATGCGGTTGCGATGAGCAAAGTTAGATACAGCATGATGCTGCATCAAACCCTGCAGCTCTTTTTGCCTTTCCCTCTCAGCCATTTTTAACATATCCACCAACACTTGCCTGCCACATAACTTGCGTATGCCTCTTCTAGCATGTTCATTTTGGATGCAGTTCGCGTTAACAACCATTCCATCGAGTACTCTTTCAATTTGGTTAGCAACTTCAGTAGGTTGTTCTTCCCTGGAATCACCAAGAACAGGCCTCTGCTGGCTATTAATCTGGACCATCTCCCTTATGATCCTCACCCTTTCCTGTTCAGTTTCACCAAGCCATTCCGCTCTTGCGCTGTTAGTTGTGGGGGAAGCTCCTTCACCTGTCCCAGAGCTCATCCACTCACGAAAAATTTGTCTAACTCTTTCCCTTTCAACCATCCCCAGATCTAAAGAGTGCTCGCTGTGATCCTCACTCGAGTTATGGCTCGGAGTAGGTGACCATCCACCAAGTTCATTCTCACCCAAATTTACACTATCTATAACGACATCATGAGCACTAATATTATTGCCATAACCATTTCCCCTCAAAGCATTAGAAGAAGAAGGACCACTCCTCCTCTCACGGGCATGACCCGTCACGTGGTCATCCTCAAGTTCCCTCCACATCTGTAGGAGTGAGGATGCCCGGACGCTCGGCCTTCCTTCATTTTCCCTTTGTCTAGTTCCTCGAACCTCAGAGTCCCGAGGGAAAGATGAATCAATCGCCAAAAGGCCAGCAATAGCCATTTATGATCAATCAATCAACGTCAAACCCACTTTCAACTGTATTAGCAAAAAAGCCTAATTATCTACAAAATATATACACAAAGGTTGGCTTTTTCTCTCCAGATAGATTAGATCATCTCCCAAAAATAGATACGTTGCTCATCAGTTTCCATACCTCTGACCACAATCCATAAAGCCAGGTTGCACTGGAACCATATGTTTATCGTCCAAGAACATTTTTGCACTAAAATATAGATTCTCTTCACAGTGAATTGCAACCTCCACGAGCTCTATAACTCAGGTCCAAGCACACACCTGAAATACCAAAAACATCCACCATTCAAATTTCAAACATATAAAGTCTCATCGAGAAAGCGAATGAAATATTCAATCGGAAAAAAAAAAGCATAATAATTTGAGAAGCAACAAATCTTCATCGACATAAATCGATTCAACGCCCAAATAAGAACCCTAAATCTCACATTCTCATCCGTTTTTCCATTATTAGACGCTCGAAAAAACAGTAAAACAAACCTCGAATCGGATCCAAAGATCCAGAAACACAAATTTTCGAGGAGAAGACAAATCCGGTCGAGATCAAAAACCTATAGAGCCAAATTTCAATTCCACTGAGAAAGATGTTCGTGATGAATCAAAATTAGAAGAAAACCCCCTAAAAATCCGCCATTATCGAAAACAAAACCTGACTTGAAGGAGGAAACACAAGAATGAGAGAGAGACGGCATCATCGACCTACCAGTGAGAACCTCTTCGCTTCGATTTTGGAGTGAAGAAATGGTCTTCTCGAAGAGAGAGAGAGAATTTAACAAGAAGAAGAGAAAGAGAGGAGAGAGAGAAGGAGACGAAAGAAGAGAGAGAAGAGATGTACATGTGGACCTGCGTGTTGTGAAGAAAATCTTACCGTAACACGGACGTCTGAAAAAATAGACAACCAGCTAATACCTGCATGACACGTAGCACACTTCCCTGCTTCCCAAAGTTGGTTTTTTCTTTTTGGATTCGAGTAAGTATATTATTTATAATAAACAATAAAAAAGGCAAAATAAAATTTATATGATAAAACTCTTTAACGTATGATAAAACTTATGTCTTCATAACGTAAAAATTATGAATATGTGTTTGTTTTGCTGAATTTGTTTTTGTTCTAAGTATATATGTCTATAGTTGAGCTCTCAATTCTAAGTAGATATATATTATCATTAACTGTATATATTAAGTTAATACTGACAATTAATAGGAAACTTAATTTTATCATTATCCATTTTTTATGTGGATATAATGTTACAATCAGGAACCGTGTCAGATATTCTAGAATTTAAGAGTGTTCAGGTTTAAATCTAGATATAAGAAATCTAGCTATGAAAATATTATTAGTAATATGTATTTCTCTTCTAACTTCATTTAAGAAGTGTTAGGGCAGTTTCAAGAGTGGGTTCTAATCTAAGAAATCCACTATTAAAATAAATAAAATTAAAATTAAAATAGAAGAAAGTATAAACAAAGGTTTTTAAACAAAAGTTTTTAAAACCGGTTCTAATTTTTTCACTTCCACATATTATTTAACTAGCGTTTTAATGGTTTAAAAAAAATTAAAATATAACAATAAATTTTTTTAAAAAAAAATTTAATTTTTTAGAAACTCACAAGGTTGTTAACCATTAGAGATGGTTTTAGATTATTGGATTTTGGTTATTATGATAAAAGCAAGCAAAGGACTCTGCAGTGTGCAAATATATAGGAGCAAGTAATACCAACAGATTTGAGATGAGGAAAGTAAGGATAATACATCGAAAAAACTGAAAATGTGAGTAACAATATTTTGTGGAAGTGAAGGTAAATATGAAAAAGAAAAAAAGAAAAAAAGAAAAAAAAAAAAACAGATTTGCACGTTTTGAAGGATTATATTGGGCTATGTAAGAAGAGATTTTCAGAAAGATATCTAGAAAACATACCCATATCTTCCTCATGGCTCTTACTGCGTCTCTTCAGTGCTACTTTTGCCTGTTTGAATTCTTTGAGATCTTTTGAAAATCGAGAGTAACCCAGATTTATAATGGAAGTCAGTTCATTGCAAGCAAAATGGGTAAAGATGTTTATTTGAAAGAGCTTCCCTACCATTACATTTTGGAGTTAAAATTTTAATAATATAAAATTCAATATAAAAAAATACATCAAAAATAATTGTTAAAATTTTACTCTATGATATTTCTAAAAACTAATATATAGAATCAATTTTTTATAAAATATATAACTTATTATATATTATACATATATTTGAACTAATATATATCATGGTATATATCACAATATCATAATATTGGATGTGGATCAGAATGAATCTTGAATTCCTAATAATAATTCCATCCGTAGTTACAATCAATTTAGTCAGAGGTACAACATTGAGAAATGATTACTCGAATATTGGATAATTTATTATATTAAAACAGGATTATCTTTTGAAATAAATCTTAGCTCTACGTGTGATTTACGGAAAATGCCATTATATTTCAATGGTTTTTCAAATTTTCATTAAGTGTATTTTAGTCAAACGTTATATCTCAATTATAATTAAAATTTAAATCAAAATTAAATCAAAATCAAATCTTAGAATATCAAACAAAATCTAAACTTCCTTTTAAACATATTTAAAAATATTAAATTTTAGATTTTATGCAAAAAGATCTTATGCAAGAAGATTTGATAAGATATATATATTAATTAGATTAGTAAATTTTAGTTTATAATTTTAATTTTAAAAATGAAAATTTTACTTTAAAATAAATATTTTATTTAAAATTATTGTTATAAATCTTAAAATCAATTTTAATAAACATACACCAATTAATTTTCGACATATTTTTTTAATGTGAATATTCAAAATTAATATTCAAATTAATATCTATTATTTTTAATTTACAAAATGAAAATTTTACTTTAATAAAAATTAAGAATATTAGAAATTAGACTGATATATTTTAAATTTAATAAAAAAGTTAATTATTATAAATTACTCAATATTTATATTATTTGATTACATTATGGACGTGTTGGAATTACTACTTTTTACAATTGATATCTATTTTGGATTGTTATGTCAAAACATTTAGACCGGGTTAAAATAATAAATATAAAGAATATAAACACATCTGAAATTTTTACTTTGTATCAAAAACATAAAAACGAAAATATATTAAAAATACTATTTGCTTTTAGCACGGGTTAAACTTTAACAAAATATATAATTCATTTATATCTCAAACTTTTCCATTTATAAATATATTTTGTTCAGAAAAAATATCAGAAAAAATATCAAGCAAATTAAAAATTAGAAAGATATTCATTTCTCTTAAATTAAATTTTGTCAAAAAATAATCATATGTTTTGAAAGCCGAAAAAACATTAATTTAATTGACTAAATCTATATTTAAAAAATACAAACACATTAAAAAAAACTTATTGAGAACGACTTTAGTGTTTTTTTTAATTGAAATTTGTCGTTTTTAAATCCAATCGATAAAAGATGAGAATTTTTTTTATATTCTCCTCAGATTTTATAATATATATATATTTAATTATTTTTATCTCAAAAACAAAATTAATAAAAAATAGACAAAATAATGTTTAAAGTTTTATAATTATTATTATATTACTTAAATTATAATACTTAAATATTATACAATTATATATTTAATAAATAAAATTTATACTATCCCGCGCTCAGCGCGGGTTTTAATCTAGTAAACTGTTAAAAGAGAGTGAAAAATAAAAATTAAGTAAGTAGCATCTTTCAAAGAATTATTTATTAGTAATTTGTTTATTTTTTATTTTATGAATTCTTTTTATTTTAGTCGGAAGAAACTAATAATGTCATGTGGAGTCCTACACGGCCGCAGTTAAATTGAATACTGGAGAGGCCTAAGAACCTAAAATCATTATACTGTTCATCTAATCAAGCTACTTCTAAGTATCGTATTGGATGATTAATATTGCTCATAAATTATTCATTTCATAAAAGTTTCCGTTGTTGGTAAGTATGTAAACGTACCTCTTTTATAAACTTACAAGTGTTAATTAAATATCTTGAGTTAAAAGAAAAAGACAAGCAACATCTAAGTTGTTGATGGGGATTCGTAGGATTAGATTTTCTTGTCTTAATTAAAATTAAATGAATATCATGATTACGGTAAAAAGTCTTAGTACAACCCTAAATTTTAATCATTAAAAATGGTTTCGTGTTTCTCCCCCTGTAATGGTATCAACTAGAGATGTTTTGATGATTTTAAAAAGTATACAATTTAATCGATTCAATTTTAGTTTAACCGGTTTATACAACATACTAAGATTTTAGTAAAAGTTGCCTTTATTCACACTTTTCTTCTCCCAAACTTCATACCGAAAGGTGATGCAATGATCTTCACAGTTTTCATATAAATGTGTTGTATCCATCATCATTGTTGTGGTTCTCCTTTCTTTATAATATTTGACAATTACTTTTAGTCTTTAGAATTTTTCGCAATTAGTTTAGACATTGAGATTGTAAAAGCAACTAAATACAGAGAACTCCATAATTAATGAAAATTCCCTAAAGTTTCTTCTGTTAATTTTACATGGTAGTACTAGGAGAAAGAATAAGCAGTGCATGCATCTCGGTCCAAACGCTAATCAAAAGTTCTTCATATTCAAATGAGTTTTATATTCATCTTATAAAGAAAAGAAGAAGAAGAAGATGAGATATGGCGTGACCACATAGAATGAAAGATTCAAAACAATGATTACAACATAAAAGGGAATAGCACTAACGATGAATAAATAAATTAATAGCCAATGTTTTTTCATTACTACTACATATTTAAAGACAAACAAAACTAAAAGATTTTTAAAAAATTATATTCAGAGTTGTGATTAATTTAAATGGCTTTTTGATCTGCCGCCGGAATTTGTTAGTGGCCTTAATCATGGTCTTATATATAGTCTTCTTTATTTCTTTTGGTCATAGTCTAATAGTCAAGTTAAGGGGATTACATATATTTTCATAAACCATTCCATAATGGTTAAATAGAAACTCAATCATATTATTCGTTAGATAAAGTTTCGATGTTGCGTCACAGCCCGACCATCGCTAATATGGCCAATGTTAATAGAACCTTAGATATCATTAGGCACATTGGCTAAATCATATGGGGCCATGCTTTCAAATTTTAATATTTTTTTTTCTCACTCAAAGGTAATATTCCAAAACCCTTTTTCAAAAGCATTTTATTGAACTTTATTAGTTGATAGCATTTTAAGAATATTGGTGTGAATTATATTATTTAATTAAATTTTGACCAAACTGATCATAACATTTTGTTTAAAAAATATTTACAGAAATTCCTAACTTATCATGGAAAAGGAAGAATAGCTTCATCTTATTATTATCTAAATTATGAAACAAAGCATGTTAGAATATGTGCCCTATTGTCGAATTTGTGTGCTTTTTTCTGATATATTTTCTTATGAAAATATTTAAACTGGCCATTCTATTAAAAAATTCATAACCTTTTGTATATTTAATGGTTTGAATAAATATTTATTATCTTATTTGGAAAATAGATATGCACTTTGAAGTCAAATTGTGTTAACTAACCAATACTATATCCAAAATTGAGGATTGTATATTCACTTCCTAAATTAAATTGTGATGTCCTCGTCGTAGATCAAGCTAGTTATCCTCTACAGTGTGAGCCTAGATGATTTACACTCGGATGACCTATTTACGAAAGTATTGATTACACATTATCATTATATTTTGTGTTTGCAGTTATATTTAATGTAGTATCTCCCATTTTCGCGACTACTTCACAGTTTTTAGTGTTTTTGCTTACATTTAATTACCTTTTGCATTGGATTTAAACTCCCTAATTTTTTGAATTAATATTTGCACTCAAATATCGACATTCAAAGTCAGAAGTCATATATGCAAATACAAAAAAAAAATTAACTAAAATCGAAATTTTCATAGAGATGTTCTGAAATTTTCATAGAGATGTTTTGAATTTAATTTTGAGACTTAACATGTTTGAATAGTCATTTCTCTCACCTTATCGCCGTCCATGTTCATAATTTCATAATTTTTTGGTATTAATGTTAGATGGTAGATTGATGATAATCATGAGGATTTTATATTTTCTATGAAGCCTTTTTTAAAAGTCATATTTAAGATGAGCGTGTTAATCATGGTGGCACCACTCAAACACATATCGGAGGGCCCTCATGGAGGAAGTATATTTAGTATCTATGTATGGATTATGTGCATGTCATGTTAAAAGTTAAAACTAATATCAGCTCCAACTAATTTGGAGGAAGCATAAATCGCTTATTAATATACTAAGTTGGAGTACCAATCCACATATTGCAACGTTAAGTCTAGTCAATTTCTAATATCCCAAACAAAATAACGTTTTTTTCTTTTCGTTTTTTTGCCAAGGTATCAAAATATATATAGGTTTCTGCGCTCTATTGTAATCCTAAACATTCATTTTTGCAATGATATTTACCATTTAGCAAAAAAACAAAAAACAAAAAAAAAGATTGTGCGAGGGATTTTTGGAACATATAGTTAAATTTTATGGCAAGTTGTTCGTCGGAGAGCACTGTTGTTGCTAATGCTGATAGACAATTCAGCCATTGGGAAGAAAAACTTTTTTCTACCTTTGCTGAATAGAACAACAATACAAAATTCTGAAATATTAGAGGTTTTATATATAATAAAAAATAAAATTTTAGTTTTTATAATATACAAAACTAAAATTATAAATAATAATTATAGAATAATAAAAACCAAATATAATTCACTTTTATTCATGTTTTATATCAATATGGACTCAACCTAACATTATTTCTTTTTTTCTTTCATAAAATCTTTTTTCTATATTAACATTTTCTAATATATATATATATTAATAGAATTTTATAATATAGAGATCCGATAAAATGTTTTATTTTAATAAAATGTGTTTATATCCTATCCAATTTAGGGGAAAAAAAAATTTAACTATTATGACTATTACGGTATGACGTCTGATATAGTATTTAGGTAAGCTAAGAAATATAATTTTAGACATAGAAAAAGTTTCCATATAAAAATCTCAAGTAGATAGATAAAAGTTGGAGGACTTGATCTCAATCAAAAACTTCTGTATAGAATGAATGGAACTGAGGCAAAATTCCGGAACTTTGAATTACCTGTTAGTGTGTAATGCATGTGTGAGTGATCAAGAAATTGAATTTGTATGGGATATCATACATTATAGTAGTGTGTGTCTCAAAATTTTCTAATAACCTCCCTCTTATTTATCCTCGTAAGTTCTAATTAATAAAATATGTAGAAAATTAGTGTCAGAAATATATTAAACTTTTAAATCCAAAAAAAATATGGGTGCTAACGAAAAGCTGGAAAAAAAAAATGTAGAAAAGATTGATAGGCACAATAATACTATTACAAAAGAATATAAAACAAATGAACTAGAAAAGCACATGTTTACCTCAAAACAAGGAAGAAAGATGCATGTGTTAGGTTTAAGGCCTTAAGGAGACACTGAGCTGTCCATGTTTGGTGTGGTCTTTTTGAGTCTTATCACATCAAAGAGCAAAAATAAGCGCCAAGTGAATAAGAACATCAACTAAGGTTTGTTCATATAACTTTGATTTGTCTTTTATTGGTACATGCACTTTTCCTTTCTCCATGTGTTTTGAAAGTTGAAACCCCATATCTACTTTTTTGTAGGGCAAGATTAAGCATCTTATCAATATCTTCAGTCGATTTGATATCATCATTCTCGTTACTCTCCTCCAATTAGAATATTAGTTTGAGGTTCAATCTAGATTTCAGTTTAGATTTTTTTTTCTTTTCTTTTTTTCTTTTATGGGTTTTCACTTTAGAAAAAGAAGAAGTTAATAAGACTTAAAACCAAATATCATATAAATTGGTATGATTTTTTTCCTTCTACTATTTAATTGTGCTAAATAACCAATCTACAAGTTTATTTAAAATTTATTTATTATATTTAGATGAAATGTACATTAAGTGTTTGAGCATTTTACGTGGACCCGAAGATCCGATCCGAAAACATCGATTCGGATCGGGTTCGGATCCTTAACTTTTACTTTATTGAATCATTTGTTCATGTATCCACGGTTCTCGGTTCGGGTCTGGGTCATACCCGAGATCCAATTGGGTACCCAAAAGACTCTAAATTATTATTGCGCCATGTAGGATTTGAGTCAAAGTTTGTACTATGGCAGAGTGCTACTCTACCACTAGACCATGTATACCGTTCATTTGAACTTTTATTACTAAAACAATTTAATGATTTTTATTTCAGTTTGGTGAATATTATTTTGAAATTTCATGTTTTATTTCGGTTAAGTCGGTTATTCTTATAATTTTGGATATATTTTTGGATTTTTAAGTAAAAGGTACCCAAACGGATTTTGAATCGATCCAGACCCAAAAAAAATTGGGTAAAAATTGACATACCCGAAAATTTGAGATTCGAACCGAAAAATTCGGATAGAAAAATTTCGGGTATTTTACAGTTATAACAAATTTAAAACCGAACCGACCCGGATCCAAGAAGAACCGAACAAGACCCAAACCAAAATTTTATAAGTACCTATTGGGTCCAAAACTCCTACACCGAAAAAATCTGAAAGTGATTGGACCCAATCCAAATCCGGCCTGAGGACCCGAATGCCCAGGACTAGATGTACCAGCGATAATAAGAAAAAAAAAATTCATTGTTGGCATATACCAAGAAGAGGGGATGGGTTTTTATCTCAATCTTCTCGAGAAAATTCATGGGTCAAAAACACAAATCTTCACTTTCAATACTCTGACAGATTTTACAAGAGAGTCAACTTATGGAATACTAAGTTCATTTCCAAAGGAGAGAATGAGGTGTTGATCGAATCTCAAGTGCAAACTCTTCCGATATATGTAGTGCCATGTTATCTTATTCCAAAAGTTATTCTCTCTAAATTGAGCAGTGTGATTGCTAATATTTAGTGAAGTTTGAATGTTTATAGTAGATATATTTACTGGATATTTTGGGAGAAACTTTGAATCCAATTTGCAGATGGAAGTTTTGGTTTTAGGATCCTGGAGAAATTCAACATCTCTCTCCTTGCAAAGCAGTTATGGAGACTTCTCAGATTATCCTGACTCGCTTTTGAACCAGATTTTAAGAAGATAATACTACTCTAACCTGTTAGAAATCCAAGTAACAAACCGACCTTTATATGGGTGGAGAAGTTTGATGGCCACCAAACTATTATTGATCTCAGATAGAAAGACAATTGGTTCTGGTTTTTGTACAAGAGTTTGGTATGAATTATGGATCCCTGATTTTTCGGCACATCCTCCAAAAGATATATCTGTCGAGAGAGACTATTCTTATATATAAAATTTTAGTACTGACTCTGAAAATAAACAATAAAAGGTGGACCGTCTACATAAATTTTTTCTCAAGAAGACATTACTCTTATTGGAGATTCATACAAGTCAGTTAGCCTCTAGAGATAACTACAGTTGGATACATATCCAAAAATTTCGGATATTGGACCGCAATAACTCTCTCTTCTTATTTGTAATCTCTTATTTGTAATCTCTCTACTAAAAAATAAAAATTGGAGGAAAAATCTGAATTGAGAGGTATACCTATACTCAAAAGTATCGTCCAAATATTTGTCCGAGTCCTAAATCTGACCAATCCTCTTGATGATGCGAAACCCTAATAAGGGAAAGAGAAATGAGATGAATCATAAGATGGGTCGTTTGGGAATGGAACTCGTAAGTGAGGGAATGTGAAGGAAAAAGTGAAAATGATCAAGTGATTGGGCCAGAGTTATAATTTTGATGAAATGAATGGGGTTTTAACCGATTGTTTTTGTTATTATTATTATTTTCTTAGTTTGATTTTTTTTCAGGGGGAGAATTACGATCTGAACCAAATAGTAAAGCACCTCTGTTTCTATCTCTGCGAGGGGCTGAGAGGGAAAAAATGAGTTTAAAACCGGGAAAGTTGAACCAAATTGGGTTGTTCTATTCTATTTGGTTCTGATCAAATTTTAAAATATTTTGGATTGCGTTTATAGAAAACCGGCTTTAGATTGGTTTAGTCAAAAACCAATAATCGTTCTGTTGTTTTGAGTAATTGTATTGATATCGGTTTGATTCTTGGTTTATTTTTTTTCTAATTAATTCAAATTAGAGCATCTATCATCATCTATATAACTACGAATTCGACTGAAACTACTCAATATCTCTATAATGATAATTCCAAAACGCTTTTATTAGATAAAGCTTTTTTCCCCTCAAATCAAAATAGCCAAAAAACAATGTGTCGAGTGAATAATAACATGAAAAATGTATGTTCATGTAAGTGGACATACACTCGACACTTCACTCAATGGTTGAGTGAAAACATGAACACATCCTGTAACATCCAAACAAGTCCTGTCTTAATTATCAAACTAAACAATCCTATAGATGAACACACAAAAAACCACAAGAAAATGCCAACTAAAACAAGAAGCAGAAGCACACATCCTATAACATCGAAACAAGTCCTGTCTTACATATTATATCAAACTAAACAAACCTAAGGATGAATACTTATACAAAAAAAAACCCACAAGAAAATGCGAACTAAAACAAGAAGCAGAAGCAGAAGCAAGAGAAGACAATAATGGCTCAAA
Organism: Iljinskaea planisiliqua; assembly: GCA_900108845.1. Classification (NCBI taxonomy): domain Eukaryota; kingdom Viridiplantae; phylum Streptophyta; class Magnoliopsida; order Brassicales; family Brassicaceae; genus Iljinskaea; species Iljinskaea planisiliqua. Next base: position 8,360,734 of record FNXX01000004.1, on the reverse strand, counting down.
ACATGAAAAAAGTCCAAACAAAGTCCAGCAAAGAGATGATGAGACTTACATAAACATAACAAAGTGGTTGTTCCTCTACCAAACTCACATAATTCTCCACTGAAGAGAACTCATAAACACAAATAATCAAAAGTCCAGTATTATGAGAGTGTTTTTTAAAAACCTTGTTTACGAGAGACATAAACCGATAAACTGGTGAAGTAGAATCGAGCATAAAGATTCTACTTAGCCATCGCATTTTGAGCTTGATTCTCCTGTTGGTAGTTCAAAGGTCTCCTGAAGAGCATAATGTGTGGCTCAGGACGATGAATTGCGTAATGAACCCATCCACGGCTCTGCTGCACTCCAATCGCACGCCACTCACTCTTGCAAATACCAAATGCCAAAAACAAGAGAATCAGATTGTTTCAAAGTCTCAAAAGCTATTGGTGAAAGATGCACAAACAAAAGAATCTCTTCATTAGAAGCTTAGCAACCTCAAACATTGCATTTTCTAAGTTTATCATCTCAACTTAGTATCCATCTTTTAATAATTCAAAACCTAGAAAACTAATCTAACTTTCAATTCGGAAAGAGAGAATAATGCAAAATTTTTAAACGCTTCTAATGAGATCACAAACAAAGGAGAGTGAGTGTGAAAATGTAATCCTAATCCGAAACTATCTATCTCTTCAAATTTCTTTAAGCATATCTCAACGATTAGATCATGATCACAAGGACGAAAACGAATAGAGGAAGCCCTAATTACACAACTTACTTCAGAAAGAAGACGATTCTTCGGTAGAAGCTTAGCAACTTCAGGAGGAAGCACGACGTGCCTGTGAGATAAACAAACAAACAAACAAACGCGATTTAGAAAATCAAACTCCATTGAGAAGAATCAAAACTGAGAATTTCACCTGTACTCAAAAGTATCATCGAAGTATTTGTCCGAGTACTGGATCTGACCCATCTCTCTCTCCCAGAAACGTTCTGTTGAAATTACGAAAACAAAGTGGAGTGATCCGAGAACCCTAACAAGCGAAGATAAACAGCGAGAGAGAAAGCGAAGATCAGAATCTGTGAATCGTTATGGGAAAACCCTAAGAGAGGAATCGAGAAGAAACGCAAACCTTGAGAGAAGGTGAAGAGAGGAAAAATGAAACTGAAGGAAGGACGAAGGAAAGCAAAAGTGCAAATAATAAAGGATTGGGCAGAGATGTAATTATGTGGATATCAAGGGGTGTTTGACCAACGGTTGTTTTGCTTTTCTTTCTTTTTTTTTTCTTTTCTTTTTTGAGTTTGAAATTTCTTAGATGCGCTCCTTCCCGCTCATTAGATGCCCTAAAATTTGATTATGGTTTTAAATGTAAACCGAATCGGTCTATTGTCTTGGTTCAGTGAATCTATTTCGAGAAGGGTATTTTGTTCCCTACCTTTTATGCCCCAAACTTCTCATTTCATTCACAATCCTATTTTAATAATATTTTATTCAGATAAGTTATATATTTAAACAGATATAAAAAAATATACAAATGAATCATACATAAATATTTGAATTACCATAAATATTTGAATTTTCTGTTTAAATATTCAAAAATATAAAATCATATATAAAATCTCGAAATTTTCTTAAGTTTTTTCTGATATAATCCAAAATAGTTTTTCTAAAGTTAAACTTGTACTCAAATAAATAATATTCTATGAAAACATATTAAGTAAGAAATTTTTTTGAACGTTTTTTACTCGATGATAAATTAGGAGTTTGTAATATTCTTCACGGTTTAGTTTCCTTGTATTTTTATTTGTTTTTTAATAATACAAATGGAAACAATATAAACCGTATTTTCGGATTTTTAATTCAATTTAGTTTGATACAATTTTAATTTTGTTTTGTTTATCTTTCGGATTAATTTATAACCCCACAAAATATTTCCATCACAAATTTAATGCATATCTTATGTTTTTTTTTGGGTTCAATTTTAGTGATAAATTACATCAACATTAAAATCGACTCCATGATCTTGACCTCGTCTAATGACCAAGCTTGGAAATATATTCAAAATAGAAGTTAATCGTTCCAATTTTGAATTCCTAGAGCATCATCCAAATTTCATTTATGAAAAAAAAAAATCGAAGGGATCTAATAGATTTTGGTTGATTTAATCAAGGAAAAATCTAGATTTGCAAACGGGAATCACTCAAAAGGGAACTTTCTTCCAAATTAAAGTTTACATTGTAAAAAACTTTGTCATTTTTTTATATTTATTTTGTATATGGAATCAAGATTAACAAGCACATGCAGGAGACGCTTATGTTGCGGTGCATTGCAAACGAACTTGTGATTCAGTAACTTTATGTTTTTCATTTCTTCTTGGCATATTAAATATAATACAAAAAAAATTAGCTTCATATATAATAAACCCCAAAAGAATGCCCAAAAGAGGAGTTAAGAATAGCTTAGACTCATTTACTTCCCATACTTCTTCTTCTCTCTCTCTCCCTACTCTTCTACCAAAAACCAAATCCTCTAAAACCCTTTGTGCAAATCTCTTTCAACTGTTGAGAAAGATAACACATTAGTGGTAAATCCTGTACATGAATATGGCTACTACCCAAAAAAGCAAAAAGTTAGATCAAAGACAAGAATAAAAAAGCATCAGATCGTTTCACCGGGTTCGAAAAAACAAGAAAAAACCAAAGATAACCTTGAGATCTTTACCCCTCCATACTGTCCTCCTCAGGTTTATTCACGGCACTTGTTGCAGGTACTGTCTTTCTCAACATAGATGTTCCATGAAAGATCATCACCGAGTAGTCTTTTCTGTATCCATTCACCTAAAACACCCACAAACACACAGTTGTTTCTCAGAGATGTGATTCAATTGGGAGTTATGTAAGTATTACTGTGACGAGGTTTTTGTTGTTATAGATATACCTCCTCTTCGGTCATCTTGGTGAAACCAAATTTGTCAGTCCATATGGATTTGGCTTCATCTGCTGCTGGTAGCACGAGATGTTTCACGTTTAGGGACCCAAGTAGCCTCTCGATGCAATCAAATAGGCATTGGAAGTAACCCTACAGCCAAAACAAAAAAGAAACAAAAAACAGAAAATAAATGAACTCTAAAAGATAGCAAGCACAAGCACTTTCTCAGTGTTCATGGATGCATCTGTATAACTTAGAAGTGTATGGAATTGACGGTAAGAGTGGATCGATTCTTGACTATTCTATAGGGAAGAGGGACATCTCTCAAAGAACACAAGGTTCAACATCAAAGGCTACTACTTACCTGCCCTTGACAATCTTTGCTGGTAGCAACCAGAGGGAGTTCCGCAAGTTCAGACCCCAAAACCCTAAAGATTCCCACTGATACAATCACTCCACTGCAAAAGCGAGACAAAGAAACAAATTAAAAAGATGCAATCGAGCGTCACAAAAATTAGAGGAGACTGGAAAAAAAAGAAAAAAGAAAAACTTACTCCACAGTCAACATGGCGCAGTACATGCCAGTGAAATCATGGCCTTTTGCTTTCTTTCTGTTTCACACCCAAAGTGGTTCATCAGATAATGCGTATAACGAGCATGCAGAATAATGGACTAAAGTGATTGACGTTACGACCATTTGCACTTACCCATGCACCATGGCTGGAATGAGATCTCCTCTGGTGCCAGATTCACTGATAGGATCAAACCGCTCCTAAAGCATACCATGGTTACAAGGGACAAAAAGAGTTAAGACCTTTCATAAATAAAATAGAAGGGAACAAGGTACGGAAGACTTTGAAATGTAGCCCGGAGGTACCTGAAGAATAGAAAGTGCTTTCCCAAGCACTTTCGTATCATCGGGAGAGACCAACTTTCCACCACTAAGGATCCTCCATCTTATGTCTGGAGTGGTGTTGTCATCTGGACAGCTTTCTTCATTAGGTTTTTGCTTCTTCCGTATAAAATTCAGGAAATTGTTACTAAGCTTCTCTTCTCCTTGAACTATCACATCGCCTAATGAAGTGTTGATCTTTTCGCACCCAAGGGAACAGAACCACTTATCTTCAGGTAGCTCCTGTTAAAATATAAACAACGATGAACGAGATTTTTAATGAGCTATCACCCCAGAGAAAATAAAGAGAGAAATAAATGAAGAGCCAATGAGGTAGAGCACCGTGAGATCAGCAATGTTATGTTCTTTCAAACAGCCAACATGGAACTCCTTTTCACACTGAGGAGAAAATATAGAAACAGAAAATAGTTAAACCAAATGCAGATTTAAGAGGCAGAGGTCCCAATACAGCAATGACCAACAAGATACCTGATCACAGATTATCACAGTGCGAGAATTAAAGCCCAACCTGCAAAAACTGTGGCCTCTGCAAGAGCAAACAAATTAAGTAAAGGTCAAGCTCAGAAGGAAATGGTTTAAATTAGGAGAGAAGCAGTTTCTGAACCGAACATATTAAAATTTCAGCCATATGAATTAAAAACATGAGCCAAATAAGACCTCATTAAACTATCGCATTACAACTTGAGTAAGGTTGTTAGAGGAAATTAGGTACTATATTAATGTGTCACTAAAAAGGCAACCCCCATATACTTAATATTATATAAAAAGCTCGATATTCACCTGCATAACACGCATACACTTGGGAGGTCACTCGGAAGGGAGCTGACAATTCGAATGCATCTTGTGGTTATCTGAGCAATTGCATCAACTCCACGAACCCTACCAGCTGCAACGGCGTTGGGATTGCTCTCCACGAACTTCTCTCTCTCAATCATATTCACACAATATTTGCAGGACCACCTCTCACTCGGAAGGCTTGGTAAATCAGCACATCCTAGATAAAACCAATACATAAAAGCAGGCTCCATCAAGTTTACGTCCAAAACCTTTTTAAAATAGCAACAGAAGAAATCCAACAAAGAAACATGGAAAATAGCAAAACCCAAACCTATATGATATGATCTTGGACAGGTATCACAACACAAGAGTTCACCCCCATCCTGACAGATACTGCAAAGGTCATCATTTTCTCTGACGGAAAACCTCTGGTCCATTGTTAGTGCTACTGAGAGTTCATGAAGAGATACGCCATTGGTTGTATAAATGTGCTGAAACCTGAACATCAATAGAAAACCAACTAGTTAGTTCTAAACCTTTTCTGTGAATCACACAATCAGTGATCTTAAGGATCCACGGCTTTTACTATTTAGTCTAAACTTTAGTATTTCAAAGTACCCAAGGTTTAAAGTATTTAGTTTTTTTTTTTTTGTCTATACAGTACATACAGATATAAGGAAGAATGGTTCTTGTTAATAGGTTCCACGGAGACTGGGAGTAGCTTCACTATAACAATACTCAGTCTCATGACTACTAAAGCGTAAATATGGAAATAGTTGCAAGGAACTTACGGCTTCCGACGACTTGCACAACCAGCATGGGCCTCAAACGATGAAGGACTGACCTGGTCCCCATAAAAAGATAAAAAGGCTGTGATTCGGAGCCCTATAGGAGCCCTATACTCAATGCCAGGAGAGAAAATTTGACGACAATAACGAGAGCTTACCACTTTGCCACAACAAGAACAATGTATCCCAAATCCCTTTTTATAGCCGACAAGCATTTTCTGCATAATTAACAAAATGGTTGGAGTAGATAAAGTTACACGAACAGGATGGAGAAAAGCCATTTGTCATGCAGATCTAACCTTTCCAGCAAGGAAATAACCCACTTCGGTCCCATCTGGCAGTATATCATCCTCAAAAACAAGTTTGTGCAGCCGCACATCCCTTTCAAAATGACAAAGATGGACTGAGAACTAAAACAAGTATGACAAACTGCAAGGAAAGACAACAATCTAGCACTAGACCACAGATACATCCGATAAGTGCTGTCACACTTATAACAACACCACTCACTTTCTGGTTAGTTTCCCATGGCTGTTGCTTTTAATTGAGCTGAATTTTGACTCACTGGGAGTTCCTGAAACCACACCTGCCTCAGGTGACCTGTCGAACCCCCAAGATAAATTTAGCATAGCCAATAAAGTAAGGTCAACAAATATGTTGATGTAATCGATATATATGCAAACCCAGAAGAAAGTTATGGATCTTAGTCCCGACAGAATTCTGTCTACTCAGGCCACCACTTATACGAAGAGTAGATGGCACATTTCTAATATCAAATCTCATATGATCATTTTCCAGAATGATAAATGACAGATTGCGAGCTAATTATAATTTAACAGGCAGCCTACAAGATGCAAAGTGCAAACCCAGAAAAAAGTTATGTATCTTAGTCTAAATACTACAAAACAGCAGAACCATCACATAGTTGGCGCCATTTACATAACAACAACACTCACTTTTTGGTTGGTTGTTCTCGCCTGTTACTTTGGCGAGGACTGGATATTGGCCTCCTGGGAATAGGTTTTTGAACCGCACCTGGGCTCGAAAATCTGGAAATTGAGGGTAGAGTTAGAATCAATCAAATTGATAAAGGTCAACATAATTAATGGTATATTAGAGATACCCAAAAATTAAAGTTGCGCATATTAGCACTCACAGAATTTTACACAAGGAGCCATATAATAGAGGAATATATACAGCTCATAATCCACGTTACATAAATAGAAAATCCTTTTCGGAAATAAAATATGCTACTTTTTCTTTTTACCTTCCACCCAGTCTGAAAAACCCAACTTAACAGGATAACTGTATGTTCATCTTACTTTCATATGATTCAGCTGCAAGGAAAAGGCCGTTGCGAGAAAATAAAAAAAGATGAGCCATACCCATTAAGAGCACCATTTGCTTTAGAAGGACTGGTATGGATTTCTGGCTCCTTTCTGTCAAAACACGATTTGCACAAAAATAATGACTCTGTTTCACAAGGCTCAACCATTGGATCTGCAATCATTTAGATGTAACCAGTCTGAATTCTTCTATTCAAGAGAAAAATCTTTTTCATGTTGCACAAACCAATGAACCAATCAGCAAACCTTGGCAACTGAAACACACGCTAGATTTCTTAAAATCTGGTCCGGCTACCACACGGAGTTTTTCTTCTAGTGTAGATAAGGGAGTCTCCTTGCATGCATTCATGACATCACGAAGCGTGTATCCAGACTCCAGTAAGATATATTCAGGTGGGCGCTTGTTTGTGCTAGAAGCATGCTGCTCGTACACGGCGGCGCTTACCACCTGTGGAAATTAAATTTTGAAAATTTACATCAACCTGCTAAGCATTAGGCAGGACCAATCACTAGACCTTTAAGAATAAGTAGATATCACTAACTCGAATTCCTTTGCAGGTAGCACAAAAGCACAAAACGCCAGATCCTCTTATTTCTCCTTTAAGCCCTCTAGCTCCTGCCTCTCTCATCTACGATGGTGACATACACGTCAGCTACAGAAAGAAAAAGTCTTTTTCTTGTACACGAGTAGAAACAAAAAAGAAAGCCATCACATATACCTTTGCACATCGGAGATAGTACACAGTTAGTCCCTCAAGTATTCTGGAATCGAAAAGCTCTTTCAGTTTCGATGGGAAACTCCTCATAAATTTCCTGGGCCTTCCACGCTTGTTGGGAGTTCTAACAGGAGGTCTTTGAAAATCATCAATTTCGACATCATTGGCATGCACATGTACCTTGCCCAAGTCTGATGGTTCGATGTTATTTTCCAAATTAGGATTGCCTAAATCACTTTCTTGTTTGACTAGTGACCTAGTTACCCTCCTCAAAGGCTTATCTACCGTATCATTCACTGCCTTCTTATCACCACCTCCAGTAAGACCACTCATCTGGGATGTTCCACTTCGATCCCCAAGACATGGATCCGCACTTTTTTGCTCATGAAGCTCCTCCTCCCTCCCAGATGCCACTAAAGTAGAAGCGTCAACACAACTTTCTTCGCTCTCTTTAGCATCTTTCTCTGGATCTGCATCACCATTAGCCTCCGACTTGCTACCTTCAGCAACACAACTATCTTCACGATCTTTAGTTTCCTTTTCTTGATTCATATGATCTTCATCACCATTAGCCTCCGACTTGCTGCTACCTTCAGCAACACAACTATCTTCACCATCTTTAGTTTCCTTTTCTTGATTGATATGATCTTCATCACCATTAGCCTCCGACTTGCTGCTACCTTCAGCAACACAACTATCTTCACTATTTTTAGCTTCCTTTACTTGATTCAAATGATCTTCATCAGCATTAGCCTCAGATCTCTTACCTTCAGCAACGCAACTATCTTCATCACTACCTTTAGCTTCCTTTTCCGGATTCATATGATCTCCACCATCAACATTAGCCTCAGATTTGACACCCTCAGACTTCAACATGGACCGTGTCAACCTTCTACCAGGTTTTTCATAACCCAAACCACTTTCCAACTTAACAAGACAAGATCTCGAAGTCAGTTTCGCTAACTCACTCAAACTCGCAGGACATGCCAAAACTATTTCTCTCCCAATCACACTCGAACATTCTTTCTCTTCCTCTTTAACTTTCTCAAGTTGCTCCTTTGAGTGATCTTCATTCATCACCACATTATCACACTCAACCTTCTCTGATTCCACCTGAGCACTTTCACTAAACTGTTCCTTCCCTTCATCAACATCAACAACGTCGCTCTTCTCTTCATCTTCCTCAACAGGATCAGACATTACAACATCATCATCAGCTTCCTCATCTTTCACAAGACGCATCTTCTTCAACCCAGAGCGAAGACAACGACTCGGCCTCTTCGCATCCGCACTTGTCGAGTCGCTTTTGCTTCCACGGGTCCGACCTAAAGACTCACCTCCACAGATCTCGGACTGAGATTTCAACATGAATTGCAATTCCCTTTTGCAACCTGTACGAACCTGTGAAACAACCATAATCTCCCCTGTCGCTGTACCTTTCGCCATCGATTCCGAACAGAGAGATTCAAAAAGCGAAGCCCTTTTTTAGAAAACCAATGTCGAAATCTCCCGGAAACCTAAAAAGAGCTTCGATTTATTAGTGGGTTCATAAGAACGCTAAGAAAAAACTTCGATTTCAAGAACGATTTTGAGTTTCCATTATCGAAGAAAATAAAAAAATTAGGGTTCCTTAGTTTCACCAGAAGAAAGGGGAAGAGAGAGAGAGAGAAGTTGAAAGCTGTATTGGTTTTCTTTCTGGCAAGGAGATAATAAGACTCGAAGAAAGACTTCTTGTTTCTAATTTTTGTGTTTTGTTTTTGTTGTTCAAAAAACCTTACTCCATTATTGTTATTATTATCAAAATCCACCTATTAATTATTAAGTACGGGATATAATCATCGTCTCCAGTTTTTTTCGAGTTTATACGCTACTTTTATTGATTTATGATTCAATCCCATACAAGTAGATTCTGTAGCTTGCAACCCTTTTTCTTCTGCGATAAACTGTTCGATAGGACTATTGATGAATGTTTTGGATTTATATATATTAACTTCCAACTATGGTTTACTTTAGACCCACGCACACAGAGAAAAAGTTTAAATGGCAATATAACTGAAACCCTTTCATTTTCTTTTTTTTTGTCTTTAAATTAGTTTCAAACACCATTTTCGAGAAGCTTAGATTGGCGACACAACACACAAGTAACGCTTAATTTGAAGCAAGTTTTTTTGTTACAGGAACCTCCAGTTTGGCCGTGTCTAGGCACAAACAAGAGACACTTGAGCCTCCTTTTTTTTTTCTGTTTACTGTGGTTTTGTTAGAATATCGTATTTCTCATTGGCTGTGCTAATTGTTGAAAGCGAAAAAACTAGGTAATGGTTTACAAGTGTTAGCAAAAGAAAAAAAGAATCGAAATAAAGATAGTTTGTTTGATAAGATATATATAAAAAAAAGTCCGAAACTGTTTTTATGGGTGAAAGCTCATTGTTAACTAAAAGATTCATTAATGGTTTTAGATTAGTGGGTTTAGAGTTTGATTTCAGCGTAACGTATTAACAGCAAGCATATATAAATTTTCAACGTGATACAAAAGAGAGCCGTTCACAATAGTTGTACATGTTAAGGATATGGTTGTTTATCATAAGTATGATACAAGTAAAATTGTATGTCGTAGATGTTTGTGAAAAGTTTTCCGTTGTAAAATTTTCCTTCTAATTGTTCTCGTAATTTAAGAGAAAATTATTAGCGTAAAGATAGAAGTGTAAACCAATTGTAATTAGCATTGGTGTAAAATCGACTTAATTTAATTTTGATTATCGATTATGTTTTAGTATCGGAACATCCTGATTTCTGGTATATATGAAAATATATATGGAAAGATTAAAAGAATGATTTGGTTATCTATGTGATAAAAATGTGCTTACCTTTTCGGTTACACATCCAAAGAGAACTCTAGAATTAATCGTACTTGAATTGGAGTAGTCAAAAGATGGATAACCTACCAAAAAATCATTCGCGGTACCGTGTGAATAAGGTCAAAACACGGGAAACGGTCAGATGGTGGTTCCAAAGGTCACTCTATCATGACTTTCAAACCTCATGGTTAGCGTTCCGACCATCGGACATGGGTGGGCCTAGTGAGAGGACATGGGAACCCACTGGTAGGGGCGGTTGGAACGTTATAAGTGGTATAAGAGTCGGTTACTCGTCCCAGTGCTGACATGAGAGGCGTCTTAGGGACTAGTCTTGGTGTGCAACGAGGACGTTGCACTCTGTAAGTAGGGGTGAATTGGAACATCCCGATTTCTGGTATATATGAAAACTTATGTGGAGAGGTTAAAAGAATTGATTTGACTACCTATGTCACCAAAGTGTATTTACCTTTTCGATTGCACATTCATAGAGAACTTTAGGGTTAAGTGTATTTGAGGTGGAGTAGTAAAAGATGGGTGAACTACCGGGAAATCATCCGCAGTACCGTGTAAGTGAGACCAAAACACGGGAAATGGTCATGTGGTGATTGCATGGTCAGTATATCATGACTTTCAAACCTCCCTGTTAACGTTCCGACCGTCGAACAGGGGTGGGTTGACCCATAGACCTAATGAGAGGACATGGGAACCCACTAGTAGGGACGGTTGGGACGTTATAACTTATAAGTATATAAAAGATTTTTACATTGTATTTTGATAACACAAGATGAATAATAGAATCGTTTCTTCTCGATGACTATCGTCTTCTTCGATCTTGTTATTCACCTAACATGGTATCAGAGTGTTGAATCTACATTCAACAACCTCGATTCGACCTTCCAATTTTCGTTTTTCGCACTCGTTCTTTGACCTAGTTGATTGGCTCTCTCTTCCAATTGATCTGTTCTTTGTTTCACTCATCTTGAGCTGGATTTGATCATTCCGTCAAATTTATTTAGCTCTGAGATGGTGACTCTTCACAGATCTACGAATCGCACATCAAGCTCGGCAATAAAATCGTCTAAATCATCTAAATGATTTTGGGAAATCTTCTCTATATCAAATACAAAACGAGATTTCATCTCCATAAACTCTTTAAATCTAAAAGTTATAAGAAAATCTAATTTTTTCTCTAGGATCATAATTTTGATGTAATCTGGAATGTGTGTCATTCAAAATACTAAACATAAATATTTATAACTATTTAAATTGGTTAGTATTAAGTAAGGGTAAAAATGTTTTAAGTGGTTGTCCTTAGCCAAATGGGACATCTTGGCTGAGGCTTACGAGTTGTGGCCAAGGTTGGCTTTTTCAGAGGTATAACTAAGGCAGCTTTGGTTTAACGAGAAATAACAGTGCTTTATGGTTGGCCCTTGACTAAGGTTTGACTCCATTTCTCCACTTGCTTCACTTGATCGCTAGATAGGTATGTCTTCACAAAATCTTATCTCTCTTTAACCACATACTCAAACAACTTCATTCACTTTACAAATGAAATATAACTCATATGTCTTCATCTCCACCAAATTACATCCAAATGCCGATCTTGTAAGGACTCTACCTGAGGTCGGACTTCTGGTATATTGGATATGTCATATTGCTTACAATCACACTTTTTGAGGTTTTAAAGTCATGATTGGTTGTTTTGTCTTCAAATTACGTTTGGATTATGATATAGTTATATTTTGTCACTTTGCATCTTTTCAATGTTTTTACCTGTACAAACTTAAAATAGCCAAAATACGAGAAAGTTACATCTAAAAGCATAAAATGACAGTAAAATACTTAGAAAATATAGTAAAACTCTTAATAAAAACTTGTAAAAGTCACTTATATTAAAGAATTAAAATATAATGAACTTCCTTGTAAACATCATTATGTTTCTCCTTTAGTGGGTTTGCTTCATTTTCTGGAAAAGCTAATGGATATCCTCTTTATCTGAGATTCTTTAGGAAGATTGGGGTACTACTTGGGGCATGTGTAAGCTTACAAGGTCATACCTTAGCAGCCATAGGCACATTATCGTACTTCTAAAGTAGATAGAAGCCTTTAGTCTTGAGTTTTGTGAAAGACATTCTTCTTTTTGAATAATCAAGCAAAACTACAACTGTTTCTAAGAACGGGTAACCAAGTCATAGCTTCCTCCAGTTGAATCCAATGAACGAACAAGATGTATCTGCAAGTTTTACACATATTCTTGGATTTTCCATATCCTTCTCTAAACCAAGATCTTTTGCTTGATCCATAAACATGATAATAATTATGCAATCTTCTACCACATATCCATTGATAGAGATATTTGCCAAAAAAAAAATTAGGATCATCGATTTGCTACAATTCCTCTGATTCATCTTCAATTTCTCTTACTTCTTTTATTAACCATGGATGAACTATTGGTGTTGGGGGTGTATTTAGGCTACCATGTCCATGAGTAGTTGCAGATGTGTAGACGTCTTCCTTCTTCTTAGATTAGATAACATTGTAGAAATTTTTTGGTGTTACCTCATTCTACTTCTTAACAGCTTATGTAGTTTGAGAAAATTGAACATCCAGCTTCTGGACATGAGTAGCTATAGATTCATACTTGTTGATGATGCTATTGAACATTTAATTCATAGACTCACTAAGCTCATTATTGTCTTATCTTTGAGATTTCATAAACTGTCTCACAATGGCTTCAAAACCAACACATTTTTTATAAAGGTCGTTTGGCTGATTGTAAGTAGTTGTAGGCTTCACTTGATCGATTCTCTTAGGATAAGAAAGGTTGATTGTGCTGATACTGAGTATCTCACTGCAGAGGGTAGACATGATTTTGAGGATTTTTGATATTAGGCTTTGGGTAAGACATATTTGGTTTTGAAATGATCTAAATCATTGGTTGAATCCCCTCTTTGATCTGAAATTTCCACTAATGCAGTTAACATTTTCTATAAACTCCATGAAATGTTCTCCCATTGTTTCAATTTCACTTTCAATTGAATGAACTCCTCTTTGGCTCTTAAGTAGTTGTAAAACCATGTTTCTTAACTCTGTAATTTAAGCCAATTCTGGGAAAGAACTTGTGGTCTTCATGCTTTTTATATAGTGTAAACTACTATTTGCATTACTTTTTGACAGGTTTTCAATTAAGTGCTTTGCTTCTGGGATAGAGTTTGTCATAAAGCTCCCATTTCTTGCAGTATCAAGAAAAACTTGTACTTGTGATCAATTCCATTGTAGTGTTTGTGGTCCCCTAAGTCTTCTGGTAAACGCATGCCAAACGGATGCCAAAATAGAAAATGCAAAAAACAGATAGTTATGTTCAGTGGAACAGAGAGAGCATGCCTGCATAACTCTCTTACCCCATCTTATAATTCTGTCTTTTACTGGGAGATGGACGAGGAAGAACAGCCAATTGATAAAGAAAGCACACATGATAGCTTCTTTGATCCAAACAACTTTATGCTCTGAGACCAAAGAGAGATACATCGTAACTGTTTCCATGTATCTTTGGAAGAAAATTGAAAAATGTACATACCAAATTGAGACCTCCATAGACAGATATGTTTCTTTAGAAAAATCAGGAGGAGAAAACTACTTTCAAGTGGATTTGTAGCTGCTGATCCATCCAATCTAGTCTCCGGTAAATTCCATTGGCCATTTCTGACAATATCAAACACCTTCACATCATGATCTAGACTAAACATTCTTGGATCCGAAATACCAATAACATCAGTGAAATACTCAAAATCTTTCCAAAAGTCCGATCAATAAGAGACTGACATCCCATCTTTAACCTCACATTTGAGAAAGGAAAAAACCACTGTACCTACATGTTGTAGTGGAATTATTTTTTATGTATTGATCTTTTTATTTCTTTATTTATTTATTGATTATATTATATCTTTGGTTTGCAGTGAAATTAGAGTTTAAGTTTGATTTGAATTAAAAACTTTGCTTCAATTGGAATCGAACTAGCCATATATGTGTTTTTTTATTGCATAAGTTTTTGTTGAGATATTCAGTAATAAAAAAAAAAAAAAAGTAAGAGAAGTAAAAAAATATTTTTTCAAATAAAAACCATTAAAGTTTAATTATTTGATATAAATATATTAAAATAATAATTTTTTATAAGTGAGATAATTATTTTGAATCTCTTAAAGATGCTATAACAATAAAAATATGAATTACAATAACTTAGCTTTGGGTCTTCTCTTCAAAGAAATCAAACTAAAAATTATAATAGAGAGAAAGCAATATGGGTTTAGGAACTTTTTTATATTTGAAAAAACCAAACCAAAAATTACATATAAGAGAAAGCAGTATCGGTTAAGGAACTTTTTTTATATTTGTTCCACATCACATAAAAAGGGGAAAGATGCAAGTAGAGAGTGAGAGAAAGAGGAGAAGAGACTCATATAAAGACTTTAAAAACATATTCTCCACGAACTTGACTAAGCAGAGACCAATGTGGGATCTGAAGTAGGTAACTCGAACTCGACACACATTCTTACTATTGGTTCTTCAGAGTCTCCAACATCTTCATCAATCAAACGTACTGAATACACATACTTGGACGCACCCTTAACAAATTTTAAAAAGAGGATCGTTAGAGAAGCAAATCAAGTGTAGGTGCAAAAGTGTAAGGAATTTTTTTTTTCCTTTTTTTTAAGATATTCTAAGACGAAATTCATAATCTTTTAAGTAGTCTGGGTCTAGAGAGAAGCTCCAGAAGCATGGGCTTACCGCCTTCAAAATTATAAACACTTAAAACTCAATAACCTCAATTCAATTCATGAGTTTGATATTTTTAGTTACTTTTTAATTAACTTTTGATCTTCTAAAACTTAGGACCGAAACTCTAGAGTTAAGAGATCAACCAAAATGACATAAGTTGTTTGTTTTTTTTTTTAATGTATTTATATATATGCAAAGAGTATAAGAATATATAATTACCTCAATATAATCCTGAGGCATTTCGGTAAGAGGCAACACAAAGTTAGTGTCAGCTGCAATAGCACATTCAAAACCCACCACACAGAGGAAGTAGCGTTTCACACGGTGAGTAATGTCCCCAGCTGTAACATACACCTCTATAGATCCATAATCGATGCTTTTGTCTGTATACATAAATATATTATTATCAAGAAGATATTAGAAACTTATAAAATATAGGAATGTGTTGAAGCTTGATTAAGAAGTAACATACTTGCATAACCAAATATAGTAATGGTTGGCTCGTCGTCTGGCCCAACGGGGTTTGGAGAGATCTCCACACGAGAGACATTGCCGAAATCGTATCCACTTTCTACAACCGTCGCATAAATTACATTGTTGAAGTTATGAGTCATCTAAGAAAGATCTAAAACCTGAATCTATATAAAAATATGAAAAAGGAGCTCGGATCTGTAACCAGAGTTTCATCTATGCTACTATAATGAAAATTTCCCATTATTTAAAGAATTTCAGATTAGTATATATAACCTCAGATCCAAAATATATCTGTTTAGTAAAAACATAAATAAGAGCAAACCATATTAATATGAAATCAAGACCTATTTCATATTATTAAATAATATATCAACTAATAAAAAAATGTGTTCTATATATTATTAACACACATAGAAAATACATAGACTAATCAAGAATATAATCGATACTTACTGTTGCAGTATTCGAAATCGACGGCTCGCAAAGCAGGTAAGAAGAAGAGTGATGCGAGAAGAAGAAGAACAGGTTGGATTGTAGGTATCGCCATGGATCAGCTAGTTGGTCTTTAAAGAGGAAATATCTTTTTTGTGTATGTTGTGTTTATTTTTGTGAGAAACAAATTTGTATTACATGTTATGAGACCATTCATACCTACTATTTTATAGTCTATAGATCATAATATCTTCCTAAATTATTGAATCGGTTTAAAGTAATACTATAATAGTTTCCCACGTTATGCACGAGTATCTTTAGAAATGAGTGAAATTAATTGACATTGGTATTGTCAATTATCTTGCCACCACCTTCTCTCATTTACATGCACGTAAGTGGATTCATCTGGGAGAAATTAAAGCTAGCTGTTCAATGAGTCTGTCTAAAAGATACGGTTGTTTGGCAAGTCCCAGTCCGACCATGTGGTTGATTCGGGCTTGATTTCGTGACCATGAATTAATATTTTTTTTTTTCCAAATGTTGTGTAACTTTAGGATAATTGGCAAACTAATTTATTTTCTTCCATATTTTTGATTTTGGCCAAAAATTGGAATTGTTGGTGCAGTAGTTCTTAATTTGCGGGATGGAAATATCCAATTCACCATTAAGTTTCCATCTGAAAATAAGTAATAATCACAAATGCAAATATTAAATGAAAATAATAAATTCTAAAATATATTTTTTTTCTCAAGAATGTATCTTAGTACATAAAATTCTTGGTTTCAACTAATTTTGCTGGATGTTACTGTGAATTTTTAATTCTCAAAATTTAAAGTCAACTTCCTTGAATTTTAGAGTACATTTTGAATAATTAAAACTTGATTTGAACCAACAAGGCTAAAATAAAAAAAAAGTATTAAGATTTTTTCCCAAAGATTTTTTTATGTTTAGTTAGACATTTTTTTATTGAAAATAATGTATTTAGAAAATGTGAATGGGTTGCGTGAGGAACAAAGGTTTTTTGCTTCCATATGTTGCAAATATTTAGTATTTGTGGATGTATGAAGTGAGTTGGAAGGGAATGTGGTTGGAACTCTTCCTTTAACCATCATTCCTAGAGTAGATATGAGAAGAAACTACTTATCTTAGCCTTTCTCTAGGGGTCCTTTCCCAAAGGTCCCTCTTCTCTCTCTCCTTTTGTCTACAAGTTCTCTCTCTTTCCTTTTCTTTCATTTTTTCCATTGACAAGAAGAACATAAAAGACTGTTGAGATGCACTGCAGTAATCCATTTCGGGTGAAATCTCATCCTTTCGAGGACTTGGTGTATAAAATCTCACTCTAGCTTATCATAGGCTATGCTCATGTATGTTTTACCAGTCCTGGAGCAATGCTTCCTTGTAGATGAAACTTGAAATGATGGAGGATCTCGTGAGTGATCATAAGGTTGTTAAAAGTAGCTCTACCAGTTGAAATTATTATCTGGGATACGGGATCCGATCCGGGATACGGGATCTGATCTGGGATTCGTTTCACTCCGCGTTGAAAATTCGGATATTCGGGGGTTCAGGATCCGGATAGGAGTTCCGGCAGATTTAGATCCTGATCCGAATAATATGTTATTTGAACCCCAGATATCTGGATTCGTGTATATATTATGAATTAATCAGTTTTTATTTCATAGGTAAACTCATTAACTTTGATTCTATAGTTTTTTTTTCAATATTTTTTTGGACTTATTATTTGAATTTTTTGTTATTTGATATCTTGAGATATTAAAATATTAAGATTCTTTTATGTTATTTAATTTGTCTTGTTATTATTAAATTAGGTTAATACCCGGGTTTTCTGATTTCATTATTTGGTTAATCATGTTTTTATAATTTAGTTGTTTAATTTTTTTGTGTATTGTTATCAATTTGTACAAGTAGAGAAAAGAACGCTATCACTGCATTGGTAAACCGCAAATCTTGAATTAACCGTAATTTTTAAGTTGATGCTTAAGATGTAGCTACAGAATAGCCCTCAGACATAAAAGAAGATTAAAATGATTACCCAGTAATATTGTAATGGATAACTAATATTGCAAAGTTTGAAAAGAAACTAAATCAAATTAATATGCAAGGACATTCTTGAAACTGAAGCAAGAGATTAAGAAAAGAGAACAAAACAAAACCATTTTGAGAGATACAAGATATCCACGTAGCATCAAAATAAATAAACATTTGCATATTAAATCGTCCATCACCAACAAACGAAAACAGAAGCACACCTCGATGGAACTGACTTCTTCCAAAGGACTTCATTATCTTCATGTGATTTTGATAAATGATTGCTTCAAATCCCTTTTTTTTTACCAGTCAAAAACTTGTAACCCTTCAAGGCAAAGATGGCTGTATAAGCTCAACCCTTAACCAATTAAGAGAAAAATTAGCACTCACCTGTGCACTTTGTTGGCAAGAAACGGGCCCAGTTGATATTTTCTATGTCTTTTGGAATCGATATTAACCTACACGTTTACATTTTTCATCAATTCTCTTGATTGAATAATATTATCTTTATCTAAAGTGTTTATGAGAAGAGCTAGAGCAATCTACACGTGTTTACGAAGAGCTCCTTTTCACTGATCATATACTCATTTTCATATTCTGTTCTTTTTTCAAGTGAATCATCAACCTATGACATGTTCATTAAAGGCGAATTACGTTCCTGAAAGAAGCATGTCCATAAGAAGGCTGTTACAACTAATTCAAATTGAAAATCCCTACTCACCTTTCCAAATAACACCTTTCACACTGTAATGTAGACTTAAGAGGTAAGATTGAATTCAAGTAACACCGTGTCTCTCTTAGGTTTCATTGATACAATGAGAGACATTTGACTAAACTCTGCATTGCTCTTACCTGAGCAAAACTTATAAAAGAAGAAAAATGTTGTCTTCTCAGTCTTCTTACGCTCTTCTGCTCTGAAAACTTGACGATTCTACATCTTGTCGTTTCCTTTCCCATGGAACCTGCAATTCACCCATGTCAGCTAGCTCCCTGTGTCCACCACAACCCTGAACCTCTACGCCGGCGTTCCAACCATGACCTCCGCGAAATACTGCGCCGCTCTGTAGTCGAAACCCGATCCCAGCACCATCTTCGCTCCTCCATTCTTTTTCCGTTTCTGAGTGATCAGGCTTTGAAGCTTCTGGTCCTCACCGATAATGTCCTCAATGCGATGGAAAGATGTTGGCGTCGGCAACACAGTGTCACGGTGCGCCATTTCGAGACACACCACCTCCTCTTCCATTGAATCTGCGGCGGCGATTAGGAGCATCGTGATGATGAGACAGAAGAGCCCTCTCAAAGTACAGCAACGGAGATCGAGAGAAACCGGAAACGGAGGATCGGAGGAGAAGGTGAGATTAGATGAATGAAGACAGGTTTGACGGTTTGAGATATAGAAGGATGTTAAAGAATATGAATCATTTGTAGAGCAAAGAGAGAATTTAAAGATCAAAATGAATTAGCAGAGAAGAGAAGAGAAAAGGTCAATGTAATATTTTTTTACAAAGTACACGTGTCTTCTTCTCGACTGATGATGTGGCACATACAAGGAGAAAGTTGGCCAAGGATTTTTAATATAAATCATCAATTACCACTACAAATATTCACTAACTACTCAAAAGTAAATAAGGGACAAAGAAAAAAAAATTCTTACTGTTTTGAGATTTGCAGGTGTAATTTTTTTGATCGAGTCACCGAAGAACACCACAACAGACCGATACACCATTTCAGTCAACAGCCAACGAAGACAACGCGTCGGCTGCGATGGGAACTTTCATCGGAAGGAATCACTCAACTCTCTGGCCACAACCACCTGTTCCTCCTCCTCTTCTTCCGCTGTCCCAATTCGTTGAAGATACTCTACAACAACGTCTCCAAGGTTTAATCAGATCCGCCGGTGAAAGCTGGAAGTACGTGATCTTCTGGCAGATCTCACACGATTTCGAGTCTATCACCGGAGGGAACACAGTGATTCACGGATGGGGAGGTGGATATTACAAAGGAAAAGAAGAAGAGGTCGAAGTCGATTTTGGCCAAGCAGGAGCATGAAAAAAAGGAATCCTTGGAAGATGTAGAGGCGAAAAGATAAGTGGAAGACGAAAGGTGAGGTTTTTTTTTTAATTGCAAAGTTTTACTAATACAAAGAGTGAATTTTTTTTTTTTTTTTATAACTTTTTTACTAAAAAATAAGCCACGTGGCATAGTTTTAAGAGTATTTTTGTAGCTGAGGTGGACACTCCTAGGAGCCTCAAATAGCTACTTTTATTAGTATAGATTTCTATTTTTTTCGGATCCGATCTAAAAATCCATAGATATTTCAAATTTTAGAGAAATATCCGGATCTCGGATATCCGAAAAATTTAAATCCGGATCCGGATAATTATAATACATATCCGGTGGATCCAGATATCCAGATTCGTCTTAGGTCTACTATTAGATATGAAAACAGACTGGTTTCAGAGATTATGTCATCCAGAACTGGTTTGAGGTGTAAGGTGAATAACTTGGAGATGATTTTGTTGAAAACCTTGCATGAAGCTGTAGAATGATACTCATATAGCAGTTTAGGATTTTGATTTTTTGGTACGAGTCTGATGTGAGTTGAGTTGATGGATCTTTGTAGAATACCTGTAGAGAATAACTGTTGAACTTCCATGATAATTCGCTGGTCCAATTGCCTCCCAATTAGATTGGAAGAAACTTGTAAAGAAACCGTCTCCACCAGGTTTTGTTCTGGTGGATAGCAAAACAGGGCCTCTTTAATTTCCCTTGGTGCAGGAAGGGTGGTGATGAAACCGTTTGTAGCTTGGGATGTGCATGGTGAAATGGCTTGATTCACTATATATGAAGCACATGGTTGAGCTGAGGTGAAGATGGATTGAAAGTAATGAACACTTACTATTATTCTCCCCCAATTCAAATGGGTCCAAGTTTTCTGTTTTGTTTTTGGGCTTCGTTTATGTTTGTAATTAAACGGTTCATTTGTTCATTCATCAATGTCGTTATCTTCCAGGGGTTTACTACTTTATTTGCACCATTTTTATAGGCTTATAATATACATCTCGTTTTTTTGTTGGTTTCTTTTAGATGAAACGTCAATACCGTGGAGTTCTCTTTTTTTTTGCAAAATTTTCACATTAGATGTGATTCTCTTTGTTTTCTTCTGCTATGCACTGAACTTAGCTTTTATCTGTGGCTATGGGTGAAACAATTCTTAACCATTTACAAATAGATGCAATAGAATTAAAACAAAACCTTCAAAAATAAAGAATAAAAACCTAATTAAGCTAAGGCAGCGATGAAACTGAAGGTCGATGATCTTGCCTGTCCCCTTCTACATGTCTTGGAGCTGGACCAAACATGCTCAAGAACACCTTCATAATCCAATCAAACCAATAACCTCTCATGTCACAACAACAACAACAACAAATCTAACATTGTAAGAATGTTCAAATGATCATGACTTACCGGTAAGAATACAAGGCCATGCAAGAAACCAAGGAGGACTAGTGCCAAATACATCTTGAAGTAGTAGACCTATTGGAAAACAAATTCAGAAACCAAATATGAAATGGTAAAAGGAGAAAAGAACAGGCTTCAAAGAGATCACAAGCACATACCACAAATACTTCTGATCTCGAGAAGCCAAGCACAATCACTCCAACTAGCTTAGTCAATGTAATCCCACTGCAAACAGTAACATGATACGATTATTAGAATATTTCAATATCAAGGAACATTAACATATGTTACTTAGGACTTTGGTTCGTAATCTAAAGCCAGTACCTGAAAACTGAAGCTCCCATCCCACCAAGCGCCTCTTTCATCCTTTGGTTTCTGTCCCCAGAGCTTATCTGAGCATTAAGGAAACTCTTGTCAGGACAAAAAGATCAGCATGTTGAGAATACTGCTGTACAGACAGATGAGGAAGCTGACCGAGAAAGCATGTGTTATGTGTACACAAAACTCAACCGCTATGCCCACAGACATGATTAGATTTACAACTGATAGTGCGTTTAGCTGGATATGAAAGATTGCCATCACTCCCTAGCATGTATAAACACCAGTAACCTCATGAGTGTATGAAGATCAGTTTATTGGTTTTATTCATAAGTAACTATGAGAGTTAAGTTACCAGGAGATCAATAATAATCATTGCAATCACCAGCAAAATTATTGCAGAGCTCCAAAAGCTAAGTTAGAAAACAGACAGAGAAAAAAGTATTAAGAGAATTAAGCTTAACCATGTCTAGACTTGTAGTAAATTTCATTGGGAGTGAGCTTAACAGTGATATACCTGCAAGTGATGATCAAACACACGGCAAAGACGGCAGCTGTAAAATGAATGGAACATTCATAAGTCATTTTATATGTGAAGTCAAAATGTATAATCAAGATCTACCAACAAGAACCTCGAACTAAAGATCTGGGATTGGAAGGTTTACGAACCAATGGCTATGGAGAGATTGATTAATGCAGTTTTCCATATGTCAAGATATTGCTCAAAGAACATATAAAACACTGAATATGGATATATCTCCATCTGAAAGAGAATAAATGACAAAAAGTTAGTCATTAAGTTCACTAAGAAGAAACTCTTGCAGAGACCATGGTGATGATGAACTATTGCGACAAGTTTGTTTAAGCAGATTCATTAAGAAATATGAAAGGAAGATGATCCAACGAGATATGTTAAGGAGGATACAATTTTTTGAACTTTTTGATCAAGAAGATACCAAAATATGAAAGCATGCGTCTTGAATTTACCTTTAAGGAACGAGAAACTTTTGAACTAAACTCTTGAGCAGCTCTCATTGAATTAACAAAGTCAGCCTGAAAACAAACTTACAGTATAAGTTTACATGATAACAGCGACTTATATCAAACATGGCAAAGTTTCTTTACATGAGATAGGAACGTACCTGCTTGTTAAGAGGTGTGTGATAAGTCCGGAACGATGATGCTTGGATGATACCATTTTCATAGCCTGATAAGAAACGAGAGCATCACAGATTCGGGTATCAATACAATGACAGAACCAAAAGTGGATTAAGAAAGATAAGAGGGGACAGTGTGAAAACCTTGCAAATCAACACTACTGGAATAAGCACCATGGCCACCTTTAGCACAATCAGCAGAAGGAAGTGCGTTAAGGAACCAAGGAAGTTTCTCTTTGAATTGGATTGTTGATGGCCGGTCACTACTTAAATCTGCATGACGAAAGCACTGAACAACCACACAAAAAAAACGAGTTACGTAAGTCATCATTACGGATACATATTTGATTAGATCATCATGAGTAAAATTACCGTGGTGCAGTCTTTGCATACTTCACTTAGGCCACAACTGCCTTGATCAGGAGGGCAACAAGGAGGCTACAAATGCAGCACAAGTCACAGTAAGTCATAAGTTGGTCTACACATATAACACTAAGCTACTTTTGAAACAGTTTAAAACATTTGGAAGATTGAAGCCACTGTTTTTCTGCATGTCGGTTCATTCAAACTCCAACAGTGTGTGTGTAGATGAATATGTGACCACTACATCTTAAAGTATATATGAACTCAAAAGCTTAACAGTGAAGCATATACCTGGTCATCAGGGGGACAAAAGGTACCATTTGTGAACTTTCTGCAACAACCAAATGCCTCGGGAGATAACCACACAAGAAAGTCATCGAGCCATGAAGCAGCTGGCTTAGCTATGTAGCTTAGTTCTGGAGTCAAAGAAGCCTTTGCAATCTATCGACAAGAATAAAAGTTAGATCCTCGAAAAGAAGAAGAAACCAGATACTCTACAAACAATGTGCCTATTAGAATAACTGAAACCTAATTAATACAAAAGACATGGTTCAAAGACAGCTAATAAAAAGAAATGCAGACAAGCTATATACCTCATTTAAAAGAGAATTAGAATCACACTTGTTAATGGAACAAAGTTGATTTGTCTGTCTTGATTCTGAGCTGAGACATGAGGCAAATCGAGTTTTAATAACAAGTTGGACCAAATTATAGTGGCCAAACTCTTACATCTAAA
Source organism: Iljinskaea planisiliqua (assembly GCA_900108845.1). Taxonomy (NCBI): domain Eukaryota; kingdom Viridiplantae; phylum Streptophyta; class Magnoliopsida; order Brassicales; family Brassicaceae; genus Iljinskaea; species Iljinskaea planisiliqua. Next base: position 8,336,664 of record FNXX01000004.1, on the reverse strand, counting down.
AACCAGAAAGTGATATACCTGTAGTTATAATTCTTCAGAACAAAGTAAAGAGGTGGACCAATTCGAAGATATGTAGAGATATTGTTGAAGTAACCCTAGATGAAAAAAAGAGGAACACTTGTTAGAGATATCCTAGATTTGGTACTTTGCAATTACTAACATCAAATGTAAACCTGAAGATACGAGTCCTGAGGAAGAACAATCTGTTGCTCCAAACCAGGCTCAATCCGAGTGGCCAATGCCTACATGGTCCACAAACACAATACATTAGAGAATGTGTTTCAATGGCTAATGAAAGAACTATATAATATCTCTTATAGGTCAGAAAATGTATCAACTCACAATTCCAGCCATTGCTAAGCCAAAGAAGAAGGAAATAACCAATATTTTGACTGCCCAATGGCTGAGGATGGGTGCATGGACTTCCTGAAAGTGTAGAATGAAGTTATGTTTCATTTAGAACTGAAACCATCTTCTAAGGTATAAGATGATTATAAAATACCTTCATATATCGAGTCAAAAGGCCAGCTTTCTTCTGACCAACCCCTGAAAGTGATACAAGACAACTCCAATCAAAATTTGATTTCACAAAAGCCTGCAATGAATAATGAGACCCCAAAAGTGATATAACCTTTGTCAGAACCATCTGATGATTGTGGTCTCTTAATACATGGGAAGCAATCAATTCTCTTATCCTCCGTACGTTGGAAGTCAAATACTATCAAGGCAACAAAAGCAGTGACCTGGAGAATGAAGTCCAAAAGAACGGCCAATGCTGCAAGCAAGACGCATAGAATAGTAAGAAAGCTAGAAGGAAGATAATGAAAAGATTCAAACTGAACATGCTGAAAAGTTTTTGCTGACCAGCAAACATGGAGAACACTCGAACAGCTGGCATTTTGATAAAAGCACCAACAGCAAAAGCTAAAATCTCGGCTAGACTTGCAAGTGTAATTGATGGTCCTACTTCCATAAGGGCGTTGCTTACTCGTCTTTCTAAAGGCAGCTCCTGCTCTTGCCTCTTGACCGCATGAACCAGTATGCACATGTTATCAACACCAACCTGATATTCAATGTAGAAGTAATTCAAAATTAAGAACAAGTTCAAGAACGTCGGCCATAAAATCACCTACATATTGTAGTCGCAAGCAATATTAGAAACAGACATGACTTACAGCCAAAACAAGAAAAGGTATAACTTCCATTATGATTAGAGTCGATTTCATCCCAATGGCACTGAAAAATCCGACAGAGCCGAGGACAGACAACATGACAAGAAGAACACCAGATAGACCAAGCAGAACCTGTAATGAAGAAGGTTACATCTCAGAATAAGGTATAAGGAAAAAGTTTCGAAGTAACTTCATTAAGAGTATCAGAATCATTATCATACCTTCGATGTAATATAAAAGGAGTTCAAGCGAGGTGCATCCCCAAGTGCGAGTGATATATATGCAAACATGACAAGATAACTTATCTGAAGCAGAGAAACAGAAGAAGTTACAAGACATGAGATACATATTAGGAACCAAACAAAGTAGGAACGAAAAACAAAACTAGAAGACCAGAGAATCGTGAAGGTAACATCATAAAGAAACTCACGGCTATAGTTATGACATCTGCTGTACTTTCTCTTTTCAGTTCGTCTTCAATAGAACTTTCCGAAGAGAAAGAAAGAGTTAAAACTTTTGATTGAACCATTGGCAACAACTCATCCTGTCACATGAACAGTGCAAACGTAAATGAAGGAACAAGAACAATAACATTGAACATGTACGTCACAAAAACAACGATAGCATTAAGATATCAAAAATTCGCAACCTTGGCCAGTTGGATAAAAGCTTTCTCCCATGCGACTGCTTTCTCAGTTTTGTTACCTTCGTTGTCAACAGCATTGTCCACAGGATAAGTCACAATAAAAGCAGAAGCCTGTCTTAATCAAGTCAATTAAAAGGGGCGTTAGATACTCATATAGAGATACTCTTATGTGGTTACTCTAACAAAGTGAAGAATACTACCTCACTATAAATGTTCCCTGAGAAACCTCCCAGTGCAGTTGTTGGATCAAGGGGACCCTTAAATGCACTCAAACATGATTCTGTCGAGGTGAAATGCTGAAGAAAAGTGGTGAACATACAACAAAATGGTTATATATCGCAACTAAGACATATTGAACGCAAGTATGATCCATTTTACAAAGTACCTCAAAGCAATATTTAACATGATCGACGCCTCCAAAGTCATCATAATTTCCTGGTTTCATCTTGAAATACTGCCTCCAGAAGCAAGAGAATCCACTAGATACGTTAAAGACTAGAAAAGCTAAACACAAGTACTATAAGAAAAAGGAAGGAGTGCAACCTGCAGAATACTCTGTGTGGCACAATCTTCACCAAGTGGTTTCAAGCAAATGTCTGTCAGAGAAACCATTGAACCTGAGTGATTTGCGCGTAGTCCATCAACCTACAATATTAAAAGAACATTTTCAATGAAAACATTATGTTCGGTAATCAGATGGAATAAAAAAAGTGAGAACGAGAAAGCAAGTACCTTCTTTTGTATGTCAAAAAGTAACTTAATATTGTCATCTGTCAAAATTTCCGGCGCCTTCTCGTGAGAAGATTTTGGAACTGTTGCTATAATTAGCTGCAGAAATTTCCATAACAATGTGAAAAAACAAATACTTGATAACTTAAGGCTCCAAAAAATTTTAGTAACAGAGAGACAAGTTGATAGAAGAATATGAAACCTGTTCAATTCTGTAGAAAGGAGCAAGATGGGTGTCAAAGAATTGTTTTTCTTCAGCAGCTTTGCTCCCTTTACCCACCCACAGCTGCAACATACAGTAAAACAACAATTTATATGAACACTTACTGCAAAAGTTAAACGTGGTTGAACATAGCATAGCTTTAAAGAAGAAAAAGTCGGTTAATTTCGTTACCTTATCAGGCCGTGTCTCAACTTTGAACCGGATCAGACCCACACAAAGTAGAAGAACAACAAAGACTGACAAACACAAAACGAGAGTTGGGTGTCTTGCAACCCAGATCCCATACTTCCTGGACACAGATAACACGACAAATGTCAATACCCCTTTATTTTGAAGCTAAGCAGCAAAACGTAAGAATGTTAATAACCTGTAAAAATTGGCCAAGTATCCTTGTACTGTCGAAAGCTGAGCCCAGTTTCTCTGTGGAGTGTTTTGTAGCATCTGAAAGAACATGATTAAAGCAATGAGCAACTCAAACTTCAAATGTTATAATGCTGCAAAGGCTAAGGACAAAGTACCTGCGCATGAATAGTGTCTGGTTTTTGCATGTTAACAGAATTTCGTTCTCCTCTAGCTTCTGACGATGGTGAGCTCTTTTTCTTACCCTTTACTCGGTGAAGCAAACCCCCTCCAAGAAACAATGAAACCAAGACAATATACAAAATGGCTAGAACGAAATCAACACATTTGGCCTGAACGATTGAAACCAACCAGGACATGTTAAGCAAGACCATTGTTATCATAAGCATTAGTTAAATACCAAAATCCATATTTTCACCTCAAGTGATCCAATCTTGATTGAGCAAGAACGTCTTTTCTGAGTAGGAGGTGCTGCTGTACTGGAGCAAGCACCTGCAGAAGGACAATCACCACAAGAACATCCAAGAGTGTCATCACTACATGAATAAGTAGACACATTCATAGGCTTCATCCCAGATGAAGCTGGTGGCATCGGCGAGAACTTGATCCCATACGGTGATCCCGGCAAATTCACACCAGCTTTTTGGCCGATAAACGCAAACCATTCTGATGACAGAAGAGAGCATCTAAGTTATTACAAGATAAGATGAGGACAGTAAACGCAAGCTCACACAATATAAGCCTACCTTTAAAGTCCCTTGCACCAGCTCCTAGAAAGTCTAAAGCCTTGCTATTTGAGCTACCGAACTTCACATCCTTGCAAGACTCGAACATTCCTGCTCCGAAAGCATCGGTTATGTAGTACTCAATCCCATCCACGGTCGAGTTATTCTTGACCTGCCAAAGACATCACTTGGACATAAGCTACTTGATGATGATGGTGTTGGAAGCAATCAGACAGTGTATCATTTGTTCAAAACATGTTTTGTGTACCTTTGTAGTAGAAGTTACGTTGATAAATAGACTTTGATCCGGAGAGCAAGTGAGTTCACAGAAAAGATTCAGAAAGTTCCTCAAACATGCTGGACATCCTACAATAAAGGGAATAGCCTGACACAAAAAAGAAAAAAGACAAACTCTTTTTTCACATAAATATATATTTGTAATCACTATCAATAACATCAAAAGAGATTTAAACTTAATAACTTAAACCATAGCTATCACAATAATAAATTTCATCCATAGTCACAACCTCTTGAACAATAAATTCACAACATTCCTAATATTCAAAAACATTTCCAATAAATGGAATAGCTTGACAAGAGAAAACAAGAAAGAAAGAAAAAGACAAAACTCTGTTTTTGCACATAAACATTCATAGTAGTATTTGTTGAAATCACTATCAACAACATCAAGAAGAGGTTGAAAGTTAGAATTGAGCCATAGCTATCACATTGATGTTTACTCAGACATGGTCGGATGAAACATTTTTATCGTTCATTAAAAGCTTGGTGAAAGTTAAAAAAAAAAAAAAAAAAAAAAAAAAAAAAAAAACATAACCATCAAATTTAATGTTGTGTAGTGTTCTTACCTGTTGAACTTGTGAACGTAACGTATCGAATTGCTTCTCTGTGCAACAAACGTTGCCTGTGATGGTTGGACACAAGCTTTGAATCTTTGAAGATAACAAATCGTCAGGCTGTAAATAAAAAAATATATATATCATAAACCAAACAAATCATTTATTACTGTACAAACAAAAATCAGCATTTGCTCTGGAGAGAAAAATAAAATTTTAAAATCAGCAAAAAAAAGACTCACCTTCACGGCAGGGATGTTAAAAGGGCAATTGAGTACTTTCCCATCACTGCGTGCTCCACAGATATCATACATAGCACAATATCCTGCTGATTGTCTTGCTTCTACTCCACAAAGAATATACAGAATCTGCATCGATTATTTAAACAAACAAAAACATTTCAGAGAAATACAAAACAAAACAAAACAAAAAAACAATTTGCATCTCGGGAATATATATATATAAAAAAAAAAAACGAATTCAGAGAAATATCAAGAAAAAATTGGGTTATTCTAATGTTGTAGAAAATGCAGAAAATTACAATTCCAAAACAAGAACAAATCTGCCATAAGAGAGGAGAAGCAGATGAATCGAGAGAAATATTGAAATAACAGAGAGAGAGGACTTTCCAGGAGAAGAAGAGATGGAAGAATCTTCATGCTTTCTTCACCGATTTTGATATTTTCTTTGGAAGAGAAAATCGAAGCGGAGGAAGATTGGTGATAATTCTCAGAATTTCATGAGAATGAAACCAGCGTGAAAGAGATATAAGCAGGTGTAAATGATCTGTTCCGGATTTCAAGGGAGAGAGAGAGATAGAGAGAGAGAGAGAGAGTCAAAACGATGAAGAGGTTTTATAGTTGTGTTTTGTAGACATGTGTGACCGTGTTTTGTATATATACACAGTGTGTTGAGTTGTGTTTGTGATGTGTTTTTCTTTTTTTATAAAGCTGCCATTTTCAGTATTTTTTTTCTTCTATTTATATATCTGTATATAAATCTGATTCTATTTTAATAAAAAAGGCAAAAAAAATTAAAGAATGGTACTAGTATTTATTTTAATTTAAACATACTTTTAATAAATTAAGGCTTTTGCAAATTATGCTGATAATTTGAGAAATCTTATAAACTTTCAATCGATGTTACAAGTCGAATGATAGATCTGATTGGTGAACAGAAATGGAATGGATAGATTTGCTGTTATAAGTTAAATGATAGATCCGATTGGTGAACAGAAGTGGAATAAATATTTTTGTTGTTAGCTAAAAATATAAATTATTAGAGAATAATTTAAAATTGTAGAAAAAAATTGATAGTGTTATGTTATAATTGTTCCAACCGTTTTTTTTTTTATATAACAATTTTATCTAACAATAACATTATTGTTTCATTTTATGTTATCAATCACACCATATAATGTTTGTATTGATGAACATGATTGGAAAATAAATACTCAGAACTGTACATTGTAATGATTATATTTGTACACCATCCCATTTCTGCTATTTAAAATGTTGAAATGTGAAATGTGAAATGTTAAATTGGAGCATTGGAAGCAAACACTTGTTGGTATGCAATACATGTATATGTATGACCCACAGATTAAAACTGGGTTTTTTGGTTGAGAGTGGGGATAATGATGAGAGAGTGTGATCACATGGAACCGAAAAGGATTTTTGCATTTAAAAACAAAATTTTGTGTGTGGGCCAAAGTCCCATTTGCTTTTCTAGCTCGTTCCGTTTACACACTTATCAGTTTTTACAACTATTTTCATGATTTAACATGTATATTAAAATATACAAAAAATTGTATTAAACATAAGAAAATATTAGCGACTTCTTCCCAAACAGATTTCATCGTATTACTAGTGAGTTCCTTCCAAAACAGATTATTTTTCTTTTTCTTTTAAAAGCGTTGCTTGGGAAAAAGAAACTTCAAAATTTAAAAATCTGTTAAAATTCTAGGTGCTAAAAATCTGTTTTACTTTCCAATCATTAATTTATAAAGATATTAATAATGTGTTTTTCTTTTGATTTCAAAGGAAAATCTAAAATATTTTTTACAAAATCTATAGTCATCAAAACATTATTTATAACTTTTTGTCAAAAGATTAATTTATAATTAATTAAATTATTGGGGGTAAATTTTTTGCTAAAAAAACAGGACTGACAAGATATCAAATGTGAACACAGTTGACGAAACTGTGGTATAGTTAATCTCGTCCCACACCCCGAAGCATCGTCAGACATTTGGAGAAATAATTATCTCGCCATTTCCATTGAAAGTGATAGATAGGCTTAACATCTTTATATTAAAAAATATTTGGAGAAGCATTCATATTGACATCTCTATTGATTGATTTAAGCTAAATAACTCAACAATTATTATGATGTGAAAATTATCATAATAAAATAATATCTCGACAATTTTAAACAGTGAAGCAGGTCTTTTAGACGACAACTTACTCAACACTTGGAATCTCATTCGAGAAACAGGACTTGAAGTGAGGTGAAGTAAATAAATTTGATTCACACATACATTCAAAACCTATACATTTTTCTAGCATGGCTCGCGATTTTATAATCGCTTGTCGACATGAGACAAAGTGACAACTTGAAACTCTGAAGCTAATGGAACCTGAAGATTCTGCATGGAAGTTTGGACAAAGTTAACTAAAGGACTTAAACTTGTTTCTCGACAGATTGGTCTACAATACTTTCGGTTATATCAGACTTAAACCAAGATCGAATCACACTCTTTTTGTTCTGGTACATGTTTCAAACTATACTTCATAGTTTTTGGAGGCCACTTCAACATGGAGAAATACCAAGTTATCTAAGTCAGATCCTTCACCTCATAGAGAATTGATAAAAACCATGAAGGATCAAGGTTATGAGGACAACCTCTTAGGCTGGTTCACTGCATGCAGCAAGGAAGCGACTTGCCACTAAATCAAATCCCTCAGACTGTTGTTAAATAATATTTGTTTTTTTTTGTTTTTTTGCATTTTCAAAGTTTTTGAATACTACCTTTTAGTCCAGTTCCGTAACAACTTCTTTTCTTCTTTTCATCTTTTCAACGTGTCAAATGGTTTTATTCTTATCTAAATATCCCTTCGGCAGAGGCAGGATATTGCTTCCATAGAAAGATCTTGGTAGGAGTAACAAATGTCCAACCCAACCCAAGAAAGGGAAAGTAGAAAATGAGTTGTGTGTATGAGGTTTGAATCAGAGGTTTGCAAAATGATAGGGGTTTCATGAAAATTACTTAGCATGGGTTCATAGACACCAGATCTCTCGATGGTTAGATCGAGTCGGACTTTAATAAGAAATGAAAGAATGACTATAAGATTTAGTCCATGCGGTATGTTGTATATCTCTAAAAATAAAGTGAATTTGTGTAGTCATATAATTAAACGACAGTTATACATGCTGAGAGTTGGGATTTAGGCAACTGTTGATGTAAGAATTTCTGCCCCGTCAAATCAAAATTGTATCCAAAGAGAAAGTAAAAAGAAAGATGAGTAAGGTCTAAAAAGAAAGTATTATATTTAGAGACACTTTTTGAATTTCCATTTATACAATGAAACACTTTGTGCTATTTAGACATTTTTGGATATTTAAAATTCTAAGTTGACTTCTAATTCAATATTTTTTCTCTTTTCTCTCTTTCCTCTTTGATCCATTTTCCTTTTTTTACTTTTACCATTTCAAATTATTTGATATTTTTAAATAACTTCAAATTTATTGAAAACTGTGTAATTAATTATATTTTATACTTTTTATAATTGGTTGAATTATTATTAATTCATAGTTTTAATGATACTTTTTTAGATAACTTGCATGTTTTTATTTTTATGTTTCTACCCAAAACATCAAATACAATGAAACAGAAATAACATTTTCTTGCTTTTTTTTTGTCATCTCCATATTTTATTTACTCATTTTCTATCATTTCCAAGAAAATAAAATAATTTATTTTTTGCACTATGACTTACAATTTTTTCTTTTTTTGCTACCCATTTTATTACTTATACGTGGATCAATCTTGTGGATCAAATCCTGTAAGAAAAAAAAAAGTTGGAGATAATATGGTACATATAGGCCAAAACTATAATGGAGATATCTATGGTGGATGAATCAAACTATGTAAAAAGTCTATGGTGTATGAATATAAAAATAAAAATAAAGATAAACATAAATATAAATATATTAATACATATAAAAGTGTTTGGGTTAGTCCATGTATAAAAAGCACAAATAGTATTTGTTGCGTACAAAATGGTGTACAAAATGTCTAGAGACAAGTGTGAACTAAATATCATAATTTATATATGACCAAATATTTCAATGAACATGATTTTGTGAAAAATATTGTGTTAATATGGTCTATCATCGCTATATTCAAAGGTTATTTATATTATCTTGTTCATAACCCATTTCCAAAATAGATTTTTTTTTTTTTTTTTTGTGGATTGATTGAATTTTTTATTACACATCCAAAATATAGTAAAATGGGTTTTAAATATATAAAAAACTCGATTTATAATTCATAGTATAAAAATAAATTGTATTTTATTATAAAAATTGAAAATGATTAAATATAATTTTCATTACTAATTATATTAAATTAATGATTTGATTTTTTTAATTTAGTTTTATAAGTCATAAAATTAAATTTAAGTAAATAAACATCAATTACTTTTCAACAGTTTTAATTTTGTTTTAAAATGTGAATATAATAAAATTAATATTTAAAATTGATAGTAATTCATTTTTATTTTAAAAGTGAAGATTTTACTTTGATAAAAAAATTATGATATAAAAAATTAGACTGACCTATTTTAAATTTAATAAAATTTTAAATTTTAGTAATTATTAATATTTATATTAATCGATTATATAGTGAACAAGTTGAGACTAATATTTTTTACGATGTCCATTGCAGATTGTTATATCAAACATTAAAAGTATTTAGGCCACTTTGAGATGGTTTAAAAGAACTAATTATCACATTTCGATTATGAAAACATTATAAATATTTAAAATGATGGATGATATAACTCATTTTGATTATAAAAGCATTAAAATAAAATTTAAATTAATGCAAAATGGATTAAATATATCTATTTCCCTATTTTGATATATGTAAATCTGTAATTTTATTTATATAATTAAAAATATAATTAACAGAATATTAAAAATAAAAATATTGTATATCAACGTAAAACATATTAAACTTACATTATATAAATTTACAACGACTATTTATTAAAATTAAAATATAATATTTTTTAAAAAGATTATAAGCACACATTATAGTGTGAATTAGAATCATGATCTGAAATATAATAATTAAAAATATAATTTGTAGAATATTAAAAAAAAAATATTGTAGATCAACGCAAAACATATTAAACTTACATTATATAAATTTACAACAATTCTTTATTAAAAAATATCATAAAATTATTTAATAAATTTGGACTAAAATCAATAAATCTTAAATTTTGATTTTGTATTAAAAAGAAATAAAAAGAAACTAAAAAATATTGTTTCCCTTCACAGTTCGTTAAAATTTAGTAAATTATATAATATATTTATATCTAAAGTAAAAATGTGAACATATCTTAAATTTTTTCATATATAAATATATTTTGTCCAAAACCTAGAAATAAAAAAATTAAAAATTTCAAGTAAATTAAAAATTACAGAAAAAACATTTATTATTTATTAAATTAAAATTTTATAAAAATAAATAATGTTCCGTAAACGAAGATCAAATTTAGTATATGTTAGTATACAAACACATCTATTATCCAAGCCAATTAGTTTTTTCTTGTCTAGCACTCGGTCTTTAGTTACTCAAACACAAACCAAATTTTTAATTGAAATTTGATTGTGGATCTTAGTGACCCCGAGGAAAAAAGGATTACATACTATTTTGGAGACCTTTAATATGATCAAGGAACACTCGATTCTCCATAAATCACTCTATTGATGAGGAACCTATAATATGTGTGTTTCGAACTATTCCGAAAGAAATAAAAGATTTTTCGAACTGTGGCTCCACTAGCTAAACTTCCTTTTTTTTTTTTTTAATTGATGAATGGTTTTCCTTAGTAACCTAAAAATTATCACAAATAATAATATATGATTTGTTTGCTAGGATTCAATGTTCAATTCTTGATAAACTAAATCTTGAAATCCAAGAATTGATATATCACCGACATTAGTCCTCCACAAACCAGAATAATAAAGCGTACTAATCATTTTAATATCTCTATGTGCAAGAATGATCCATCTGCGATTCTGTGACTATGACCATACCTACCTAACTTTTTTAATTTCTTTGTATACTTATATTTAGTGAGTTTCAGGTAGACCAAAAAAAAAAAAAAAGTAAATAATAAAAATTTGGTTTAGGTATGAAAGATATACTAATAACATAGAGATATATAGAGTATGTATTATATATAACTTTCGAAAATCGAAACCCGCCTCAAACACCAACCCATTCATTGTGGGAAATAAGATAGTTTGAGTGGGTTTGAATATGTGTCATGTGTACACCTATGTGCTATCTTCCATCGTCGCTTTCATACATCATCCACGATATTGACTATCTTATTATATACCCAAATTTTGATACAGCCACCAAAAGACAATGTTAAGTAGCCGATCTGATATTACAATATACGTGTGACTTCATTTCCAATTACATAAAATATATGAAATTCCCGGATATCTTGGGGCATGTTTTAAGCCCATGCATTAGTATATATATATTACTAATTTCTTCCATATTCAATTGAAGGGAGAAAAATAGGAAGTGATTCACCTAATTTATCCACTTATTTGGCGAGAAATTGTTATGGAAGTACGTAACTACATCCGTGTTTCTTTCCCACACAATCCCTTTAACTGCTTACATAAAAATTGCTGATGACAAAAAAAAGAAAAACATAAAAATTGCTATGGAGGTACATTAATACCTTTGAAAAATTATATTATAAGTTTTTGTTTTTGCCTGACATATTTTTCTCCATGTCTTCTAGATGAATTTATTTTGTTTCATATAGCTTCAGTGTATTTTTTTTTTTGTTTTCTTAATTCTTCGTTGTTCAAATTATTGGAGTAATTGTTTAGCTTGCAATCCTTAATTAAGAATATTGTGTGTCGCTTAGGTAATCCTATCGTGTTAGTTTTTTCGTAAAATTTTATTTTTGAAATAGATAACTTATTCGAACTTTTACATTTTTTCTAAAAATTTTCGTATTTTAATATATATTTTATTTTTGAGATAGATAACCTATTCGAACTCTTACATTTTTTTTAAAGGTTTTTCGTATTTTAATATATATATTTTTCGTGGGGATGGGGTTTTACAAAGTATACAAACAACGACAAAAAAAAAAGTCAGAAACCAAATTCTTAACGAACTTGGTTAAATGAAAATCAAAACTAAAATTGCTATAAATTTGATTTTAACCGGGAAATTGAAAACCTTAAAACAAAAAAAAATGACTTTGTCAAAGCTGATTCTTCCATCACAAAAACACTAGAAAGAACTACCAACTAAATAGACTTAAAACTAGGACAAACATAAAATATTACAAATATCTATTAGTCTCAGATCAGATGTTCAGTATAAATCACTCAAACCATTTTAAATTATTAATACAACATTATTTAAGATATACTTAAATTATATTTTTTTATTTATATTGATATATAAACAAAATTTAGAGATTTTTAAAATTACAATAATATTTGTCAAGTTTTTTTAATAATGTTTATAACTTTTTATTAATAAATATATTGGTTAAATATATTTTAATATAATTATTAATAAAATCTGTTTTATAAAATAATTAAAAACATAATTGAGAAGTTGTCTGAACAACTTATTCTCTTATTTTATTGATATAAAATTTTATTTCTCTTAATTTATTTATTTTCCGACCATACTTTTTATTATCTTTAATTTATATTGTTAGATATGTGAATTATTTGTGATATTGAATAAGATATATGAAAAATATATGATTTAAAAATCTGTTTAGCCTGTTACAAAATGTTACATCCGCCCTTATTGGTCTCTATCGCGTCATCACCAAATAAAAAACCAAGATATTTAGGAGAGGATGAGAGAACCGACCAGAGTCAAACTCGAACACTGTCAATAGGCTCCATCGTCATAAATCAGCCGCTATGTGTAATCACAGTTCATGAACCGCTTGCGCCCTCAAAACAATCGATCTTATTTATGTGACTTCGAAAATTCAAACTCTTGCAAACACTTTGCCGCCGCAGCAAACACACATTCCTGCTAACAATCATTACTGCATCACTGGAGAAAATTTGAAAAAAAAAAATTCGAAAAGAAAGCTTAACGAAAGTCTTTAAAAACAATGCTTGAGAAAACGTCACCCCATCTTATCCTCTTCATATATAGGATCCACAAAGTACTACTATATATTCGCTTAGAAGCTGAAGAGAACACAAAATTACTGATAAAGTGCTAGCTAAAAGAAAAAATAGAGGAAATTTTTTTGGTAAGATAGCCTGAAATTGGAGAGGTAAAAAAATGGTAGAATTTTTGATTTTTTTTTTTTAAAAAGAGTAAGAAAATACCCACTCAAAAATTTCCTTAAAGATCTAAATTCTTATTTATTATATGTTAAGTTAAAAAATTAACTCGTTGAACCAAATATTGAAAACTTTGAATTTTGTATTACAATAATAATTATATCTTTGTTTTATAATAATAGCTACTTTTCTTTAAAATAATAATAATACAAATGTAATGTATAAAGGATTAATTAAATGAATAACTAAAAGAAAAAGAAAAATTTTAAAAGTAATTTAAAAACCTAAATCTAATGATAAGGATATTGCCACGTAAGTGCGATTTAGTTATTTTGTATGTTTTATAATGGTTATTGAGTAAATTATTCAATGTATAAAACCTTGAATTCTTGAAACACCATGCAAAAGCCTATGGTACGGCGGCTTGAATTGACGGTCAACCGTATTATATGTCATATACTAGGTTCGAACATCGAAGTAGATTAATAAATGTGGTGAGTCTGGCGACCGGAATGCAAAAAAAAGATAAACCAATATATTTAATATTTTGTTATATACTTGTTACGTATGAAACATATATATATAGGTGTTTAGTGGAGCCTGGAGAAGTATTTAAGGGGTTGTTGGAAGTGGGTCTAATGATGAGAGTGTGATCACATGCGACCGAAAAGGAATGCATTTGTAACAAAGTCCCATTTTCATCATTTAACATATATATGTTGCAGTGTTCATCATCAAATAAGCATGGCATACGTTTCTAGGGATTCACATCTCTTCTATATGTGAATTTAGATCAAAATATAATGCTATATCAGAGTAATGCTCAGTAGACTTGCATGTTTAAGATATAGTGATTAGTAATCTAAGATATAGTAGTGTGGCAGGTTAAATATTATGATTGTTGATGTGGATTTTTTTTTTTTTAATTTAGTGTAATAATATACTCAAATTTTTACATATTTTTCTTATGGCTTTACTGTGTTTTTAAATATTTTATAGTAATTTTTTTCTTTGAAAAAAAGTTTTCTCATATTTGTGGTTTTAAAATTATTATATATCAAATTAACAAAATGACATTAAATAAAACAAAAAAGTATCAAAACATGATCCAACAAATCAAAACTATTAAAACAAAAAAGTATCAAAACATGATCCAACAAATCAAAACTATTGATCAATACATAAAAAACAATAAGTATGATTTACTTAATTGGATAGAATTGATATAGAAGTTATCTTTGAAAAAAAAGTATTTCTACGATTTTTTTATAGATAATTTTAGTGGAGTTGAAACCTTTTAAGTTAGTTTTCATATAAAATTAGTTTTAAATTATTTAAATTTTTTTCTTAGAAAATTACACTTATATTAGTGAATATACATTTAATTTATCTGATGCTGAGAAGAAGACTGTAGAGGAAAACGCATCTTGACCTAGACCAAAACCACCTCGAGTTGAAACATCATCTCACTGAGCAAGGGAAAAAAGACCCTGAACTCAACCAAATCATGGACCGAGGCTGTAGATCAACGCTATGACATTTTTGGGGAGACATTTCCTATTTTGTCCAAAACTTCAATCCAAGTGATCTATGACCTCTGTAACCTTCTAGTTACTTTATTTTATCTTCTTATTCTTCATACATGTCAAGAGAATCCACATAAGCAAATGGCATGTCTCCATATACATCTGAGTCCCATAAATTTAGTAGAAAAAAAAGTGCTTTTAACGATAACGATTTACAACGAAAACAATTCATCACAAATTTAGAAGAATATTAAGACGAATTTACATTGATCCAAAAATTCACCATTTAATTTTCGTAAAATTACATTAAATCTGTTAGTCGTAAACTAAAAATATTTGATGTATATAAAACAATAACAGTACAAGAAAAAAGATATTCATCGTAATTTTATCGTTATCTTAACGATAAAATGTATTTACGACGAATTAGTAACTATTAAAAAGATTGATGAGCACTTTTTAGATAATGTATATTTGCTACATTATGACGAAAATTCATATTTTTTATTTATGTAACTTTTTCTTTAAAAAAATGAAATATGAACACAATTAATAAAAAATTCAAAAAAGAAGTGAGATAAAATAGACGAAAAGAACTGGAAAATGAAAAACTGTCTTTATTCTTCAAAAATTCGATAGAAAAGTACATATTCTCTGATATATTTATATATATATATATATATGATTTTGCAGATTAGAGATGACAGTTAGTGGTCATTTGCGACATTTATTGCAGTAGTTTGGTTTTCTCTGTCGAGTCTTAAGTCATGTCTGCTCGCACCTTTCGAACACTTGGTAAAGAGTCTAGACCATCTCTCTAAGTTTTATGGATGTGACCAGTTTAGAATGGAGGTTGAATAAAGTAATGAGATTGGAATTAAGTTTTATTTTACAATTTTAAAATAAAATAAAATGATATCTCTAATTATGTTACATCATTTGAGAGATCGGTTTTTATATGTTATTGTCAGTTCAACTTCACGGTGTTAATTACAAAAATGTTTTTAATGACCATTTTAATGTATTTATTTTAGTTTTATTTGTCTTGTTCAATAATCATTTTTCTAAATTGATTTTTACAAATAGCAAAAAAAAAAAAAAAAAAAAAAATATATATATATATATATATATATATATATACATGTCTTAAAAACATCAAATTATAGATATTTGATTCTTACTAATACTTATCTATTTTTGGTTCATAACATATACACTGATATTTATATATACTTTTAAAAAAAATTATTCTCTGGTGATAATAATAATTTTGTTGTACAAAGTTTGATACGTGTTGGAGACAAATATTATCTCTTACATTAAATGAGTTTTGAACCACCACGTGTAATTAGTTTATTCGAATCTTCAGACACCATTGCTTAATATGATTTATTGGGTCAATTCTAGAGGTATTTGGGTCTACCCTACAATGGCTTGAGTAACTTCATGGGTCATGCAACCATTATCAGACTCGAGATCAGTTAAGAACTAAATGGTCAGATGATCAAATACTTGAACTAGAAGTGTAACCTCACTTGAATCCGTAGTTGTGCCATGTTATCATGATTAGACGGTATTGAGGGATGGATGATCATACATAAAACAAACCAAGTGATAATTCTATCTAGAATCTAGAAAACCAAACTGACTATACACAACATCCAGATCCTAATATCAGAGACTCGAACCAGTACTATGATATCCTTGGAGAAGCAAATATTTACGTCTATTATTAATTAGGAATTCTCATTTAGTCTCATTTGAACTTATGCGCCAATGATTAACGGTTAATTACAATCTATTTTTATCACGTGTGAAATGACTTTTCAACAAATCTAGAGAAAATGAAAGTATGCATGAGAAGGTTCTGCCGACTCTCCAGCACCGAGTCTGCCGTAACATGTACAAACTTTCACCAGTCTGTTGTCTGAACCCATGCAAAGACTTGTCAGTAGCTTACGAACACGACAAAAAAAAAAGGTAAAAAGGACTCGAATGCATCGGTCGATCCAGAAGATTCATACCCAATACAAATACCACGAACATAATTTTGTATCCCAACCCCAAAGAGATAACATTTTATATATAAACTTTCCTTCACTAAGAAGGAGATCTGCCTTTTTTTTTAACTCTGCAAGCACTTAAATATATCATAAGCTTCTTATGATATATTTATTTCTTCAACCATTTTCTGAGTTCTCTCTCATATTTCTGAAACTTGACCTCAATTAGCTTTTACAACTATTTTTTTGATTATAACTTTTTTTTTATATATCTAAAATAGTAATAAATTCATGGATTTTTTATTTTTTGGCTAATTATTTATCGAAAATACTAATCTTCTATTTTCTATTCATTTCTAATTTTTGACATTTTTTTATATGATCATAATATTTTTTATTTATCTCTAACTTAAGTTTTAGAAAGCTTCGGCACATATCCTTCCACCATGTTTCAGGTTTCATATGTTGTTTATCTTTGCATGAGACTTGGCCTAGAGAATGAAAAATTTCCTACATAATGTGTAATTAAACTGAACATAATACTTTTTTGAGTTCGGATCTCTGAATCTCTTTCTAGTGGAATAAGGAGAATATGATTATTATTTATATTTATTTATATACTGCATTTTTATAATAGACTCCAGTTTTATGGTTTTTACTTTTTCCACCAATTTTTTTTTCAGGTTAACGAAATTGTGATCTCATTTATGCTATCCTTTCATTGCTTTATGTTATCATTAATATATTTTTCTCACAAGTTCATAAAAGTGTAGAGAATTGTGTTATGTTTTGTGCCTACCGCTCTTAACAAAACCAATGACAATGAATGAATACACACTGCAAGAAAACATCCGTAAACGCATAAGCAGTTGGACAGGGAGATATCTCTCAGGTCGCATGCAACTCATCGGATCAGTAATTCACAGTCTTACAAACTTCTGGATCTCTGCATTCAGATTACCGAATGCTTGCATCAAAGAGGTTTATAAGATTGTGTTGCATTTCTCTGGTCTGGAACTTTGTACTAACTAATCAAAAATAGCCTGGGCTGAAGTGTGTAAACCTAAAGAAGAGTTCTAAACACTGTTTTGCGATTTGGGCCATAAACAGTTGAAACAGAATGATTTGGGCCTTTGGGAAAAAAAGAAAAGAAAAATGAAGTAGGTGAAGCCTTTTTTCAAATCAACGGTTCTCTTTACGAAATGCAAAGAATCTTCTGGATCCTCTCTCAGCTACTCCATTTATCTAAACCCTAACCCTCCCATCCCTCACTTTCGTTTTAGAGTAAACCATTTCCTTATCCACAAAATCCAGAACGTTCTCCTTTGCTCCGTTCTGTAAAACATGGCGTCCGCAAACGCTCTCTCTTCTGCGTCCGTGCTCTGCTCTTCACGACAGGTGAAGGGTTTTGTCTGAGTTTAGCCATTCCCGTTTTATCTTCCATTACTTGTTCTGCTACTTTCCTTTGGATTTGTCTTTTACTTCATTCTGTTTCCATCAATTTAGCTTCTGTATGCTTTAGTGGTTTCTGGGTTGGTTGAAAAATGGTTTCTTTCTCAATTCAGCTTCTGTTTATGCTTAAGTGGTTGTATGAGTTGGTGAAAAATGGTTACTTTCTCAAGTTCAACTTCATTTTCTGCTTCAGTGGTTTCGGGGTTGGTGAAAAAAATGGTTACTTTCTCAAATTCAAATTCATTTTCTGCTTAAGTGGTTGTATGGGTTGATGAAAAGTGGTTACTTTCTCAAACTCAACTTCCTTTTCTGCTTTAGTGATTTCTGGGTTGGTTGAAAAATGGTTTCTTTCTCTTGGGAGATAGAAGAAATTGGTTGAGATTATTAGAAAGTGAATCTGGTTTAACGGGTGTTCTTATCTTGTGGGTGTGCAGGGAAAGCTGAGTGGTGGGAATCAGCAGAAAGGTCAAAGAGTAAGCTACAGGAAAGCAAGCAGACGTTTCAGTGTTAGAGCAAATGTAAAGGAAATCGCTTTTGACCAGAGCTCAAGAGCTGCTCTTCAAGCTGGTATTGACAAGCTTGCTGATGCTGTCGGTCTCACTCTTGGCCCTAGAGGTATTATTAGTAGCTCGTCACTTTCACAATCTCAATGTATGTGTACAGATTTGTATCTCTCTTTTATCTTATCTTGTTGTTTTTCATTTGATGTTCTCAAGGGAGAAATGTTGTGTTGGATGAATTTGGAAGTCCCAAGGTTGTCAATGATGGAGTCACCATTGCTAGAGCTATCGAGTTACCTGATGCTATGGAGAATGCTGGTGCAGCACTTATCCGTGAGGTTAGTGTGTGAGAGCTTTAGCTTTGTTGTTACTTCTGTTAATGGTGATTGATTTGGTGCGTTTGTTCTTGTTGTTGTGTAAAAGGTTGCTAGTAAGACTAACGACTCGGCTGGTGATGGGACCACCACTGCGTCTATCCTTGCTCGGGAAATAATCAGACACGGATTATTGAGTGTCACTTCTGGTGCGAATCCCGTTTCGCTCAAGAGGGGGATTGATAAGACTGTTCAAGGTTTGATCGAAGAGCTTGAGAAGAGAGCTAGACCTGTCAAAGGTCGTAATGACATCAAAGGTACTAACTTCATCCAGTGACCTCCTTTGTTGTTATCCAATGTTGATTGTCAAAACTGTTTCATGATGTCGTACTTTTGTGTTTTCAGCCGTGGCTACAATCTCTGCTGGAAATGATGAGCTTGTGGGAACAATGATTGCTGATGCCATTGACAAAGTTGGACCTGATGGTGTTTTGTCCATTGAATCTTCATCTTCTTTTGAGACTACGGTCGAAGTTGAAGAAGGAATGGAGGTATGAGTTTTTTCGTCTTTATTATTAACTCACCAACTCCAGTTTAATTCTCCAATGTCTAATTTGATTTCTGTACCTTGATGTACAGATTGACAGAGGTTACATCTCACCTCAGTTTGTTACAAACCCTGAGAAACTACTAGTTGAGTTTGAGAATGCGAGGGTGTTGATCACTGATCAGAAGATCTCTGCAATCAAAGACATCATCCCCATTTTGGAAAAGACCACTCAGCTTCGAGCTCCATTGCTGATTATTGCAGAGGATGTTACCGGTGAGGCCTTAGCAACCCTTGTCGTGAACAAACTCCGTGGTGTCCTCAATGTTGTCGCCGTGAAAGCTCCTGGATTTGGAGAAAGAAGAAAAGCTATGCTTCAGGATATCGCAATCTTGACAGGTATATGCAGATACATAGCTATGTTTTAGTTTTCTTTTTATGTTCTTTGTTGTGTTCTAAACTTTCTGTCATTTTGTAATGTTGTTCTTTAGGAGCTGAGTACCAAGCCCTTGACATGGGGTTGCTGGTTGAAAACACAACCATAGATCAACTGGGTATTGCCCGAAAAGTCACAATTAGCAAAGATTCGACTACACTTATCGCAGATGCAGCTTCCAAGGACGAACTACAGGCTCGTATTTCCCAGCTGAAGAAAGAACTATTCGAGACTGATTCTGTGTACGACTCAGAGAAGCTCGCTGAGAGAATCGCTAAACTCTCTGGTGGTGTTGCCGTCATTAAAGTCGGAGCTGCAACTGAAACTGAGCTTGAGGACCGTAAGCTTCGTATTGAGGATGCAAAGAACGCCACATTTGCTGCTATCGAAGAAGGAATAGTTCCTGGTGGTGGTGCGACTTTGGTGCATCTCTCCACTGTCATTCCTGCCATTAAGGAGAAGCTGGAGGATGCTGATGAACGTTTGGGAGCTGACATAGTACAGAAGGTAAGATTCATTCATACGTGCGGTCTTAAAAACTATAATATGATCAGTTGAGATCAATCTTATGAGTGTTCATGTTTTGAATACAACAGGCTTTGGTTGCACCAGCTGCACTTATTGCTCAGAACGCTGGAATCGAAGGAGAAGTTGTTGTTGAAAAGATTATGTTCAGCGAATGGGAGCTTGGATACAACGCCATGACTGATACCTATGAGAATCTGTTGGAAGCTGGAGTGATTGATCCAGCTAAAGTGACAAGATGTGCGCTTCAAAACGCTGCTTCGGTTGCAGGAATGGTACTGACCACTCAGGCCATTGTTGTCGACAAACCGAAGCCTAAGGCTCCTGCTGCTGCTCCTCCTCAGGGTCTCATGGTGTAATGAAATTTACACATTTCAATCGTATGGCCATATTTGTTGTCCCCCAATTATCTGCAATGTTTTTCTTCTTTTTTTCTCTGGGGGGAAATGAGTAGTTTGTTTAACGGTAACGAGAAAGAATTATCTTTTTGGTTAAGGATCGTTCTGATTGCAAAATAAAACTTGGAAAGTTTTGTATTTATTATGTTCTCTGGCAAAGAAAGTAGAACAGAAAAGTGAAAAGCAAGCAAATCTAGGACGTATCCAAGATCTCTGCAATAACAGTTGGTATAAGTCTATATAGACATTGCAAACAATGAAAAGTATTTTCTGCATGTTCCTCATCAACAGCTTTCTAGCAATCCGAAGCAGGAGCCAAAAACTTTCTCGCAGTCTCCTTCATCAACTTTTTATAGTTTCATTACCTAACAATACTCTATATGCACAAGGATCGTCTTCTCAGACAGCATAAAAGGTAGACTCGCTCGTACTTGTCCCAAATTATCCATAAGTGCTACACTTTTCATGGTTTCTCTATAGCCGAAGCCATTAATCTTCTCAAGAAAGTGTAACACATTTGCATCTTTCGGATATAATCAATATATGGACTCTCTGCGCTCTAATACCTGAATCCATATCCAATTAGTTGAACTAGATTACCATTTCTAAAGGCGTATAATCTCAGTCTTTAGGAAACAAGACAGTAGATAAGTTTGCCTCTCCCTTTACCACAACTTCATTTCGGACCACATCAGAACAAGAACTTGGTTTGATGCCACTCTTAACTAAGAATGTAACCATCATTTGTGCCTCTTCCCGGTTTACTTCAAACAATGCATCAGCTAATTTTTCAAATACTGTAGCATCAGGAACGAATCCTTCCCTAACCATCTCAGCCACCACTTCTAAAGATTTATCAATCATTCCTGCTCCATAACACCCTTCAATCAATGTCGTATACATTGCTTCATCAATCTCAAACTCATTTACACGCAACTCGTTCAACAAACTCATCGCTTCACACACTTTCCCTGCTTTGCAGAGTCCATTCATCAACTCCCAATACGTATCCTTGCTCGAAATAACACCTCGGGAGCTCATTTCGCTGTGTAGCTCAAACGCTTTCTCCACTAATCCGAATCGAGAGTACCCATTCAAGATCAAATTATACAGATAAGTCTCCACTCTAAGCTTCTTCTCGTGCATTGTCGAAACCATCCTTTCTGCTTCTTCAAGCTTGCCGTAACTAGTGAAACCGTCGATCAAAACCTTGTAAGTATCGAGATCAAGCGTCACGCTTTCCTTCTCCATCAACTCAAGAACCAAATCCAACTCTTCGAAATTCCATCTCTTGACACAAC
Organism: Iljinskaea planisiliqua; assembly: GCA_900108845.1. Classification (NCBI taxonomy): domain Eukaryota; kingdom Viridiplantae; phylum Streptophyta; class Magnoliopsida; order Brassicales; family Brassicaceae; genus Iljinskaea; species Iljinskaea planisiliqua. Next base: position 8,314,361 of record FNXX01000004.1, on the reverse strand, counting down.
AATCTATCATCGACTTAAATGTAACGATATTAGGCTTAACCTCCACCTCCTCCACCAACTCTCTTGCTCTCTTGATCTCTCCATTGCAACACAACGCGGAGACAACAACCGTTAAAGAGTACACTGATACAACATCTAACTCCGAAGCAACCATTAGACGAAAGAAGTCGTTAGCTAATTCAATCTCATCCCTTTTCTTGAGGTTTAGGAGATGCAAAGTCAAAGTCTTTTCATCGATCTTAACCTCATTGTTCTTCATATACTCAAAAACCTCGACAACTTCATCGAAACTCCCATTGTCTGAATAAACCATGAGCATCGAATTAAAGAACCTCGCAACGACTTTCGTCTCGAAGCCACATTCATCGAAAACGCTAGAGGCGATATCGCGAAAAGGGTACCTGAGAATGTCGAGTTTCAACAGTTTCTGCGCAACTGAGAACTTCCTCTCCGACAAAACACGGAAAGTCAGAGACAAGTGAGTTCTGAGATCGGGCTGAAAAGAGAAAAGAGATGGGTTTTCGAGGATGAATCGGAAGAAGGAGACGCATTTACAGGATTTAATATCTGGGTCGGATAAAATACGGCGAAGAGTGGAGAGACTGAGATCGGAGATTGGCTTTTCCGGTGAATCGAGGCGTTGGTTTGTAGAGGAATGATAGATGATGAGATTGTAGATTGAAAATGGGTAAGTTCGTTTGGTTGTCTTTAGGGTTTTTAGAAAGCTTTGTAGAGTCATCGTCACTCTCTTCAAATCGTCTCGTCGGCTTTTTTGGCTCTCTCTTTCCACTTCGTTCGTCGGAGTTGGAACTTTGCACCGGCACGTTCACAGTAGCACGATGTTCGGTTTTCCAACATAAGAACGTTTTCCAGAGAACAACAGCACGTTCGGATTTCCAATACGAGAGCGGCACGATGTTCGGTTTTCCAATATGAGAAAGCACAATTTCTAATCATGTCTCAAAATATTTATGTAGGTCTAGGTTGTTTGCTCCTGCATCTAGATAAAACTGAGAATTGATATTTATTTAGTGCCATTAAATATAGTATCCAGATAAAACATCTGGAAATGAGTTTTTAAAACTCAGCCAAAAATTGTGAAAAAACTTAAATAAGTTTTGATGGAGCATTCATACACAGCGGATTCAGTCAAATTTTAAATGATGAAAATAACTTCTTTACATTAGAATTTGCATCAAGAAAGCATTTCCAAAATTATAAGACAATATTTAAAACTCCTCTAATTTATAATTGATTTAATCAATGTACACAATAATATTGTGTTTTCTGTCAAAACAAAAAACAAATCACGATTTTCTTAAAAACTGTAAAATCACAATCTTTATCAAAACCGCAAAATCATGTTTTCCATTATAATCACAAAATTATGTTTGATACAAATTAATATGGTCAACATTAAGATAAAAATATGATCAATAAAAATCAATGGTTTAATGAAAAATATATTCATTTTAATCATTTATTAATAAATGCATCTAAATATAAATGTAAATTTACAAAAAAAAACACACACATCAAACAATCAAAATTGCATGGAGATCTATAATCAAACATGGAAACAAACAACAACCAGATAGATTATTCATATGCAACATGTAAATAAAGCTTAAACGTTCTAACCATCCTTACCAGTGGGCCACTATGTCCTCTCACTAGGTCCATGAGTCGGTTCATTCCTGTCTGACGGTCGGAACATTAATCAGGAGGTTTGAAAGTCATGATATACTGACACTGCAATCACCACATGACCATTTCCCATGTTTTGGCCTCACTCATACAGTACCGCGAATGACTTCCCGGTAGGTCACCCATCTTTTGACTATTCCAGCTTAAGCACACTTAACCCTGGAGTTCTCTCCGGGTATGTAACCGAAAATGTAAATGCACTTTGGTGACATAGGTAAGCAAATCAATTCCTTTAACTTCTCCACATATACCAGAAATCGGGATGTTACCAGAAATCGGGATGTTACAATTCACCCCCACTCACATAGCACAATGTATTGCACACCACAATAGGTTCCAAACCGCCTCCCAGATCAGAACTAGGATGGTTAATCAGCTCTAATACCACTTATAACGCCCCAACCGCCTCTACCAGTGGCCCCCATGTCCTCTCACTAGGTCCATAGGCCGGCATACCCCTATTTGACGGTCGGAACGTTAACTATGAGGTTTGAAAGTCATGATATACTGACCCTGCAATCACCACGTGATCTTTTCGCGTTTTGGCTTCACTCACATGGTACCGTGAATGATTTTCCAGTAGGTCACCCATCATTTGATTACTCCAACTCAAGAACGCTTAACCCTGAAATTCTCTCTGGTTGTATAACTGAAAAGGTAAGTGCAATTTGAATTTGGTGATATAAATAGTCAAATTAATTCTTTTAACTTCTCCACATATACCAGAAATCGGGATGTTACAAAAACATCTAGATGCAACTTCCAAACGTACAACCAACCATAACCGAAGTATTTTTATTATTCTTTTAAACCATACTTTTATATATTTATACAATATCTAAATGTATATAGATATTTAGTATTTAAAACAATGTTTACCTTTTCTACTTTAGTTCAGTTATAAAATTTTCAAAAATTGGATTTAACTTCTAATAACTCTAGTAATTATAATATTACAACTAACTAAATTATATTTAATAATTTTATATATTGAGTCCAACCTGCCGCTTCGATTGAAGATGCTGAAAACCCAAATATATGGATAATTAACCTTAATTAGACTTAGAGCGGTAAGAAAGGAGCCACACACCAATGACCCCAAATCTGAAAAGTCACCCAGAATTAGTGTCGTTAAACCCTAGAGAAGCCGAACACATACACTAGAGAGGATCCCTCTCATGGTACAGAAAAAAACAATCTGCTTATTGAAGAGGGAGATTGGGAAATTGATATAGCGATTAGGTAAAAGTTGACCATATATTACTTTTCGGGAACAATTGTCCCGAAATTTTGTTTAAGATAATTAATAGTTCTTTTTGTTTGTTTGTTCATACTAGTTAATAGTTTATATACAGGATTTCTTATTGTTAGTTCATATATATACACCATTTTTATAGTTTTTTTTAGTTCATATACACCTTGCTATCATGTTATACTGTAACTATTATTTTAACGTTTCATATTAGTTCAAACAACTAAAGAGACACGTATTTTATCTTATGGAATATAGTTATTGGACATGGAACAATTTTACAATGTTTCAATAAAGAATTAATACTTTATTTAATGCCCAATCATCGACGTCCGCTAGTTGGTGATACTGAATATTAATAGGCATATGCGTGAAATAAATATATTAGAAACTGTAAAGTCCTTTTTTCGTCAAAAAAGAAAGAAATACAGAATACTTTTCTTTTTGGACGTCAAAACTATAGTAATTGAATTCTAATTCTGAATTTGGGTCTAGCTATCATATCTATTCGCCAAATAAATCGAAGTGACGTGTACTAAAAAAAGTTGTTCAAGCATTTATTAATTGATTATATAAATTTTGTACCTTTAATCATTTCCACCAGGTCCAAGCCCAAATATATATACTTAAAAATCGTGAGAGCTAAAAATAGAAAGATAAACAACCACATAATTATATTTAGAAAATTTTGAGTGACAAAGACAGGATAAGAAGGTTGCCTTAATAAAAAAGTGTGTAGTCAGAGATAAATATATATTTTTCTTAAAACAAAGATTAAACTGTCTAAATCAATTTTATTGATAGGTAGGGGTCAAAATTGTGAAACTGAATTGTTATTTCTTGAATAAACTATTTGAAATTGATAAAATCATAGATATGAGTTTCAAAAATTGCTAGCCATACAAAATAATTGAAAGAAAATATCATCTAAAGTTCTAAATAGTAAACAAAAGTCCAATTTGATGATACAAACACATTAAGTAGCTAGAGTTTGAGAAAATTGTGAATAATATGTACAACTATAAAGAAATGGTCCTCACATACTGAGCGTTGCGTTTAGTTTCAATCTGAATGGACCACAAACACATATTCATCCCCTCAAGCCATTATATACAATCTCATTTTTGTCGGATCTACATACGTAAATCTTTAAAGATTTTAGTACATTTTTTATTTGCATTGTATACATAAACAAGACGAATGCATATTTCTTTTTTTAACGAAGATAAGTGGATAATGGTAATTAGATCAATGCGAAGACAATCAGAACACATACATAAGATTCACCCATGAAACTCTCCAAATTAAAACATATTAAACTCACACATGTCTCTATAAGCTTATACCCTCACTTACGTACCAGTTCAAGCACATACATGAGATATTAAAAAGACAAAAACTCTGGTATTACTTTTCATGTAACAACAATTTCGTTTGCCAATATTATAAAAGAGATGATTGTCGGACCTATTAAAGATCATCATGATCTGAAAAATGGTTGCCATTGTGCATTACAAGAACGAGATAAAATGATTTCGCTTCCACTTATGTACCGTGATCATCGGATGAAGTTTAGGTCATCCAATGCATTGCTCAAAAACCATAATCATAGCTATGATTCATTTCTTAGAATACTATATACGTATGGTGGGAGACACACAAAAATATGACATAATTAATACATTAGTGAACACATATAATTACATGCCTTACCTTTATAAAAAAAAAAAAAAAGATTATTTAGAGTTTGATTTGGAAACAACCTATGTCATGTTGAGTTTGACTAGTAACTATTTAGCGAAGCAGTAAGTGGGTACACAGCTTTGATAATTACCAGTCATGGTACTACCATTTATCTCTTGTATCGTTATCCCATAACGATGAATTATTATTTTTCTCAGAATCGATTCATCATGTCAACATATATATATGACAAAGAATTAGTAATACCTAATTATAAAACAAGGACAAAAAGAGAGTAGTTTGGCTCCATGTCTCATCACTAGTATTGTAGTTATAAGAACATCTAAATATGTAAATAGAGGGGACAAAAATAGGTGGGACTGAATAAGCCTAGCTAAGGTCCACCAACAAGTTCCTTATTGATTCTCAATTTGACTGTAATAGCCAACAACAACCAACAAAAAAAAAAAGAATTGACAGTGTGTTTTGGAATCCTTTTCTTTGCTAGACATCAATAGTTCCATATAGACCCTTTTATATTATCTCAACTTCCAATATAATTACCTTTTTATTATTAGTTTTAAGAAAGAATATATTGATGTTGTGGAAATGCAAGCTTAGATTGGCAACAAACGAAATAATATATATTAATTAATTACCTTAATTAGATCCATAGATAGAGAAGCTTGTGGATCCATTCGTGTACTGTCTTGTGTGGAAGGAAGCAACATGAAAATGACTGCCAAAAAACTTTTGAGATCCTAAATCAAATTCAACGTTATCACATGAAACAAAATACCCACAAGAGTTCTTGGTTAGATCTTTATGTAATAAGAAGTTATAAATGGGAAGACTCGGTTATCATAAACCTCAAAACAAAAAGCAAAAATATTTCAAGCAGAAACAAACCTACCTGAAGAAGATCTGGATCGAATAAAAAGTATATATTTAACATATATAAATAGAGAGAGAGAGAGAGAGAGAGGGAAAGAATAGCCGTTGATTGCCGATGCAGCATCATCAAGATTCTCATTTTCACAAGAGAACTTTGGGGAGAGTGAATCACCACCGTCGATCAACAGATGTGAATCTTGATGATGCCACAGCAGCAAACAACGACCGTGGCTCCGGAAACTGGTCTTCCGTTTTGTTTAATAATCTTCTTGAATCTTGACAAGCTCATAACTCAAACTCAAACTTTTGTGATTAACTACTTACATATCTCATCTAAATAGTAATTAAATACTTAGCCTCCTCATTTATAGACCCTAGAAATTCGTATATACTATATAGTTATGCATATACATATGTATATGTATACATATCGGGGGATAAACATGTCTGAATATTCGAGATGGCTTGTTATGATGGGTGAGATGTAGAGTAACTACGGCAATTTAACTCTCTTCTACTTAATTGAGTCCAAACTAAAGAAAAAAAAAGAAAGACAGAAGAAGCGAAACCCTAAGAGATAAAGATAAGGGAGGGGAATGAAAAAAATCATGAAAGCCCTCTGAACTTTGTAATATATACCGCTACAAATAGTAAAATGAGACAAAACCAAACAAAAAATTTTGTTTTGCAAAAAAAAAAAGGTATGACGTATATATATTACATGTTACCAGATCGTGGAAGCCAGACACTAACCAGAGAAGACCTGATGAGATCTAAAACAGAGAGATAGAGAGAGAGAGGAGAGAGAGAGGAGAAAAAAAGGAAGATACATGTGTGTGTTTGTGTGTGAATATATATATATATGCGACGTATGATATGTGAGTGTGTGTGTATCTATTATATGCTTATACTTGTGATTAAATTTTAATAATATGGTGATTGGTTTAATGGGGTTTTTTTTTTTAGCATAAGATATACAAGAATAATAAATAAAGTGTTGGATAGAGAGTTGATTGGCAGGAGGTGAGCTGTGGTAAACAGAGTTGGGCCAATGGAGTTAGGCGCTGCCGTCTTGGAGTCCACCTCGTGATGGAATATCTCACTTTCTCACTTCACATGTCCAACTTCTTATTTTCTTGCACAACTATTATTGGATGTAGCTAAAAGTTTTTACAAGTTCAGTAAAATTATATTTTAGTACTTCAAAGTTTATGGTACATAGATAGTAAAAGAGAACAGTAAAAGAAAATTGCAATTTAATAATAAAAAAAGCTACTATGTATCTAAAGTTTAACTGTTTAGTGAAAAACATTTAATGATAAAAAAGAATATGAATTGTTTTTGAAATTATTTTTGAGATATTCATATTCTCAATAATAATTAGCTAAAGTTTGCTTTTTTCTTTCAAATTATTCAAGGAGTTTCTAACTATTCCACATCAGAATTTTATTTTAAAACACTAATTAAATAATATATAATAAATATGAGCTAATTTATTCATTATCAATTAGTTTTCCTTAAAAGTCCATAAAACCTAACATTGTATATATACATCTTAGTTTGCTGACCTCGCCCAAGAGTGGTCCAATTAGGGTTTATTGCTAATTCTAGGGCGGGATTTGGTTTGAGATGAAACAGAGAGTTATGATCTTATACGTGGAAACCTATCCTACATTGGAAATTTAAACAAAACTTAAATGGTATATAAGGGATGTCGTTCAATTGATGCATCACAGATTTAAGATAATTACATTTTATTTATATTTTCTCTAGTTTTCTTGTTTTAACTAGGGTTAGAATTTTTGAAGTTTTTGGCTTTTCTTATAGCATCTAGAAAAGAAACCTCAAAACTTTATTTTTGAGGTTTTACTTACTCCAAAATTAATCTTAAAACTTCAAATTTGAAGTTTCATCTGGTCTTTATATTTATATAATTCATTAATTTTAATTTTCAAATAATATTATCTCATATATATTTTATAAATTTTATTTTCATATATAAATTAAAATCATATTTTAAATAAAAATAAAATTATTAATATAAAAGAAACATTATATAACATTAAAAATAAATATTATACATCAATAATATTACATTAAACACAATTAATACAAAATAAAATAACAAAAGAAATAAAAATACATAAAACTAAATATTAAAAAAATAAAATATCTGATTTCAACAATTTTTATCTTGTAATCTTAAAATAAAAATAAAAAAAATAATCTAATTTATTACTTTGAAATGCATTGATTGATCATATTTAGGAATATTACAAAAATAGACCAGTTGAGTAATTTTAAATATAAATTAAGATTTTAATTTATATGTTTTATCTTTATGTAATTTTATATTTTCATGTAATATATTTTATGAATTGATATTACTTATAATATTTTATCGTGTGTTTTGTATTTATTTAAAAGTTTTATGATATAATATAAATTAGTTATGATTAATAGTAAGAACTTTATTTGAAAATTTAAAGTTATATTTGAGGTTTGTCTTTCAGAGATAGACAACCTCAAACCTCAAATTTGAGATCTCTTTTGGAGATGCTTTTATAAACAGTCGTTTAACCTTATTATATTATTATGTTATCAATTTTTATTAAAGAGCTTTTTGCTTTTTAGAAAAGAGTATTCTCTATCCCATGTATTGATTCGATTAAATTCATCACTCAAGAAGCAAGTCCCAAGTGAGGATTTCCTAGAATACATTGGTTGAACTAGCATGTCTCAATCGATTTTTTTGAATCCATTGCTTGAGTTATTTAGCTGCTTCCGCTCTATCAGTTGGTATTAGAGCTGAGTTCTTTGATTTCTTAACCGAAGATGGATTATGAATGTGTTGTTGATTAGCATCTGCAATATGTATCCTTTTGCAGAAGAAAGTCTTATTTTCGAGAGAGAAAAGAGCCATGAAATGTACAAAGAAATTTATGATGATTTAACTTTATGACGTTTATAAAGACAATGACATCTACAAAGAGATTTTTGGAGATCTAACCTATGATGTATATGAAGACGATATTCTCGCTATCTACTTTGCCTCTGAAGAACGGATATTTCATGAATAACGAGACTTGATGCATTTTAGATTTAAGATAATTATTTTTTTTTATTTGTATTTTCTCTATTTTAATAGTTTTTCTATTTTAACTAGGTTAGGGTTTTGAGCATATATAACTTTTCTTACAAATAGTCATTTAGGCTTAAGTTATTGATTTATAATAAAGAGTTTTTGCTTTTGAAAGAAGAGTATTCTCTATTTTTCATATTGATTAGTTTAATATATCAATTAAAAAATAGGTCTTAAGTAAGGATTTTCTAGGATCTTTTGGTGAAGATGACATGTTTCAATTGGTTTATTTGAATCCATTGGTTGAATTGTTTGTGGTGCTTCTTCTATATCAGTAATTCATATTGACAATTGGTTTTGAGTTAGAAAATATATATTAAGATGTTGATCGATTCTCTAGTTATTATATGTATATGCTATGTTATGTTTGGTTACGGTTATAATCATATAAGTCACTTTCTGCCGCCTCCTGCCGCTTTGTGTCGTGTGAAATCATTAAGTTGATGATTTTGTGTTAAACTAAGCAAAATGATTTTTGGTGTTAACAAGATAAAGGGTCGATTGGTGACTAAAAGCGGAGTGGTTATATCAGCTGTTAGCCGTTAGTGAATAGTGCAAAAATGTAAACGAAAGCGGTTAGTGTTATATTAAAGCTGTTGCAACCGCTTTCTATTTATATAACAGTTTTATTCAACCGTTTTGGTGATTGGTAATTATAATATATATTTTTTCTAACCGCTTTTGTTGATGGTCACCAATCACACCCAAAATTAATTAGAATAATTCATAATCGAACCGTCGGTACAAACCCTACATAAGTAATACCATGGAAACTAATATAAACATTACGAGTGAAACAATTAAATTTAAATTTAAATTATGTGAAAAAATAAGAAAAAAGAAACTATCCTTAATTAGTATTGGCTATCTTTTAAAAAATCGTTGAAAATGTGGGCTAACCAGCAGGAAAATAACCATCTTCACAGCCTATTGCAATCTGTCAAAAACTCCACAACTGTCATCTAAAACTCTAGCATCTCCTATTTACTTTAATATATCACATGTTACTTACATTTGTGTTATGCTGATGTGTCATTACCATATTTTAATGGTTGAACTTTTTTATATTTTATTATGCTAAATTTTTATTAATCTTGACTCATAAACACATAAAATTTAAACAATACCTACTATATAATTGTATTTTAAATATTTTACAAAAATTCTAAAAAAAAATTTTAAAATTAATTTTTTATGATTATAATATAATTTTAAAATAAAATTAACCAAATAATTAATATATATTTCTTCCGGCACAAGTTATTACTTAGTACATTATATAACCACATCTCTGCTAGTTAAGAATATAAGAAAAAATACTTATGCGCAATATTTCTAATTCCCAGAAGAGGCTTCGTTGCTTTATCCTGCAAAATAATTACCAAGCAAAACTTTTTCGCATATTTTTCTACAACAAGTAAAATATTTATATAAAGTTAAAAAAAAAATAACCAATTGATGAATTGACTTAATTGTTTCTATATTTTTGAACTTCTCTTCCTATTTAAAGCATACTGTATTATTTGCATGTATTTATTATAGATATAATTTTGGATGTTAAATTATTAGTAGAGAAAAAAATATTTTGATTGGTCTGCAATTCAAGTTTCGAGAGTAGACATGCAGAATCTATAAATATCGATATAAAAGACCAGGAGACATATAGTATCGAATAATATGTTGCCAACCAACCAGATTATTTTGAATTATTTATTAGTTACCTTTTCAGAAAATCATAGATTAATATTATTTTTCACTCTCAAATTTTCAAATCCATCACACAAACTTATGTTCAATATTTTATTGTTATTATCCTATACTATTGTTTAGTTAATTTGTATTATCGATGTCAAAAAAAAAAAATCTGATTCTTCAAAGATTTCTCCTCTTTAAATATAATTTATTTCAATAATAAATCTGATTTCTAATATAAATGAAGAATGCAAGGACTTTTTTTGCTTTTTCTTTTCAACAACTAGTGCGAGATTATAAGGAACAAGTAGGTTGTAAACTGACTTTCTTGTTTTTCCCATGAGAAATATAATTATGTAGTTGTTAAAATTGTTATATATTAATAATACTGACTAGGTGATATTTTATTTATTAAATTTATTTTTTAAAAATTAAATAAAATGTAACTTGAGATCGAATAAATTTATTAAATAATCCAGTTATAATTTATCAAATATTAATTTATAAATTTTCTACTATAAAAATAGTATCAAAATGAGATAAGATAAGCTCAATATTGGGGGTTGATGCCATGAAGGTCCCAAAAAGATGAACCCAAAGATATGGTATTGATAATTTGTGAGGACTTTGACTTCACTCTGAAATTCTTAATTTCACAATTCATATTATTTAAAAATATTTATGTATACAATTAATCATTGTTAAAAGAATTAGTGGAACAAAGATGAATGGAATATAAATGAGGGAGGACAAATATATACTAGGCATGTGGTTGTAAACTGGATTGATTTATTTGAGCCAAAATTAAACAAAATTTAAGTTTTGGTGTAGGTTCAGTTATGAGTGGTGAATCAATCAATAACTTTACAAAATTCATTCAGTTATTGGTTTTATTTGGTTTGGTAATTGATTATTTTAAGTTTTTCTTTTATGAAAAATTAATCAAATCATACTGATAGATACCAAATGATATACAAAAATTTCAATCAAAAGCAAACTAACCAAATTTAATTGAAAATGATTAAAGAAATGGTAATTTGTTTTTCTAATATCAAATTTCATCGATTGTATTCTTTACTTCTCTAACCATTTGCTTCATATTTTAATTTTATTCTTTTATAACTATTATTTAATTAATAATTTATATTATTTAATAATCTTATGAACATTATCTTAGAAAACAACATTATCTTTGTGTTTTCTAGACTTTTGTAACATATGATGTGACAAAATCTATTCTATTAATCTAGTAGGATAATATAAAACCAACTTTTTCTTAGAGTCACAAATATAATGTAAAACTAACTAATGTTATGTTTACAATATATAACATTGGAAACTTTTAATAATCTTAGGTTCTCATTAAAGATAAAAATATTATTTTGTGAAAAAATTGAGAAAGCAGAAGAATTTTTTATATGTGTGCATAATATCTCGCCGATTTACCTTTTCCAGTAGTAATATCTTCATCAATCTCAAAACGGTACTCTCTTTATCTCTATCTTTCTCACGATTTTGAATTTCACTAGAGCTTTATCACGTTTGGAATGTTAGACTCGATTATAGAGTTTTTGTTGGAGGAAAATGGAAAGAATTTATTTGGTTTCATGATCGTTGGCTTTTCACAATAATTTTAAATAGTCATATAGTTTTCATTGATGATTTTTACATATAAAGGGTTTTGATTTGGTAATATCATATTTTTAGGTCTTTAATTTTTACTATTCATTGTCCATTTGGTGATATATGATGCTTAAAGTAGCAATGCTTTAGTTGTTAAACACTTGTAATTATTGAAACTCTTAGAACTAAATTTTATCAAGCAAAATTATAAAGAAATCATAACTTCTAAAAAAACCACGAAAATAAAGATTCAAAATGATTTTTATTACTATTTTGTTAAACTTATTCGATATGAAGAAAAAAATTTTAGATAATATTTTTCATGCAAGTATTTCATAAAAGTGATAAGTATTTTACAAAGTGTTTTGCTAGGTAAAAAATTGTGGTGCATATAACTTTTTTTTCTTGTTCTTTTATAGTTGTGATGCGTCGTTGTGGATAAAATATATTCAGTGGAGATAAGAGAGGTTCAATCATATAAAGTCTTCAATGTCTATGGATTGATGTTCACCTAACACACCTACATCCAGCGTTAAGATATGACTACACTAACTTCTGTAGCTTAATATCACTTGTTTCACTCTACCAAAATTATTTCCGATGTCAATTATCGCGCAGCATCACCACTCAAAAGCCTTACAAACTCATTTAAACGATTTTATTATAAATCATATACATTTTATCTTCTAGAAATCGTATAAATCAGAAAAAACAATTGATGAAAATATAGTAATACATAATAACATAATTATATGTAAACTATATAATATAAATAATTATCTATATAATTAAACGATTTTATTATAAACTATATACATTTTATTTTATAGAAATCGCGGAGTAAACTAAGCAGTGAACTATATCCGTACAGTATGATTTCTAAAAAAATAAAATATAAGTGGTTTATATAGTATAACAAAAACTAAAACACATTTTTTTATTTTTGTTTGGTATGAATTGGATCAGTGCAATTGTACTAGAGTAAACACCCATAAACTTGGGTAATATATTTATTTATATTCAATTTAATTAACATTATTATTTTTTAAAAAAAATAACGATATGTTATTTTTTGATCGTCTACAATACTAGAAAAAAATTAGTTTTCCACCCAAATATATATATTCTAATTTTTTATATATAATATATTTAAGGGAACAATATCTAATCTAGTGGATATGCGCATGATATGAAATTTATTGTGGAACACGAGATTAAAGAAAAATGTTTGTCGTAAATATTAAAAAGTATCAAATGGGGAGATTCGCATTAGGCCCAGTCCACCTGAAAGGGACCCAAGTCCGTACAGTCTGACGTAGATAGGTATAGATCTTGTGAACAAGTTGTTGGCCACATGGCGTTGTTGACGTGTTCCAATTGAACCCTCCTGACTTTTCAGCCACCTTTTCCTTTATGATAGATATGAGTATTAACACTATTAAATTATTACAAAATTTCTCCCAAAAAAAAACTATTACAAATATACAGAAAGTATAATAATTTAAAAATAAAATTCTGTAAAAAATAAGTGTCACGTTAAAATTTTGTGAGAATGAAATAGAGTTAAACTATTAAATGTATATTTTATTGGTTTTATAAAACTAATAACTAATATTACAATTTAAATGATAGAAATTTAAATTAAAAACGTTAAATTTTAGGGTAATTCGTAGAAATAGAGAATCACTAATCAGCATATCCGAAAAAAAAACTTATTAAGCGCATTGTAGAACTGAAAATACTAATGTATAATCATTTAGTGGTGTAATATTTATTACTATGTCTGACAACATAAGATTTCAAATTGTTGTTTGAATTTAATTATGAAGTTAAGTATGCATTAAGATCAAGTTTGATATTTTCAAAACATATCTTAACATCAGCTTATATTTGCCAATGACGTTTTGTTCATCTATGCTTTAGAGATTTAAACGATTTTTAGTGCATTAAACAACTTAATATCAAAAACATGATAGTTAATCAAATTTCAGCGTTGAGATCAACAGTATATAAAGAACTATAAAATAGATCCCTATTCTAACTGGTAAGATTTAGTGATTCATGAATTCTTTTGAAATCCTAAAACTTAACTTCGAAATCACTCAGTCATATCAATATAAATCAAGTAAAGTAATAACGAAAAATTCATGATCAAATAGATAAAAATCCAATTGGATTCAGAAATCTTCTTAAGAGATGTATAAATATGTCTCCACAAGCTTAAAAATCACCAAAACAAAAAAATCTGAATAGAATAATAAAATTTAGTCTCAACGATGGATAGAAACTAGAATACATAAGTCAAATCATGTAATAGTCAAAATCCTAGGCAAAACCAAACCAAAATAAGGAAAACCAATATTTCCTTTTCTTTTGTGTAACTAAATCGGCCGGTCTGGAATAGGATCAATGTGTGGATCTATCGATCTGACATGATGGATTGATCGTTCTAGCCCCCGGATGATTGATCTCTGCTTCCTCAGTCTATCACAAAACTTGATGATCTTTTCTCATATGTTTGGATTGATCAATCCAGGCTCCAGAGATGACCACTTTTAGTTTGTTTAAGTCTGTTTTTCACTCCTTTTGCGTTACTTTGATCTAAAAAACTTAAAAAGATACATAAAATACTCGGAATTTTGTATGAAAACGTCGGTTAGAATACGTCAAAAACATAACACGTCACCTTAATAAATGTGGAATTATTTATTTGAGCTCCAAAATCTGTTTTGAAAATTTATTATATAAGTTTGGATTAGATTGTGAAATTTTGAAATCAAATTTCAAATACTTTTAGGTAAAGCTATTTGAATTTGAATCCATAAAAAAAAAATTATAAACACTTAAAATGTTTTGAAAATTTGATATTGGATATCAAGATTTTGATGTAGAACTATTTGAATTATAACTCATAAAGTATATTACAAATATTTCAATTTTTGGTATGATAAAAGTTTTGTATTTTTAATTTTTTTTTGTTTTTGTTGAAAATTTGGTGGTTTATGAATATTTCTACATAAATATCTCACTAAATTTTTTTATTTAAAGTTGTGAGGATATTTTTTTTAATTGAGGTTTCAAAGAGATAAAAATATTCATATATATTTTTTACAAACGTAAATATTTATAAACCTATGACAAGTTTCTAATAAAAACTTATATGATATATATTTTTTGGAGTACCAAATTCAATCAAACGACCCTGCTCATTTGTTTAGCATAATAACATGGACTTTCAATATTGATTTTTTATTTTTCCAAAATATATCATTCTTTATGACTTTATAATTCTTTGTATTATGACAATGTAAACTCATTTTTTGTATTTATAAAATGAAAATTTGTCGAAAAAAAAACTTTTTCATACACAAAAAGAAATTTCTATAACTTGTTTACTTTTCAAAATCATTCAATATTTTTCTTTTTTTTTTACAGTGTCAAATTTATTAAATTAATAAAAATATGTTTATAAGCAAGAAAAAGTGAAAAAAACCTTTCTTATAGAACCATGTTTCACAAAGTTAAATATAGCAAAATAATTTTTAATATGCAAAAAAAAAAAAAAAATTCGAACACAAATCGAAATAATTAATCGACTTAATACCATTTTTGTGTCTATACTCATTTTTCTAACTATGAAAATAATATATCATAACTTGAAATACTAACTGTTATAGAATAGATATATTTCTCTCGAATGGATGAGTAATGAAAATAAATAACGTAGAAATTGGATCACATGCCATGAGGGAGTGTGATCATGATTGTGTGATATAGATCATGAATTATGAGTGAGTCGGTATGAATGAAAAACGACATACAAAGAGAAATATTTGGTCGCAGCATGAGCAAGAAGGACGAACACGACCTTGCGATAGATCACAGTTTATATGTGAGTGGGTCAATACACGTCTGAACAGGGAACAATGAATAAGTAGTCATGTGGACAAAAATGGTTGATCGTGGTGCTATCAACCATGATTCATGAGCAATGGATCATGGATTGGGATTGTTGGATCGAATAAAATGCTCGATTGTATAGTCGAGATAACATGATGGATGCGAAAAGGTGCATGAGTCGGGAAAGATCATACATGCATAGGTGTATTTGTTTAAGTGATCTTTTAACGGTTACTTAGCCTTATAGAGATGGTTGTTCAAATAGCTAAATACGAATTGAGATTATTGAATCGAATAAAATGCTCGGTTGTATAGCTGAGATAACATAATGGATGCGAAAAATGTGCATGAGTCGGGAAAGATCTTACATGCATATGTGTATTGGCTCAAGTGATTTTTTAACAGTTACTTAGCCTTATAAAAATGGTTGTTCGAATAGCTAACCAAGGAAGAGTGGGTTAGTTGTTGGAGTCAAGGAATTGATCGAGTTGGATTTGTCAAGTAGGTGTGGTCAAGTAGACACACATCAGATTAGACTGGACTGAACTATAGTGTGGGCAAAAGGGCAATCAAACTCTGCGGATATGACCAAGGTACAACTAGTTGTTACATAAAATTTAGAGTAACTAGCCTAATCCTAAATAGAATGGTATAGGAGAATGGAAAGTTGGATGCATAAGAGCGTATAATTTGTACCAAGTCAAATGTCAACTTACAAACCTGATTATAATTAAGTAAACTGACCAGAGGTTAAGATGATCAGACTGGAAAACTGCTTAACCGGAATGGAATCAAGAATAAAAACGGATCTTTGCAGCATATTTTTAAGTGAGACACATCTAAGTTTAAAGCGACTAAGAAGAATCATTATAAAAGATCCGAAAGGGTACTCGACTTAATGGGGCGAGTTGAACTAGAAACGGTTTGAAATGAGATGTTCGTTCAAAGAGCAGCGTATGAAGGTTGGTACGTGATATTTTTAGAAGGCACAACATAAGTGCATTCATACCTCAACCCAAGGTAAGTACACTTTTATTCAAAACTAATAGAAATGAGAAGCAAGAGGAGAGCTCCAACTCCACTTTTTTTCATTTTCCGAACACAACTAAACACTCATAAGTAGGTAGGAGCTTCAATCTTCAGATGAAGCTCTTAATCTAAACCCACACACATTTTTTGAATTATCACTTTTAGTTGATCTGTGTCTGACTTTGATATAGGAGAATCTTTGAGAGATAAAACTCTTTCTTTCATTTTTGAGTGATATTGAATGTTACTTCTTCCACGTGTACTGTATATCAACTTAAAAGACTTTGGGACGAGACAATTCATCATTTACCAACGAACAAACTCTTATTTTTCACATATTGATTATTTCACCCGTAAATAAATACTTCAAATGGCATAAAAACCACACCAAAATCATGATTACAATAAAAATATATATTTTATTAGAAATCTTTAATACTTTTCCTTAAAATATATCCACGAACACAAAAATCCAATCCATGTACCTAAATAAAATTGCAGTTAATTAAACTAGATGGATGAAAATTAAAAGGTCGATAATGTGGCTCCCATGAGGTGGGGTGGAGCGATAGACCCAATGGTAAGTCACGTGACAGCCCGTGGTTGTTTCAATAAAAGTGCACCAAAGGGACACTCCTTGCCACGTGACAAGTGGGACCAAAGGACAGAGCCATGGACCAACTCTATTACCCCATCTCCTGTCCGGTCCCTCCCTCTCAAGTCTCTTTTACTTTTCTTGTTCCATGTCTAATAATAATTGAATATCAGAATATTATATTTTTCCAATCCAAAATCGGTATTTTTGTTTCTTTTTGTTTTCAGTTTCTTTGGAAAGTTTTTCTCTGACAAGAGAGATAGAGATTATGTCTGTGTGTTACTTTGGAATTTAAAAAAACTACGAAAAAAGAAAGAAAGAAAAACGATAAGATAGAAATGTCATAATGGAATCTCATAATGAGAGACGCAAAAGTTTTAAATAAATAAATAATGAGAGACGCAAAATACAGGGCCAACAATGAGTAGTAATTACACACGTTTCGACTCTTGATTGGCTGATCTATATCAACAAATCAAATGAAAGAAACCTTTTTGTATTTATTTAAAACTTCAAAGAAAACGAAAAAGTAAATAGGTGACAAAGAAAAACAAATATGAGTAAGTTAAAACTAGATCGAGTAATTCAGTGTCAGTATTTAAAAGATGTACAAGACATCACAGAGATTTATAATTTTTCTTTTTTTATTAAAAATTCAGCCTCCAAAATTTCCAAAAAAAAAACTGTACACCTTTTTGAGAAAAAGTGTGGCCAAATCCACTATCAACTATCAAGTATGGAGATTTGGTCTGAAACTTGGTATGCGTTTGTTTTGTCACTTTGGTGAGTCAAACTTCGACTCATACCAAAAAAAAAAAAAAAAAGAATAGGTTTAGAGTTGCATTATAATGCAGTGAAAAACTGGATTTAACTCACATAAATAGATTTACTCACTCGTTAAATACATTTTAGGATTGTTGGTATATAAACTCCAATCTAATGAAAATAGATTTAAGATAAAAAGTGAACAAAATGAAAACAGAAAAGCAAAAAATAAGTAAAGCATCATACCAAAAAAGAAAGAAAGTAAAGCAATAAGTTTATATCAATTTGAAATTGATAACAAAGTCAAATAATTAGAGTCGAATTCAAAGACAATTTTAAGGTAATCCCGCGAGTCACTTAAACTAAACATTTAATACATTAAAGAAAAATGGTCAAATCAACAAGATTAAATATTTAAATATAATCAAAGATCAATTAAAGAGAGTTAATAAAAACGTTAAGCACATATTTAGAATATAAATAAGAGAAAAAAACAGAAGAATGAAAAACTAAATTCTAACTACACTAGGCTACACACTACTTTTATACTTAGAATTTATGTTCTTGCTCTTGTTAAACACTTTTGATAGGAACTAAGACTCATTTACTACCATTAAATCCACCCATTTGAGTTTATATCTTTGGTTTCTAGTTTACTATAGAATTGGTGTTTGATTTTATGTTTTCAAGAAAAAAGAATATGATCTTCTAATAATTCGGCGCTAAAAGGAAGACGAAGGATGTGTATGTCTAACATGAACATAGGAGATTATTATGGCCAATGAAATGATTGAATTTCTCTATAAATTTTAATTTTAAGTTAAATTCTAAAGCTAACGACTATGTGATGCAAGTTGAATAGTAGGCAATGAAGATTGGTATCAACATTTTTCTCACATAAATGCGGAATATTTAAAATTGTGAGATTCAAATTATTGACTAGAGTTCAATCAAAAAATGGTACGATATATAAATGTTTTAAATTTGACAAAAAAAAATGGCTATGAAAAGATGGTATAAAAGAGACTATTCTTACGGGTTGGGGACCTTTTGTAAATTTAGATGAAAGCAACCTACACTCCAGAATAGAGAATTGTGGAAAAGTCATCCTGAATTAGAAAAAAAACAAATCAATAACACTCTACAAAAAGATTGAAGTTATCAAAGCACACCTGGGTCAAGCACAAATGAATGACTCCATGTCTAATGAGGAGATTCCCAATCTTAAATGGAATCTTTGTACCATTTTTTGGGAAGATAATCTCTATGCAAACTAGCTAAAAGAGGGAGATCGTAATATAACTACAAAAAAAAAGACGCATGCAAAACCAGACTATAAAAATTGAAGAGACATATTGGTGAATTGGTGGAAACCAAAGAAGGCACTGAGAGCTCGAATTTTTACATATGATGTTTTCACGGTAAAAATAAGAAAGAATATTCATTATATTTATATTTAAATTTATTTGTTTTTGTTCTTGTAAAACACTTTTCATTTAAACTTCTAAATTTATTAACTAGTATTTTTTAGAATCTTATTCCACCCATTTAATATTCAATCCGGAGTCACTATTCCATTTTCCAATTCTAAAATGTTTCCAGAAGACAAAATTTTATTCTCTTATTGTTATTATTTATATATATATATATATTTGTTTATTGAGATTTTTGCTTAAAAAGACTATAACAATTCAAAGAAGATGCTTTTTAGAGTAGGCATGAGTAAAATATCCGGACCCCAAGATCTGAAACAAAACTGATCTAAACTTGTAGGTACTTAACCCATCCGGATCTAACGTAAATATTCAAATGAGTTTTGAACTGTTATACCCAAAGAACCGATATCGATACTGATCCGATCTGAGGAGTTTTCATAAATACTTGAAATATAAATATAAATCTAAAAATAGTAGTTTTAATAATACTTATACTAATCCAAATGCCTAAAATTGCAATAAGAAATCGAAATATAATATTTACTTTTGGATAATTAGAGTATTTTTGATGTATTTGGGTAATTCAGATATAATACACCTGAATTGAACCGTATATGTAGTTAATTTTAGATAAAATAGCCAATTAGAATCATATCTGAAGAGTATTTAGATAAACACCGGCCCATAAACAAATTACCTGAATCAATCCGAATCCAAATAAAACCAAATCGACACTGAATCAAAACACTTGCAATTCTTAAATGGATCCAAATGATCTTCAACCGACCTAAATACTCGAATATCCAGCCTTATCCAAGATTAAACTGTTTTCTGCAGTGTTTTTAAACTTGGATCAATAAATCCGTGATCCCGGTACAATCCCGTCTCTTGTGATTTTTTTTTTCATTTCGTTTGATCAAATTTGAGTTTTCTTATACATTTGAGTTTGGTTGGAATTATGGTTTCATTAAATTCACTTTGATTTCTAGTTGAAACAAGGTTAGAAATTGTCAGTTCAGACTTAAAACAATTCGTTTTTGTCAACCTTAAAACAATCTATAATGTGAATACCATTTATTTTATTTTTCATTTCTAATGTTTGATAATATGTTAGGAACTTTTAATGATAGCTTTGGATTTAAAACGGTTTATGCTTGTTATAAGATTTAATTGCCTTTTTGGCGTGATATGAATTATATTTGTTCTATATCTGACAAATTATGAAATTACAACCTTATATTAACCTGTAATCAGACCAGACCGATCAAACGACCCGGTGATCCAAAAGATGTTCCAGTTCGCTTTCAATTCCGATTTTTAAGTAACTGGTTATCAGACATAGAAGTTTAGAATGATCTATGAATCTTTTAAACATTTGTTAATGCAGAACTTCAATACTCAACAGAGATATCTAGATTCGTTTAAACAACCCAACCTAATGCAAATTATTACAAACAATGCGGGTAGATTTTGATACAAAGGTCAATACAAGATAATTTCAATCGAATTCCCTAAACTGAGAAGAAGAAAATTTAGTCCGGACCAGCTGGTTTTTGTATACCAAATTGTAATCCATAAAGAAGCAAGATCACAACACTATAATTAAGAAGAGTCATCATCATTCATCAAACATTAGCGTTTCCTCTTCTTTGGACCGGCTTGTATATCACCACAGTGACATACTTAGACCTGAACCGATGCGAGAAACCAAGTGCTACAACGGATCTTGGAGGGTCTCTGTTCTCGATGTAGAGATGGTTCAGGACAACATTCTGTGGCGCATAAGGCAGTTCTGTGCTACCAGTATGGCTTAACAGAGAGTGTTGAAGATGTGGCGGTACAGGTGGAGGATCTCTTGTCTCATCTTCAGTTGCGGAGTAAACATTGTTGTAACTTGAAACTGGTGATTCAGGTACTTCAAATCCGACAACAGTTGTGTCCTCCTTAAGTTTTTAGAAAGAAGAAGATCAAAGAATGAAAGTTAGTTTCGTCTGTTCAAGATGAAACTATTAAATTCAACTGGCTTACATGATCATTATCAGGATGTTGGTTGTTCATGTTGGAATAAAGATTACCACCTAGTGCCTGAAACAAATATAATTATAAATTTAACAGCCATAAAGTAAGTTAGCATGAGAATACACCATCAATAACAAATACTGTGTGCAGTGTAAGACTTAAGTCTAATTGGTAAATTCTGGTCAGAGAAGTCCTAAACCGATAGACAAACGTCAGAAACCTAATGATCTAAAGAGACTTAATAGAAATGAGAAAACATATCGATCATCACCACAACAGAAAGAGCTAAACTACGTAACTGTTAGTACATTCGTTGCAGGGTTTTTATCTGACTAATGTACCGACACACATCATAAGAATGCTGTCTCAGCTAGAGACCGTTTAGTAACTGGAGAGGTTTCACTAAAACACATGAGAAACTAACTCAAGAAGTTTCTAGGCTAACCAAAGTCCATGTTCTGCTTGAAATTGAAACGTTCGAAAATAGAAAACAAATATTTAAAGGGTTCAAGGAGCATCCCAGATTTGAGGACTAAGTCCTAAACCCAGAGAATGAAAATTCCCACAAATCAACTTGAAGATACCAATCAATAGAATTGAAATACTATAAACCGACTCAATCTGAAGAACACAGACACACTTTAGCATTCAGACCATTAGACAGAACACAGACACACAATACTAAGTTTAAAGATACATACCAATGAACACAAACTCAGAGGCTAAAACTGTTCTTCGGAACTAAAAAACTCACCTTTTTGCTTTTTCGAAGCCAAAACGAAACACAGCAAAGGAAAGTTTACACGACTCCTACAGAGACAATCTTCACAAACCCTTAAAACCCACCTGCGAAAATCAAATTATAATACAAGAAACATAAAAAAAACATCAACTTTACAGAAAACCCTAGAAATCACAGGAAATTTTCCGAACTAAACTGAGGAATCAGACGCAAAGGATGGAAATTTAAACAATGGGTATTCGATGTTCTTCGATATTAACTGAAAAATCGTAATCAGAAGGAGAAATTTTGCAGGTAACTGGAGAACGAAGGAGGAAACGAAATAGCGAGAGAGACAACGAAGAGAGAAAAAAGTTTACTTTAGTATTATATATTAATTGCGGAATGAATTGATTAATAGAGCTTGAAGAAGATTGCTTTCGTCCTCAGATCTTTGGAACGGTGGTGATGATGAACACAGAGTGCGACAAGCATCAGCTTTTGTTGTGCTTATTGGCTCAATCTTTGCTATACTGAGAAAACTTTTTCTTTCCTCTGAAAACATTATTTTTTTTCTTCAAGGGAAACCATTTTACTCTTTTAACTTCCCAATAAATTAATTCCTAGAGAAAAAAAAGAAAAATACAATTAAGGAAAAAAATCTACTGGAAAAGTCAGATTTTGTATCCACTTTTTTTTAGATTCTTATGGGTTGTTTTTCTTTCTTTTGTGCATTTTTAACTCTGTGTAAATGATATTAAATGTTAAATAGATTTTGGGACGCGATTTGTTATTATATATTTTATAATTTTTTAGTAATTTATATTTGTAAATTTAGAAGATCAAAATTAAATCATTAACTTATTACAATATATTAATATTAATTGATAATTTTGTTAATTAATTTTAATTACAATTTTTTAAAAAAATGCATAATCGAAAATATCATAAAAATATATTTTTTATATAATTTTTGATAATTATTTAAAACGTGTTTAAATGTATTAATTGTAGTTACAATTTTTTTGTTAAGATTTATAGATTTATTATATATTTTAAAATTTGAAATCAAGAGAATATCTTTATTGAAAGATTTTGATTATAAGGTTAGTATTTAGATTCTTAAAATTAAATTTAAGAATATATTTTTGGTTTTGAAATTAAGTACTTGATAGATTTATTTTAGGATATCACTTGTATTTTTCAATATCTTGCATATTTATTCACATTTGAAAATGACAATTTTGCCCTTAATGAGACTTCTATACTATTAAAACACGAAACATTATAGAAAAAACCTTTTGTACCGTGTTATATTACGATTTTTGCCATTGATTATATTTGATTTTTTAAGAGTTTCATTAAGGGCAAAATTGTCATCTGCAAATATGAACAAATATGCAAGATATTTTCTTGATTTCAAATTTGTCAATCTGTCAATAAAGATATTCTCTTTGTTTCAAATCTTAAAATATATAATAAATCTAAAAATCTTAACAAAAAATTGTAACTACAATTAATACATTTAAATACGTTTTAAATAATTATCTAAATTAAAAAATATATTTTTTCGTGATATTTTCGATTATGCATTTTTTCAAAACATTGTAATTAAAATTAATTAACAAAATTATCAATTAATATTAATATATTGTAATAAATTAATGATTTAATTTTGATCTTCTAAATTAAAAAATATAAATTATTAAAACATTATAAAATTTATAATAACAAATACCGTCCTTAGGAAGAGTCATAATCTAGTTTAAAATATTAAATAGGATCAATGACAAAAATCGTAATATAACACGGTATAAAAAGTTTTTTTTATAATTTTTTCTATTTTAATAGTATAGATATTGTATTATATTAAAAGTGTTTTAAATGAAAGGAATTCTTAAACATTAATTTATTTTAATTGGTTTTTTTATATAAAATTTATTTCATTAATTAAATATTGGCTTTATTGGGAAAGTAATCTCCAAAAAATTTTATAGAAAAACATCAGGTGCTATTTATTTTCCTATACATGTAAATAATGTGTCAAAAGATCGATTATATTAATATATTTTTTAAAACAATAGGTCCTAGAGAATGCTATGCTATTATCCCATTTTTGCAACCTGTCATGTTTGGAACTTGGCCTTAAGATTTTCTCTCTGAATTTCTGACAAAGTTTCTTGAAAGCTGTCTGAATCTAAAATCCATAATTTTGATGATGAGTTGAAAAAGCATATGGATAAAACTCATACACTTGTGAGAAATGTGTCAAGTGTTATCTAACATAGTTAAAGTTGGTTTCCTCTCTGTGTTATGTATGTTGTGTCACAAAAAAGGACCAAACTGAGTCATGTGAATTTAAACTAAACGCTACACTGCATCACTAGTGTTGAAAAAAATCTGTCTTCTCTTTTGAACAATTATTTTGTATGAAAATTTTACTCAAAATTTGTAGAAATTAATCATGTGTTCTGCCTCTTTAGTTCTGAACTCCATGTTTTTTATTTCTTTTTTATTTCTATTTTCTTATTTTGTGTTTGGATTTTGCTTTGATTTCTTTAACCTTATTAGTTTGCATTATAATGTTGTGTTATACTTTTGTTTAGTATACAACCCACTTTTGAGCTGTTCTACCTTAAATATTTAAGTGAAACTACATGGTTGATTTTGGGTTTTATTTTTGCAGAGATGAATTTCAAATCTGAACAAATAATGGATTTGATCAATGCTCAAAGTGAGTACATGAACATGAATGAAGAGGATGATGAATTTGAGACAAACGAGGACCTGACAAAAACACAAATAAAAGAGCAAAGTGTAACATATAGGATTAAAGCAACTCAAACAAAACATAAGCGTGAGAAACCTTCACCTGATTAGACATAATTTAATTAGTTAGGTTAGGAGAAAGTGGAAACGAAAGGGTTAAAGCTTAAGGAATAAATTACATGAATGAAACGACATTTAGATATTTGTTTTAAGATAGCTAAAAAGGTAAATAAAGATGTGTATGATCACATGGTAGATCGTGAGATGGTTAGTGAAGCTATCATATATCATATAATTAACCATTTCGATATATTGAATATGAGAAAGTTAGAGCAAGACATAGATATTTGAATTCAGATTGCCAACCTATTTGTAAACAGACTATTGTTTCTGATGGTTATAAGAGATATGAAATGAAGGAAAAAATTGAAAAAAATATTTACAAAACATCGTGGTGATCGTATTATTATTAAGTTATGTCCAAATTTTGCTCACTGCATGGTTTTGCGTAATATGAAAGATAAAATTTAAAATTTACAATACTATTTCATAGTACAAAGATTTTTGTACCAACTAGTTCATATTTGTAATAATTGATAATACAAAAGATATCTTTGATGATAATGAAGATGTTATAAAAACATCAAATAGCTCACAAGTGAAGTGTCCAAGATCAGAATATTCAAGTGTTTGATGGTATTTTTGTTTATTTAGTTACTTTTGATAATAAATTTAGATTTTTTTTAATGAAATAATCAATTATGTTTGAATTATAACAGATAAAACATTTATGTAAGAGATGAATCACAAGAGATAGACTATAAGAGAGAGCAATACAAGATTTTTTTTTTGAATTGTGATTTTGTGATAAACACATTTGTAGTTCTTTTTTGTTATTTTAAGTTTTTATTTAGCTTCTTTATTCTATAACATATTTTTTTAGTTTTAATTTGTAATTTTTTTTTATAATAAACTTTTGACTTTACTATTTTAAATTCAGTTAACATTCACCCGAATCTATAATGAATAGATATGTTGTAAACAGATATTAAAAAAATTGAAATCAAGTTTATTTGAAATTTTTTTAAAAAGTAAAAACTTGTAAACAGATTGTAATAATAAAAAAAAAAGTAAACAAGCTAAACCGGCTTTAAATGTCTGGTGGATATAAACATAAACGGGCTTTAAACGAGTTGCAATATAAACGGACTTTGACGGACGTAACATAAACATGCCGAACAGTAAAACATTTCTAGTCACTTGTGTGTTTTACAAAAAAATATATGTTTTGGTAATCGGAAGATGAAGAACCAAGATTCTCATTTCTCAATGTTTGTTGTCATCACTGGAATTTGTAGAGATAAAAGTCGTAGTTTATGAAAAAACCCTTTAAAATGAAACTAGCAAATTACTTTGCAGAGAACTCATTAATCTTCAAGAAACTAGTTTTGCATTTGCTAGATTTCACTGATACTATCAACATAAGAGATCTCATTATAATGCCGATCGAGGCGGTCTATCACATGTCAAATCATAGTTTGTTGACTGTTAAAGTAACATTTTTAGGTCTGTCTATGATCAGAATTTAGTTTGGACTTGGATATCATGTCTTTTGCTAGCTCGTGGATGATGTTTGATGGTTCCATACATTTTAAAGTTCAATGTAATTTGTGATTTTGCATTAAGCAATTTGCTATTTAAATTTTGAATACCAAATCTTGGCATATTTCTGTAGCATTAGTTCAAAGTGTAGCCATCCATGTAAATAGGAGTCGTTATCCTTCGAAAGTTGCATACAGATCATTTTAGCAGCCCATGGGTTCTCTTGAGATTCTTTGATGAGATGTCTTGATCCTTCAACAGGGGACCGGGTATGAGTTCCAACTTCTTGTCATACCACTCCCTAAAAAGCTGTTTTGTAAATGAAAAAAACAGGCCAAAGCTCATTTGCATTAGAGACAGACTTGTGATTCTTCTCAACATTCCAGAGACTTGGAGCTGCGCCACTCTTAGAAGCAGGGAAGAGGGCTTTCTAAAATGGGGAAGCCCCAATTGCTTTTCTAGTAGAGAAGCTTTTTGGGTGGAAGCTTCAAGTATCGAGAGAGCGGATTTGCAGTAGTCACCGTTTTGACTGTCTGGTTCAGGACATGAGCAGGAGAGACACCTTAAAAGCATGAAGAGAAGTCGTCTTAGTTGTTGAGAGAATTTCCATGTCAAACAAAGATTCTGCTGATTTCTTCGGTGACGTGATAAAAAAGAAAGATAATATAGAGACTAGTTGATGAACCTAACCTTCTTCTAAAGGATCCATCGATTCATATATGCCTTCGATTTGCCGGTTTGAAGAAAGCGTCAAAGAGTCCATAACACTGAAATGAAGAAGCTGATGTTGGGCTCGATAAACGGGCCCGATAATTTTTTTGTTTTGTTTTGTTGGACCTTACCGTGTACATTTTAATAGGATCCGAACAAGCGAACCAGAACCGACCCAAAAAAACTGGTTCAGTTCTGGTACAGTTTTTTAAAAATATTCGAACGGATCTCAACATTCAGTAACTTCAGGTATCGATTCGGTTCAGCTAATATCCAATATCTGAAATAGTAACCAAAACCTATCACTTTTCATTTTTAGTTTCAGGTATCTGTTCAATTTGGTATCTACAATCTCTAACTTTCAGATAAATCGATTCATATTTGGGTATTATAATGTATTTTCTGTTACTTCCGTTACAAAATATTCGAACTAACCAAAGTCTCGCATTCCTTTTCACCTGTACTTTAAATAAATTAGTTCATATCCGGATATTTTATGTATTTTTAGTTATAAAATACACAAATCGATCCAAACTCGAAATTATTTTGGGTACTATTCAGATTATAACAAAAATAAAAGAACTGATCCGAACTTGAATGGTATCAAACCAAACCCAGCCCAAAAAAATAAAATACCTAAATAAATCCTAAATCCCAAAATTGAAAAAGCTAATACAAAAAAAAACCGGTCCATATTCATACTCAAACGTCCAGGATTAGTTAAATCTTTATCTAAATTTCAGAAAACAGTTGTTAAAAGGTACACACTTTTTTATTTTATTTTATCTATTTGTGTCGTCTCATCAACACAATTTTGTTACGATTTGCACTAGACAACAACATACGAAGCTCTAAATCCTACAACAAGGTATTCATCAGCTATGCAATCAAATATTTATACAGTTAATGACAGATTCAGTGTCTTCTATGATCCAAAAAATGTAACTCCAACAGTTCCTAGTTAGTCGGGAAAAATCATGCAATCGTGTACATAAATATTTCTTTTAGAAAAAACATTCATGGCGAATGCCCAGACAATTTATTTAAACAATAGCTTGAAATGCAGACAAGTTTGTATGCAGACAAGTTTGTGTGACTGTGTCATAATTCATAAATGCAAAGACAAATATTTGACTTTCATTGCAATTTCATAAACTCACGGACTTCCCTACTTCTTCTGATCTTCCCGGCCCCATCAACACTTCTTTTTTTTTTTGTTCTCTATCACAAAAATTTTCTTCTTCCCAACTAAAAAAAAAAAAAAAAAAAAATCTCAAAAGTGCCAGCCATTTTGCCTCTGTCACCTCCTACTTACTCTCTTCTTATTTGTTTCCAGCCATCGATCACGAGCCCATTTATGAACCCTAACCCTAAAACCCATGTACATCTCCCACCACTTATATATACATTCCTCACATATCATTATACCAAACTCTCTCAAGAAGCAAAAAATTAAACCCAATGTTCAACACAAGATTTCATATTGTCATTATCACTCTAAACCTTGTATTCCTATATGCCGGAGGGCGATTAATACCACCAGGTAGCGTTCCAAGCACGTCAATGAGGCCTCTATCAGTCGATAATACAGTCAAATTGGATCCGAAGAATCAGATTTTCCGTGGGACAGAAGTAAAGAGTTGTATGCCTAAGGGGTTCCGACCAAGATCCGCTCCGAGCCGGTTTGTAAATTATCAGCCTCTTGTTTCTGTTAAGTGTTCTTCATCCAAAGTTACTTCCCGGTCCAAGCTTTCACCTTAAATTAAAAACTTTTTTTTCTACTGACAATTTCATTTATAGTTATGCAAATAAGAAATGATGTGTTGATTCTTTTGGTGTCGATACTTATGACGAAGTGAATGTAATACAATTGAATGTGTTATTTTTTTTATCTTTTTTATTCATGAAATCAAGAATATAAACGTTGTTAATAATCTCTTCGAATCCAAAAACAGAAACATATTAAATTAGTTTTTCTCGACCGTTGAGACTTAAACTCGTGAGGTTGAGAGACTTTTTAGTTAAAAGCTGTCCTAATACACCAAATTAGACTACTGATACTGGACAGGCCAGGTCGGAATAGTTCTTGATAGCCAAAAGAAAAAATTTATTTATTTTTTAAATTTTGTTGTCGCAAACATAGGATTCTTATTATAAATTGGAATCTGAGATTTTCTTCTGCTCCTAATTGGTTATATAATCTCGAATCCTAATTTATAAATTTAGTTACAACAAAAAAAACATTGGTGGGAAAGAACAAAAGAGTGAATAGAGTGGCAAATGACAATAAAAAATTAGTATTGTTAATAATAGAAGATATCAAATGGATTTTCAACAATAAAAAAAATAGAAAAAAGGATAAAAATATTACAATTAGAAAAAAAAAATTAGGAGAGAAGAAGACACAAAATATCATAAACAAAAAAAAAAATATCTATACAAAACTTTAACCATACATATCTAATTTCAAATAGTTTGTAATCGAATAACTGAATTAGATTAAAATACTAATAGTTTGGAATCCATGCGAAAAACTTACTGTACATGTTCTTATCTACCCACCTATCAGAAGGAGGCTGATAATTGCAATTTTACATGTAGGCTATTTTAGTTGCTTAAGCCCATTTAAAACTTTTTTTTTTTGTCTTTTAGCATTTTTTTCTTCCAAATAATTGTTTTCTTGTTTTATTTATTTGCTTCATTTTGACATAAACAAAGTATCGCTGTTTCTTTCTTGCAATTAATTAAATAATATCTCGATTCTTTTCATTAAATAAAAAGAAGAAAAGCTGATGCTAATACCAAATTCAAAATTTCATTTTAGCAGCTTTCTTTTTTGCAATATCAACAAAGTACTACACCAAATCTTGGATCAAGTAATCTAAAGCTTAAAGTTGAAGTTAGTGTAAATTTTATTTTATTTTATAATATAAATACACGAACTCTTATATTTGTAAACAACATGCATTGATATTGAATCCGAATAACAAATTAGATGTAAAAAATTATTACTCTTGTCTTAAAAAATGACGAAAAAGAAAATACTATTTTTTCCCGTAATTTAATTAAAATATTTTTTAAAGAAATTCATAAACTTTGGTTCAGACAAAAAAGAAAAATTTCCCAATCCATTGTATTCCTAAACTTGCAGAACCCGAAGAGTTGAGAGACTTGAGAGTTCACTCTCTTTGCTCTCTCTTCAACAACGCAACTATCACTCTTCTCAAGAAGAGATTCCTCTTTCTCTCTGCGTCTCTCACGGGTGGATCTACTTCTTTCAGATCCAGGTTTGTCTTCTCCTCTTCCTTAATCTCATCACAACTTGCGTTTCTCCAAAAGGGTTTCGGCTTCTGCTTCTGCTACTCTTCCTTAAGGCCCTGAGAAAGTCACAAAGTAACCAAAAACATCAAAAGCTATGAGCTTCAAGATATCTGCTTTCTGGTCTCAAGAACTCAAAAATTGAAAGAGAAAAAAGGGTTTATGTGAATCATTGGCGGTAATCATTTCTGGGGCTTCGTAGTTACTAAATTAGGAATCATTTCTCATTTTGGTCTTTGTTAGTCACTAAACTGTAATTGAGTGAGCTTATGGAAAAGCTTAGACTTTAATTAAACGGTAATTTCCCATTTTAGTGCTTCACTGATACACTCTAATTCAAGTAATCACTTTACTTCTTGGTCTTTCCTGTTTTGATGTCAATGATTATGGAAACTTAAAACATTTCATTGACTGTAGGTGCCACAAGCAAAGTTGGAAACTTTTTTAAAAAACTTTGGAAAATCTGTGTTCTTGAGTGTTAAAAAATGGAGGAGATACAGTCACAATCAGATCTCTACCGTTCATCTTCGTCTTCTGCAAGTAGTCCTACAAGTAGAGTCCCATCTAGTCACTTCTTCTACGTAAGAAAACCTGGTTCCCTTAGACAACCTATCTCCTTTGAAGACTCTCCTGAGTGGGAAGACACTGATGCTGATGTAAGAATGGAAGATGAAGCTAATGGTGGTGGAGATTCTATTAACGATGCCACAACAACTCCCATCTCGCCTTCACTATCGAAAATCAACAGCGGATCAATGGCTTCTCCTCAGGTGCCTGAAGGAGGAGGAGCGGGAAATGCAGTTAGAAAAATCGCAGGTGCTTCTATTGCTTGGAAAGATTTGACTGTTACTATGAAAGGGAAGAGAAGATATTCTGATAAAGTGGTAAAGAGCTCGAACGGCTATGCGTTTCCTGGTACTATGACAGTTATTATGGGTCCTGCGAAGTCAGGGAAGTCTACTCTGTTGAGAGCACTTGCTGGTAATGACATAAGTATTGGTTAACTAAGTGTTCTTGTTTTTTGTTTTTTCAAACAAAAATTTCATCTTTTCTTGATCTCATCTTCTGTAGGAAGATTGCCTCCTTCAGCCAAAATGTACGGTGAGGTGTTTGTGAACGGGTCAAAATCACATATGCCTTACGGATCCTACGTGAGTCACTATTTCTGTTTAGTTTTGTTTATCTTTTTCTTTCAGTTTGTTAACTTTTGTT
The DNA here is from genome assembly GCA_900108845.1 of Iljinskaea planisiliqua. NCBI lineage: Eukaryota > Viridiplantae > Streptophyta > Magnoliopsida > Brassicales > Brassicaceae > Iljinskaea > Iljinskaea planisiliqua. Next base: position 8,282,291 of record FNXX01000004.1, on the reverse strand, counting down.
TGCTTTTGATGCATTGTAGGGATATGTTGAGAGGGAAACACAACTGATTGGATCGCTTACAGTTCGTGAGTTCCTGTACTATTCAGCGCTGCTTCAGCTTCCTGGTTTCTTCTGTCAGAAAAGGAGCGTTGTGGAAGATGCGATTCAGGCCATGTCTCTGAGTGATTATGCCAACAAATTGATTGGTGGTCACTGTTACATGAAGGGTCTACGAAGTGGTGAAAGAAGACGTGTCTCTATTGCTCGTGAACTTGTTATGCGACCGCATATCTTATTCATTGATGAGCCTCTTTATCATCTTGACAGGTTTCTTAACCAGTTCTAGACTTATGTTCATTCTCTGTCTTCTAAGAAGATGTAGAATCTAAAATTGGCCTTTTTGCTTTCTTGATAGTGTTTCGGCACTGCTTATGATGGTGACACTGAAAAAGCTTGCAAGTATGGGATGTACACTTGTATTCACGATCTATCAGAGCAGTACCGAAGTGTTTGGTTTGTTTGATAGAATCTGCCTTTTATCAAATGGAAACACGCTCTTCTTTGGGGAGACACTTGCTTGCTTACAGGTAATATACTGTTTTGGATGTGACAAGTTTCTCTTATTCAAGGCCAAAAGATCACTCTCTAAGTTATGTTTACTCGTGACATGTCTCCTTGTAGCACTTTTCAAATGCTGGATTCCCATGCCCGATAATGCAAAGTCCATCAGATCATTTTTTGCGGGCCATAAACACAGATTTCGATAGGATTATTGCAATGTGCAAGAACTGGCAGGTACATACACCATTATACAACTAGAGAGAATATATGATTGTGTTTCTTTCTTGTAACATTAATTTCCTGATATGAGCTGAAATGTAAACAACAGGACGATAATGGTGACTTCTCAGCAGTGAATATGGATACTGCTGTTGCTATTCGCACTCTCGAGGCGACTTATAAATCATCTGCAGATGCTGCTTCTGTCGAGACTATGATATTCAAACTTACCGAAAGGGTAACAATTGTCTTTTGAAGTTTTTAGTTTCTGGACTTTATAAATGTAAAGACACATCTATGTTAGTATATCTAAGTTTCTTTTTCTTTTTTTTCAGGAGGGCACACAGCTTAAATCCAAAGGAAAAGCCGGTGCTGCTACACGTGTTGCAGTGCTCACTTGGAGATCGCTTTTAGTTATGTCGAGAGAATGGAAATACTATTGGCTCCGACTTATCCTCTACATGATTCTTACACTTTGTATTGGCACCTTATATTCTGGCTTGGGACACTCTTTGTCTTCTGTTGCAGTAAGTCTTCTAAAACATTCTCACAACATGTCACATATGAGTACCAAGATATGCCATTTATCGTTCGATGTAAATATATCTTGCAGACAAGAGTTGCTGCTGTGTTTGTTTTTGTCTCCTTTGCCTCACTATTGGGGATTGCTGGAATACCTTCGCTTTTGAAAGAAATCAAGGTAACCATTTCTTCTTCTTGGTTTCTCTAGTCTTTGATGATCACATCTTCTTTTGAGCTCTGAAGTTTACTTTTCTTTTTCTTTTCTTTTAACAGATATATAGAAGTGAAGCATCAAACCAGCATTCGGGTGCTTTTGTCTTCCTACTAGGGCAGTTTCTGGGAAGCATACCTTTCTTGTTTCTCATGTCCATTTCCTCAAGTCTTGTCTTCTACTTCATGGTCGGATTAAGAGACGATTTCAGCCTGTTGATGTACTTTGTGCTCAACTTCTTCATGTGCCTATTGGTGAACGAAGGATTAATGCTCTCCATTGCTTGCATTTGGCGAGATGTTTACTGGAGCACTTTAACTCTCATCTCTGTACACGTGAGTTTTGTTTCCGTATTTAAAGAATCATGTTTTTTCTACTTTATCTTCTTGTTCTATCTAGGCTTTGGCATGTATTGAATGTTGATTTGGTATACTTAATGCTAGATTTGACTTGATCACTGTTAAGTCTACAACTTGAGGAAATTCTGGATGAAACCACAACTAGAATGGTGATCTTAGGCTAAGCCAATGAGAAAGTATATGAGCTTATTAAACTTGAATCCATTGCTCACTAATCACTTAGATTCTAGGTGTTTAGTAAAAGGAGATTAGTTCCCTTAGTAATGAATTAATCTCAAGTTATATGTTTCATGGTTTAGGATTTGATCTTTCATTGTTCCTATGCATTATTGCAGGTGATCATGATGCTCGCTGCAGGTCACTTTAGAATACGTAACGCTTTGCCAAAACCCATCTGGACTTACCCGTTTGCTTACATCTCATTCCACACTTACTCCATTCAGGTTACACATTCAACACGTACCACAATCTTTGCTTCTTACGGGGACAACTCTTAAGCCATTCTTGTTTGATTGAATTTTGCAGGGTCTTCTGGAAAACGAGTACCTCGGGGAAGTGTTTGCGGTTGGAGAAGTGAGGAGTATATCAGGTTATGAAGCCATACGAGGAAACTATCAGATATCTCCAGATACAAGCTCCAAATGGAGGAACATGCTTGTGTTGTTGGCTATGGCTTTTGGCTACCGTCTTATTGTGTATGTTTTACTACGTTTTGGCCTAAACAAGAATGTGCCTGGTCGTTTACTGCTTTGTCATAGGAAGGATAATAGTTCTAGGTAGATGATTGATGATTTTAGATATTGCTACTTTTTAGTCCTTTTTGTAATTTTTGGTAGTCTCTTAAACATAATTTGAAAAGTCATTTTCTCAGATTTGTTGATGTGTCATCACCACATTAAGGACCACTCTTATCAACACACATCAATGAAGAGAAAAAGAGGCATTGTTGGACCCAAAACAATTATGTATCTTTGGGCTACTTAAGTAACACACCAATTCAACGAAAAACTAAGGAGTATATGATCATTGAAGTTATATAATCACATGTTTCATAGGAAGATGAACACCCAAAAAAATAAACTATTAAATCTCAAATCATTTCTCTATTAGATTCAAGACAAAGACACTAATGCAATTATTGAGTAATTACTTGGGTTGAGTGCAAACGAGACATTACTGTTGTGAGAAAGTGTTGGAGGCCTCTGAAGCAGCTTTGCAAAACATTTTAAAGCATTGGGATGAGTACTTATAAGTTGTACAATCAACGTCTCTATCGTCTTTGAGTTTCTCAGCACCAATTCCATCAACGAAGCGGAGACTTTGTGTGTTGCATTCTTACAAATCAACATCTAAACAAGAATGTATATTAGTTTGCATGGTTTATTACTAAACAAAAATATAATAAAAAAGAGGTTTCTGGTATAAAGATACCTCTATGTCGCGGCTATACGTTGTGTGTACTATTAGCTTCTTTAACTCAGGCGAATTTTGTAGTAACCTTATTATACCGGGATTAGCATATCGAACAGCAGTTGTATCAACAATCAAAGTTTTAACCTTGAGCGTTGGGAATGGAACACCACAGGTCTTGGAGAGAGATAGCATCTACCAAAACAATGAAAAGGTCAGACTTATGACCTAAAAAACATAACAAGAACTATGTTTTCTTACAAACTAGTTAGCAAGTTGATGTTTTCTAGGTGTTCTTATTACATGTGGGGCTTATATATGCATTAGAGAATATGCAAGAATGGTAACATATATATACCTGAAGAAGGGTTTTCCCAAAAGTAAGCTTCTCTAAGTTTTTCATCTTTTCTAGCATCTTTAGCACCATGGTTTGAACAAAGCCAGTCACTGGACGAAAATAGCTGCTAATGGAAATGTCAAGAGTAGCTTCGGTTAAAGAGGAGACATCCACTAAAGTACATTGTGTTTCAGAGCTTGTCAATCTCAAATAATGGATGTGCGGCGCTATAATCTCCATTGGCCCTGAACTGATCATGAAATGCAAACGAATCTCTAACCTCCTCAGACTCAATGATTTGGTCAGATCAAGACGCTGAAGTAAACCACGACATTGATCCAGTTCCAAGGTTTCAAGAATGGGACAGCCAGAGAGGATATTAGCAATGCGTTCATCATCACAGAGAGTACATTTACTCAATGTCAAGTGTGTTAGTGATCTCGAAGACACTGTGCATCTAGGAATCATTACACCACTCAGGTTGAGCTGCTGTAAGGAGGAACTACGGAACAAGAACTCGGAGCAAGTATAATTATGGAAGGACACAGACAGAGACAGTTTCTCAACTTTGCGAGACATAGCGAACTCGATCCAGCTATCAATCTTGAGTGCAGTAGTATAATATGCGACTTTAAGACAAAAGCTCGTGATTTTCTGAGCTCTGTAAGACATTAGGGTTTGGTTTATCGCTCTAGCCCTCGTTTCTGAATCATCGAAGGAGAGGCAAGGTGTCTCGCACCATACATGCCTCCATCGTTTGGACAAAACAAAAGTTTTTACGAGAGATCGGTCGGAATAAAGGAGAGAATATGTTGTAAGATCTCATCTGGCATAGAGCTGATGAAATCTCCACGGTCGCTTGTTCGTTCGATATTGTATTGTTGGCTAGGGTTTCTCTCTTTTACATCCGCCATAATAAATATGATTTGCAAAATAATGTTTTAGGGTTTTCTCTCTTCTGTTTCTATTATACTCTCTCTACCTCGACCAATCTCTGAAACCTCCCGAAGCACGGCTCAATAGAACAGAAACAAATCGTACCTCTTTGATGACTTACGTTGACGGACTTCAGAAAGTTAGAATAGGTCTTTGACGAGAGAGAAGGTACGATGCCACTTTATGTACGATTCCAGCTTCGTCTTCAAGGCTTTTAAGCAATTTTTTTTGATCGAATTTTTGGTTTGGTTAATTTCGGTTTGGCACCTTCGATTCCAAATTAAACCAAAACCAAAAGAGCTGGATTTATTTTTGACATCCTTTCCTATTTTTTTTTTTTTTTCTAGCTGGATAAACTTGCCACTTTACGTTTAGTGACATCATGTTTCAACATTGTGATAGGAATATAACCGAAGGTTCTGCGCCTAAGATAATATATTTACAAATCCCTATAATTTAGTAAGACTTACTTGAACTTACGTTACAAAAAGATGAAATTGTTTATAGTCTTATATATGGTGTACGTATCCAATATGAGATCTTATGTAGAGAAAGAGAAGATTAGTTATCTTATATAAGATTAAGATCTTTCCAAACCAAAATCTATCCTACCAAAATTTTAAAATAAAAAATACTGAAAATCAAATTTACCCTTAATAAAACGTTCAACAAGATACTTAATACCTATCTTAAACAACATTTCCGATATCGGTTTTGAAGGGATCGTGATGTAATTTATTCAGTGTCAAAAACAAAACTATAATGCCCCAACCGCCACTACCAGTGAGCCCCATGTCCTCTCACTAGGCCCATGAGCCAGCCCACCCCTGTCCGACGGTCGGAACATTAACCGAGAGGTTTGAAAGTCATGATTTACTGACCCTGCAATCACCACGTGACCATTTCCCGTGTTTTGGCCTCACTCACATGATACCGCGGATGACTTCCCAGTAGGTCACCCATCCTTTGACTACTCCAGGTCAAGCATATTTAACTCTGGAGTTCTCTCTGGATGTGCAACCGAAAAGGTAAGTGCACTTTGGTGACATAGGTAGCCAAATCAATTCTTTTAACCTCTCTCATATACCAGAAATCGGGATGTTACAAAAACACTAAGGAATTTAGTGAGAAGATGGATCAAATGTTCAACATCCTCAACAACAAGAATGAGTCTATTATTATTCATGTTAAAAAGTTTGATGTTTGAGTTACTCAAACCACATATACTATAGTAAAATATAATGAGGTAAAACCAAAAAAATTACGTAATGCTGTCTCATTTAAGGAAAAGAAGGACGACCCTACTTCTGCAACTACTCAGGGAGTTCCTACTTCTGCAACTATTCATGGAGTTGGCACCCTAAAGAGAACCCCAATACCATAAATTAATCATTGGATAATCAAAGGAGCACAATAAATTGAAGCTAAACCGAAGACATTGAAAAAAAATCGATAATCTAATAAATTTTTTGGTAAATTTTTTTAGAATTTTTTTAAAAATGATATATATATATCAATGGATATGAAATGAAAATTTGTTTATATGATACATGAGGAAATTTCAACCTCATAGTTATAGACCTAACAAGAGAGCTCGATTTAGAAAAGGATATGAAGAGCCCAAAAGTATGCATAGAACTTGCATATGCTTCTTATTTTGACCCTTCAACATTCATTGAGAACATTAGAGTTTCAATTGAAAGAAACTTCGTCTCCATTGGCTTCCAATTCATGGATGACATGCTTGAAAGAGAAAGAGAAAGCAAGTCATCATTGGTTCTCTATTTTTAACAATAGTTGAAGCTTTAATTTGCTACTCTAGAAAAAGGATGTATTTTTTCAAAATTCAAGGACAAAAACTTCTACCTACTTTTGAAGCATGACTATGCGGCTACTAAACTACGACTTGGAGATGTACATACAGGACCGACCCTGGGCTAAAGTCCAACAAGCAAAGGCTTTAGGTGCCAAAAATATATAGCTTGTTTAGGGGCATCATTTGATAAAAATTTATTTAGTCTAGTGGCAGAACTAAGTTTGGAAACCTCTTGAGTCCACTGATCAACCCTCAGCTGTACAAAAACTTGTAGTTTTTTTTAATTTGCTTTAGGCAATATTTATTGTAGGGTCGGCACTGTACACATGCTTCTGGTAATGCTCAAATATTTCTGAAGAATCTTAAAGAAAGAGGAAATCCATGAGCTTTTCTATGAGATGAAGCAAAACCAATTTTTTATTTTTTTAAACAAACAAAAATATAAATTTGGAGGATTTGATATAAGTGTTTTTACATATTTTTCTTATGGTTTTTTGTGTGGAGGTCAAACTCTTTTTAACTTTTATATGTAAGTGTAATAAATTCATTTGAGTACCTGGTTAGAGAGATATATCTGATCTAGTGAAGACATGTTCATTTGACCCTCAAGAGAGTCTATAAATAAACTAAGGCTCAACGAAACTAACTCCACCAATCTCTCTTGACTGAGGGAGGAAGTAGCCTCATCCAGAATTCCAAGCCTGCCATCATTCCTCTCTTGATCGAGAGAGGAAGCAGTCTCATCCAGAATTCTAAGTTCTCGGCCAAAACCAAGCACTGGACCGAGGTTTGCCTGAATTTCCAGAACTTTGATTTTCGATAATTTTCTTAACCCTAACCGACTTAGATAGTTATGAGTAATATTTTTAACCTTTTGGTCGACACATAATCTCCAAAAGTACATTAAAGTCATGAACCTAGAGAATATGTTAGGTCTTTTGTTGTTTTTTGGATCTAAAGTGTTTCTATAGAGGAGATCTCACTTTGTATCACACATTAAAAAAAAAAAATCATTTTATCTCTCCACTTCTGCATTTTTAATGTTAATGTCTATTCAATAGTTGTTATATATATTGTTTACATGATATCTTAGTAAATCTCTTTGTTAAGTTGAAAGAAATCAGAGTTTTATAAAAGCTTATCTCAATTATGATTGTTTAATAGTTTACTAGAGATTTGCCCGCATCTGACATGGGTAAAATAATTTGGTAAATAATCGTTAGTATATGTAATATAAAAAATAAATATTCGTTATATATAAAAAAATTTAAAACATGGATAAAACTTATAGTTATATCATTATTCATATTTTAATATTTAGTATTCATCAATTACTGCACCAAAAAATTCTTTAAAAAAAAACAAAATTATTATGAATTTTATTATTCAATCTACAATGATACAATATTAAAAATTAAATCATTGAGTAACATCATATAATAAAAATTAAACAAAATTTAAATCTGATATTCCATGCATAATAATATAGATCACATGTTTTTTTTTATTTTTACTAATTCTTATTGCATGATTTTTTTACTATATATTTATAAAAATATAATCTAATAGATTTAGAACTACAACAGTGTTGCATCTACATCTTAAAATAGTAACTCACACATTTCCAACGCATTGTAACTAAAATAGTTTCATCTAGTATTTTCTCCTAACGATAGTTTTATGTTAACACCGATTTATAAAAGTGAAACAAACCGTATAAAAGTTCCCCGATAACAATTCTTTTTGACAAAACCGATACAATTATTCTCTATAACAAATCTATAGTTTTAGAATTTTTAAGCTTTTCCATTTGATAACCCAACCTTAGCCACAAGCCCATCAACAAACAAACCCAAGTTCCTCTCAGACGATCCACTGCATCTCAACGCACCTTCCAAACTCATTTTCACCCGTCCGATCGCACCCTTGACTTCTTCTCTCGATTTTCCACACATCAAACGGTCAATACTCATCTTCACTTCATCTCTCCCAACGTAACTCCGATCCTCACACAAATTCATCCCGATCTCCCAATCATCAACCACAAGCTTCCGATTCGTAACCTGATCTGTCAACAAAGGGAAACAAAGCAACGGAACCTCACACCATATACTCTCCAGAATCGAGTTCCATCCACAATGCGTCAAGAACCCTCCGATACTCGGATGCGACAAAACCGTCATCTGACAACACCATGGAATCACGATCCCACGATCTCCGGCCTCCGATTCGAAACTCTCCGGCAACGGATTGCTCTCGTCGGAGCTCACGATGTCAGGACGAACGACCCAGACGAAGTTGACTTTGCTCAACAAGATCCCGTGAGCGATCTCGACCAGGTCTTTCTTCGTGACGTGTGCGTAGCTTCCGAAAGAAATGTATAAAACCGAACCGGCCGGTTTAGTGTTGAGCCATTGCGTGCAATCGGATTCTGACCAGAGACTGGTTGTGACCGAAGAACCGGTTTTGAGATTGAATGGGATTATCGGTCCGATTGCGTAGAATGGGATTTTGGAATTTAGGGCTTTGATTGTTTTGGATTCGAATTGGTGAATTGTGTTGCAGAGAACGAAATCGACTTTTTTGACGTCTTCGAATGCTTTGAAGATGATTTGATGAACCACTGAGGAAATATCGGTTTCTTGTAGATACGACGCCGTATCTTTCGGGTTTATTGCTTCAACTCCAGGAATGTAATCGATTAAATCGCCGCGGGTTTCTGATTAAGAAAAAAAAGAATCGGGTGAGATTTATATAAGTAGAGAAATGTAAGGATGAGTTTGGTAATAGTTTTGTAATAAAATGAATTTAAGGACCCAACTGTAATTGACAGTAAGAAACAGGGAAGATTTAGATAAGTAAGGAAATTGAAGGACGTGTTTGATAATATCTTTTTTAACAGTCCCCCTTACAAGAAAGTAAATTTATGGACCCAACCACACCTGACATTATTCACATGCGCCATTAAATAACAAAAGAGCTACGCTTTTTTATTTATTGCAAAGTCCCTACTTCATTATTTTCCCCATATTTATATTGTTACGCTTTACCTTTTTTGTTTTTTTCTTCTTTTTTGGTCGGCAAATCGTAACGCTTCTACTTTATTATATTGATTATGTTTTTGAAAAACTGCTTTAATATATGTTTTTTTTTTTAAACTAATAAAATGTTTCTGAAAGATCAATAGTAAGAAACATACACCATACAAAAAATGTCCCCATCTCCAATCTGTTTAAATGATTAAAAAAATGGACTCACTTAGGTAGGTATCATTTTTTAAGCTTATTTTTAAAATGAGACAATGGAAAAACCATAATTAAATGATGTTCACCTAATAGGATTTAAACCAACTAGGTTTTGTCATCATGTATTAAAGTGCGATTTATAAAACCAACTAGAATTTTGTCATCCATTTTTTTAACGAATATAAAAGCAAAATTTGACTATGTAATGTGTATTTCTTAAAAATATTCAATTCACCAATATTTCCTACACAACAAGCATATCATATACGTGTATTACTATATAATAACAGAATATCAGAATATTCGGACATTGGATCGGTAAAAAACATGAAATGAAATGGTCAGCAATTTCTTTTTACCAAATCTATCTAAGATTTCAAAACAAATATAGACGTTGACCAAGACCAAAAGTTACTAGGATGATCTATACGTGAAAGGCGGAAGATCTACCGTTATTAATTATCTTTTAAACACAAAAATTAGAGAACTTAATGAGGCAAAATGAATAAATTAATTAAAATAAACAAGAAGAAGATAAAGATTAAGAGAATAATCAAATTACCTTGAGCACCAAAATGACCATGAATCCGAAGCAGATCCATGTGGTAATAAAGAGAAAAAACCAAAGCAGCTTCGGTCCAAAACGAGACACAAACCAAACCGAACTTCCTCGCAACCACCGACGGCCAGACAAAAAACGTGTCGGCGATCATCACATTCACACCTTCTCCTGCAAGACTCGCCACAAGCTCCTCCACGTGAGCCGAGAACACGTGCAACAACGAAGATTGGTACTGGTCATGGTTCAAAGAACGGTCGAACCCGAGCGGAAGTCCGTCGGAAACAGTCGCGTACCGTATGTCAAGACCAGACTCCGATCTAACTCCGGCGAAAATATCGCCGGAGTTGATTTGGTGGTGGTTGTAATGAGTGTTGACGAAAGTGACGGTGATCCCCTGCGACGCGAGCTTGATGGCTAAGTGTACGAATGGGTTTACATGTCCTTGGAATGGGTAAGGGATCAAGAGAGCATGAAGATGATGTTTATGATGATTGTTAGGGTTTTTAACGTCCGCCATTAAAATTGGGATCTTCTTTTTTTGGGAGCTTTAGATAATGGAGAGAAACTCAGAACTGAGAGAAACTTAAAGGTTATAAATTTTTTTTTTTTTGGTAATAAAAAAAAATAAAAAAGAAGAAGAATCTGTGATTAAGAAAAAGAAAAATAAATGGGGCAAGTTGGGACTAAATGAATGACTTTGCATTGATTCGCGGAAATGCCCATAGAAGTGGATGGTTAGTGGCATTTCTATGCATTTTCGTTCATTTCATTTTTAATATATAATAATAATATAATTTTGGGATTAATGACTATTTGCCTTAAAAAATATCTTTGATCTAATCCAGTAAGATACCATGGATAAAATCTAGTTCATAGAAAAGGTTATGACCATTTGGATTTGGATAGAAGAGTTTTAAAGTTGCCGAGTCAAAAGTGGTTAATTTGTCAAATATGTTCTTCTAATAGTAAATGAGGAGGAGAACAGGCTGATATATCATTTGTATATAGAAGAAAATGAAAGTGAAAATGAAAGATGAACAAAGTTCTTGCTTGCGCATTATATCCCTCTAAAGTCTATATGCACATTCCGTTCTATTATTTGCATGCATATATTCTACTCTAAGAAGATTATAACGAATATAAATTTATGAAAAAGTTTTAAAAACTCATATTATTATTGGTGCATAATTTTGGTCATTCGTATAATAGAATTGTTTTACATGATTGTTGAAGGGAGGAATATATAAACATGCACTATGTAAAAGGATGGTCGTGGTCATTGTAAACATTGGTGTAATATCTGATGAACCTTCATCTTTTCAGTAAGGAAGTTCGAGTTAAACATAAGGAGAAAGCAATCGAACAATCTTAGATGTGGTTTATTGTTTATGTATTTTTAATGAATTATTTAAAATGTTATAGAGTCGACTAAATTTCATCTTGAGTTCATTTGTATGATTTAGTGTTTCTTTTTTTTTTTTTGGAATGGAATGTAAAATTGTAATTGAACCAAATTGTTTTTGTTTATAATGAATATGAGTTTGTTTATGCGCTTTTTATATTACGTTGAACTTTAAAAATGAAGCCAGTTCCTATGTTTACCAGTGGAATCATCAAGCTTCTTTAGGGTGGACCAGTGGCAAGTCACATGGACATCTCTTTATCGTAAGTCACGCGACATACTTTCAATTGTTTTACAAATGCCAAATGTAGTTAATAGTTATATAAGATATGTACCATACCAGGAATAATTTAAGACAAATGAACTCTGTTTTTGTAAAACAGATTGACGAGTTGGTCCCATTCAATGGTGTAGTCTTTAGCACGAAGCCTACAAATGAGAGTTTTTTTTTTTTTTTTTTTTTTTTTTCTGATGAGAATTGGCAATGGAAGAGCAAGTACGCCCTTGTGACTTCTGCATTTTCCAAGAAAATATAGTTAGATTTTCTATCTCATCCATCAACCATTCTTCATGTGATCCCTGGTTAATATAGGGTTGTGGATACTCAGCTATGTAAAGATAAAGTATTTAGGCGTTACATAAGGAAACAAAATATGGCTCGAATAGCTGGAGAACATGATGGGTCGGAAAGAGAAAGGGGGCAAACTGAGGAAAAATAAACTCCTTTGGGTACATCAAAAACAATACGCCAGAGAATAAATAGCGTAAACTAGTTCAAAAATAACAAGCTGTATAGGACCACCTGAAAAGACAAGCTAGATGAACTTCAAGTCCAATTGACCTTGACTGCTAACTAGATTATGTCTTTGAGGAATCACAAAAGAGGCTATTCTATTCACGACTAAAAGCACTAAGGTAAGACTTTCCAATCCTAAAAAAGCTAAAATGTATTACTTAGAATGAAACAAGTGATCCAAAGGCTCACATAATAGTTTTTTGCATAGAGATGGACCAATCCAATTTCAGGAATAAGGAGTGAGATGCTATTTTCTACTTTCTATTCATGAAACACCTCAAAGGAGCAGTACCTGAGAGGTTCTCACATCTGGAAAGAGATTCCATCTACAATTTTAGGTAATTGTTTGCGGCTTTTTTATGTTCATGTGTCGAGAGATTACTGACGCGGATCTTTGGACCTTATTACAAGGATCGGCTGAAAACCTATAAAACTGCAAAGCATGATTCAAAACGGCGGTATAAAAATTTGACGGCTCGAGCGACAAACACTATAAAACAAACTACTCATTATACTCATCATCAAGCCACACTCAAAACTCAAGTCATACCTTTCTTAACATACTGGTCTACAACATATCCAAACACAATACTAAATCCAACAATCGTACAAAACTCAGATATGCAATATCAAACAATTCGAATAAAAAACTTAAGCAAATATATGGATAAACAAAATCATTAAATAACATCATGCCAAGAGATATAACCCATAGTTATTATATAAAATTTTGAAAGACTCAATTAAATCAATACATAAAAACAGGTCATAAAAACCTTAACATCATAACCAAAAACTATCACAAATACTAAATAAGATTTTGATCGGAGATCTTCACAACAATAAGATCAACAATACTTGAGACACAATCATTTGTACTAAGAAAGTCGACCACACGGACTACCACATCTTTATTCTTGATCAGTGCATTGCCAAATAAAGGAGTAAAGGAATCTGGAGAGCTCGGAGAAAACATGAGATCACCTTGCAGCTCGGTAACGGTCTTATCAAATTTTCCTTCAACTCCTTCAAGTTTCGATTTCTATTCAACTATTCTTCTTCTCAGAATCAAAAGTTAGCAGCTCGTATCCTGAGAAGGCTGATAAGCTCGAGATTTCCTTCCACATGAGTAAGGTTGACTTCTTTCTCTTTGGTTTTGATCAATTTTTGAATCACCACCTTCATTTTCTTAAGACGAGGACAACATTTTCTGCCAACATTTGTTCCCTTCTCTATGCGCCTTCCTCACCTTCACCACATTCGTAGCCTTATCTTTTTCTATCTGGCCTTCATAGACACCAACTTTGTGGCCTGCCATGCTTATTTTCCTCCAAATGCACAGCTAATCTAACAGCTCGGTTGTTATCTTTTTTTAGCTGTGCATAGTCTTTTTCGAGAACTTTAATCTTCGCCGAAGATGACAAATCAACATCGTTAAGCACTAGTACACTTATTCAAAGATGAGATAAACTGTAAGAAAAAAAAAATCATGATCCAAAAAAATAACAACTACTAGTGACTAGTTAGAAACATACCTTCATGCTAAATTAAACAATGTCCATATACGGCTCAGATTCTACACGGGTATTGTGATGAGGAAGAAGGACAGCAAGATTTTTTATCATGGAAAAGCGACACTTAGGACTGATGAATTATTCTTTATGACTTGGGCACCCTATGGGAAGGGATTTGGTTCAACTGCTAGTAGATTTGGCTCGAACGCAGGTGGAATTGCCTAGACCATAGACATACTCAGCTCGACCGTGAGCAAAGTAGGCTTGGTAGTGGGAGACACATCCTTAGGAAAACGGCTCACCGCCTCCCTCTCTTACCTCTAATTCTCTTCTTTTATCTCTCGCATCGACGTTTTTTGCATTCTTATCAAACGAATTAACATCGCAAAGGAAGCTAAAACTTGTAAGGAGAGAGTTGAGAGAGAAATAAAAATATTGCTCTTGAAATATTTTAGAAGTTAATAGAAAAAAGGAAATGATGATATATATATATGTTAAGGCACATATCCCAAGATAAGGGCAATTAGGATATCTTCGGTTTCCGAGTCATATTTCCTAAAAGCGTTTAAAAAGAGAGAGAAAATTCAACTCAGAAATAGTTCGGCTCTTTCCTCACCTAACATTTCTTTTGAGAAAAGGGCTCATCAACTCTGCCAAAGTTCTTTCCGAGGAAATGTTGTCAACCTCATCTCACGAAGAAACAGCTCATCAGAACCTTTTTCCAAATCTTTTCTAAGTAAACGGCTCATCAGGACCTTTTCCCAACTCTTCTTTAAGAAAACAGCTAGACTAAATTTTTCCTATCTCCTCTTCAAATAAATGACTCGCTGAATTTTTTCCTATCTCCTTTCTGAGGATCGAACAGTTCACCAAACCCATATGAAAAATGTTTTCAAAAACCTTTTTCTGCAACCAAGCAATTCAATCTCTTCAATAAGGGAAAGCATTTCAGCTTGCTTACAAAAACAGCTCAGTCTACCTTTGAGACAGCTCGACTAACCCACAAAAACTGTCTGGCCTCCCCTGTCCCAAAACAGCTCAGCTATTCTCTTTTCGGAAAATTTAAGCAACCTCCCTCGAGAAACTGCTTAAAAACCTACAAAAAATGGCTAGGTGCTTTCCGAAGAACACCTCGACAGAATGTGAAAAAAACTGTTAGACGACATCTTCAGTTCATTAACCTCATATACAACATTACTTCAACATTGACATCATCACATATATAGCTGAAAAGCTGGGGAACTAACTGTGGGGTTAAAATCTACATATTCGAGATTAACAGCTAAAAATAACCAAAAATGAAAATGGACCTACTTAGACAAATCAACCAAACGATGAGAAAAATATTGAACATACCCAAATCGAGTGGCTTGGTTCGATTGATCGGACGGTTTGGCCTCACAAATGGCTCAGAATCAAAGGTGCGGAATGGCTTTTCGATGTCCAACCATCATTCTAAGCCTGCCAATTGATCCGAATGTCGAGCCATACTGTGATAAAACCAAGTTTCTAAGCCAAACTGGAAACAAACCAAGGTGCACCAAACCACAATCAAACTAATATAAATCAATATGGTCTGTGCTAAAAGACTGATCATCTTGTGGGTGGAGCTAAAGTTTCTCAAAATTCTAGAAGTATCTTCCAAAAGTAGGTGGAGACATAAATATACAAGATCTCACATCACTGAAAGTACTTTTCAAAGCTTTAAGTCTTCAAGTACATAAAGATTGACATATTTAGCCTTAAGCACATCTTATATTTCATATCTTACGACTTAGGGATTAGATGTAGCATTTTACTTTTATCGTAGCTTAACAAATAGCTTATGATATTTGAACGAAAAAATTTATATAAACAGTTTTAATAAAAATCTCTACTGCGATCTCTATTCTTGAGTGTGTTTTTTTTATATTTTAGATTCACATATTTAACGTATTAAATTTAGTTGTCCAAGTTTCGACTCTCCCGTAGATCCGAGTTTTATATGTTTAGGAGTGTTTAGCTGAATTTGAGAAACAAAAATGGGATTGGAGCTCTCTTTTTAAGTTGTCCTTACACTGTTCAAAAATGAGAATGCACATTCTTTATGTTCCTGTTCAACCTCTCGTCCCCTTTTTCTTTAAGGTTCTTCTCCTCACAAGGTAGTGTAGTGAGATGGTTTTTTTCCCTCACATATACCTCCGTCAATTTTGGGTTTTAAGACCTCTCATCGTGATTTTAATAGAGTTGTCAAGAAAAGTGGATGCATGTCCACACCCATACTTTATTAATAGATTTAAAGGTTCTTTCGCTATTTGTTATCATAAAATAGATTAAAATTTTTTGTCCCAACATATATAGTATGATTTCTTTCATAAAATATTTTTGTTAAATATAAGCAAGAAAACTCCATACACAAACTTTATTTTCATTTCACCTTTCTTATTAACGACTTGCAAATAAACAATTTTGATTAAACATTAAAGATTGTGACTTTCTTTATTTGAGAAAAAGCTTTTTTTTTTCTTTTTCTCAGACAATGTTTTGTAATTCTTGTCATTTTAGGTGTCTATAGTAGTGAATAAAAAAACCACGACGATTTTCGTAAATGGATGAACTTGATCTCTGACTTTGATACACATGGCGAATCATTTACCTATTCGAAGTTGATTGTGATTTATTTGTAGAAAAGAAAAACACATGAAAAATTGTCTAATCAAATTTAAACACCAGAAATAATGGAGTATAGATTATGATTTCTATTTTAGAAAAAAAGAATGACTGTGATTTCATTTGAAAAAAAAAACCACTATTCAAACTTTAAGACCCAAAAAAAAACCGAATCTTATTATTATAAGCGGTTTAACTTTACATAATGCCCATATTTAGGCCGGTCCTAATCTCCTCGCTTCAGGTCATGTGTGGAGGGGTGCACTGATTGAGAAACTACAAGTACGGATTGGTATACATTGTCCTACCTTCTCTTTTGGTTTTATGTACATTGTCCTACTATTAACATATATACATTTATGTAAATATTTATATATTTCTCAGGGGACAAAGATGTCTACAGTATTTAAACCTATGAGTGACGTCTCATATCTCCTCTCCACATCAACTTTTACTTTTCCTGCGCCTTCTAATATAGAGTTATGACATTCGAAACCAAACCTATAAAAAATATCTGCCCCGCTTCCATTTTTACTAGTCATTTGTAATAATAAACAAAAAAAGTTAATATTTAAGGTACCAATAAGTTGTACGTCCAGGCTTGTTTTTTTGTCTAGGCTTCGTCTATTCTTTCAGCATAATCATGCATTGGCACAATAGATATGATTAGATCTATAGTCAAAAAAAAAGATACACGTGCCATAAAGAATAGTAGTGAAAGTTCCACAAAAGAAAAAAAAATAGTATTGAGAAAATTTTTATTTTAATTCTAGGCTTCTGTTACCCAAAAAAAAAAAAAGTATTCGATGGGAAAAAAGATTGAAATAAGTTTTAACTAATTAACGTTTCAAGCCGAATGCAATAGTCAAATTCCAGTGTAAGAGCACTCAACAACATAAGGTGTGATTCGTAACACACAAAAATGGTTAAAAAAACGAAAACTGTATAATAGCTACCAATCACCAAAACGATTAAACAAAATTATTACAAAAACGGTTGCAATAATTTTAATATAACATTTTTGTACTATTTTCTAACAGTTTACAGCTTCCGCTAACAATTAATTTAACCGTTGTTCACCAATCGGATCCACACTTTAATCAGTTGTTTTAAATATGAATTATTCAAAAAAACACTGGGTTTTAGATCATTTATTTTTCAGATTAAGACTGTATATCACATCTGAAATCCTCGATTTGCATCTTAAGACTCTTCGTAATACAAGTTTGCGGTGTGAGAAGATAAATTATACGTTAGATACCCAAAGCATAGTTAAAAGCTTGATTTACTAGAATGCTTTAGAGTCCCTCTAGTAACGAATCCAGTTTATTATATAATATGAAGTAAACCATATATATAATAACTACAGCATAAAAAGTACTCTAACACCACTGTTCGGTCAATATCGTCCGGAGGTGGCTTGGCCGGCAAGGTACCATGAGGGCTCCATCGTGATAGAACCCGTACTCCTCCTCCGCCCGTTCTAGAAGCTTCCGGAACAACGGGTGTTCTAGAAATATCAATGGAACAACAAATCTTTGTGTAGGCTCATGATAACCATCAACGGCTATGACCGCAAAGTGACCTTCCTTCACATCTTTTGGGACAGAATCACGGCCGTATACGTCGGAACAAGGTTTCTTGGCCGAGGAAAAGCCTTTGATCTGCACCAACTTCTCTACAACGTTCTTGAGCTTCACGATTCCACCCATTTTCTTCTTTGGTGACTCTACTGTGATCATTCTTTGTCTGCCCATGATAACAAACTAGGTTCCCTTTCGTTTTTTTTTTGTTTTTTTCTTGGGGTTTGAGGGTTTCCAGAAAAGTATATGTTCGAGTGTAGACATGTGAGAGGAAGTATAAATAAAGAGGAATGGTGCAAAGAGGATAAGAAAGAAGAGGAAGAAGTAAGAAGGAGAAGTTAGCATACCAGACCAAACCATGTGGCTGAGTTGGTTTTCTTCCCTTTGAATTTTCCACAAAAGCTGTTTCCATTGTAAGTTTTATTTTGTCTTCTTTTGTTTTTTACCTTCTGTAAAATAAACATCGACTATAGAGTAAAACTCAACCATGACGACCAATAAAACACAGTTAGATAATGAGTTGAACTCTTTACTCTTCTCCAAAAGTTTTGAACCATTTCCAACTCCAAAAGATTTTAATCCCTTTAGAGCGTTCTTTTGTTAACTTCAATACACAAATAGTTTAATATTACAATTTTCATATGGAAACCCTAATGAAAACATTATTTCTTTTAGATCTTATATGCAAATCCATTGGCAGGTAACCCCTTTTTTGGGGTTTAAAGTGAATTTATTATAGATGAACAGCGTTCTCTGTACAAAATAGCTTCAACACCAGCAATAGAAGAAAAATAATTAGCTCCAATTGCACTTTATAGCACAGCCATTATAAAGTTTTTTTGTAGGTTTTTTATAATAATAAAAGAAAAAAATGAGATGGGGTTTTAAATGAAACTTTAGAGAAACTCATTAGAATCACATATAAAATCTAGAGTTTATAGAATAGTTCTATTTAAATTTTAGAATTAATTTTTAATTAATAGCTATATTGTATTAACATATTAGTATTTTTTTTGTTTGAACCCCTTTAAAATTTAAACAATGGAGATGTTTTTAGATCCTCTTAGGAACGACGACCCATTAGCCATAATTAGAACTAAATACATATAACTTATTATCGTAAATATAAAGAAATGAACTTATATTACAGAAACTACTAGACTATCTTACAATATTAATTATTATTAAGACAGTAAAGTACTAGGGATATTATTTTATATACTTCCTATTTATTTTAAAGCTTACGTATGACATTAATATGAATTAAGAAGTACATTTGAGCTGATGTGTGGGCGCAAAAAGAAAATGCAGGTTGTGTTCAATAGTTTCTTTTAAACATATACACAAATTGGTCGAAGTAAGAAAATAAACAAAGAGATGAGGAACAATATGTTCATTCAAATGAAAGTTATTTTGGTTGCAGGTGAGGAAATAAATAAGATCAAAGGAAATAGAAGTTTTGTTATAATAATGAATATAATTTATAGGGTAAATAAATATAAATAAAAGTGAAATTTTATACCCGTAGAATTTTAGGATACCGAGAATAAAAAGAGCGAGAGAAAAATAATAATTTTATGAGAAGTTTTGTATTTATGAATTGTGATTTCAAACGAAATGTTTGTTCGTTTATATAGAGGTAAAAAGAGAAAGTTATTGTGCATTCATAGTAACAATGGGCTCTACACAATTAATTATATACATTACATTACGCTTCGTCGAAGATGTTTTCTGCGTGTATTGACTTTTGTAACACTCCCCCTTGGAGACCAATGTCAATATCGTATGTTGCGTCTTTGTTGCCTCGTTAAAAACCTTCTTAGGAAAACCATAGTAAGGTAAAAAGAGTACAAGTGCGTAAACTCCCCCTCGAATAAGATCATCTCATAGATCTTATTGGTGTCGCATTCCAATGTTATGGACATGCTTCTTGAACATTGTGGTGGACAATGATTTTGTGAACAGATCAGCGGCATTGTCGCATGATCGGACATATCTTACTTCAATCACTTTATTCTTCTCAAGTTCTTGAGTATATGAGAATAACTTCGGATGTATATGTTTAGTTCTGTCACTTTTGATATATCCTTCCTTCGTTTGAGCAACGCATGCATCATTGTCTTCATACAAGATAGTTGGCTCCGTATTTCTGAGAATACCGCTGCTTGATCGGATGTGTCGGCTTATTGGTCTTAACGATACACATTCTCTACTTGCTTCATGGAGTGCAATGAGTTCAGCATAATTTGAGGAAGTAGCCACCAGCATCTGTTTCTGAGAACACCAAGATATAGCGGTGCCTCCGATCGTGAAAACATATCCCGTTTGTGATCGGGCTTTATGTGGATCTGATAAATATCCTGCATCTGCAAAGCCTATCATTTGACCATTTGAATTTTTAGGATAAAACAAACCTAAATCAATAGTCCCTTGTAGGTAACGTAGGATGTGTTTAATCCCATTCCAGTGTCTCCGTGTAGGGGACGAACTGAATCTTGCCAAAAGATTAACAACAAATAATATATCAGGTCGTGTACAGTTTGCAAGGTACATAAGGGCTCCGATTGCACTTAGATATGGTACTTCAGGCCCAAGTATCTCTTCGTTTTCCTCATGTGGTCGGAATGGATCATTTTCAACATTGAGTGATCTAACGACTATAGGAGTACTGAGTGGAGTTGTTTTGTCCATGTTAAAGCGTTTTAACACTCTTTTGGTATATGTGGATTGGTGCACAAATATACCCTTTTGGGAATGCTCAATCTGTAAGCCAAGACAATATTTTGTTTGTCCGAGATCTTTCATCTCAAATTCTCCTTTCAAATAATTTGATGCTTTTTCTATCTCTTCATGAGTTCTGATGATGTTTAGATCATCAACATATACTGCGATTATCACAAATCCATGTTTTTTTCTTGATAAAAACACATGGGTATATATGATCATTTATATATCCTTCTTTCGTTAAATGTTCACTGAGACAATTATACCACATACATCCAGATTGTTTTAACCCATATAATGATCTTTGCAATTTAATTGCACATAACTCTTTTGGTTTAGATTTTAATGCTACTGGCATCCTAAACCCATCGGGAACTCTCATGTATATATCAGTATCTAGTGATCCACATAAGTATGCCGTAACGACATCCATAAGTCGCATCTCTAGATTTTCATCAGCCGCTAGACTCATCAGGAATCTAAACGTGATTGCATCCATAACGGGGAAATAAGTTTCTTAATAATCTATTCCAGGTCTTTGAGAAAAACCTTGAGCCACAAGACGAGCCTTATATCTCATAATCTCATTTTTCTCATTTCTTTTCCGAACGAAAACCCATTTGTATCCAACTGGCCTCACATCTGCAGGTGTGAGTACAATAGATCCGAACACTTCTCGTTTATTAAGTGAATCTAGTTCAACTTGTATTGTATCTTTCCATTCTTTCCAGTCATTTCTCTTTTGACATTCATAAACAGATTTTGGTTCTGGATCATCGTTTTCTTCATTTATTTCCTTTGATACAAGGTATGAGAAAGCATCATCAACGATATCCTTTTCATTTCTATTCCATATCTTTCTGTTATGAATGTAGTTGATAGAAATCTCATGGTTTTCTTCTGACTCGTGATCCTCTACTTTTTCAGTAGACTCATCGTTTGTTTCCTCCAAAATATTTTCTGCTATTTTGGGTATATTATCCATCTCAACTTCTTTTTGTTTTCTAGGATTTTTATTTTTAGAGGCAACAGGTCTACCACGCTTCAAGCGTGTTTTGGACTCACGCGTATTATCTGCTCTTCCATATTCCTGTGGAATTTCAACACGAGCATGAGTATTTGCAGCTGGTATATGATATTTAGTTACCGTTTTGGTGTCTGCAAATGCATCTGGTAGCTGATTTGCTATACTTTGCAAATGCACAATTCGGCGAACTTCTAGTTCTGACTCTTTAGTAGGTGGATCAAGGTGTAATAAGGATGGTACACTCCATTTGATATCTTTTCCTACTTGTTTAGCTTCTCCCCCTAGAATTGGGAATACCTTCTCATCGAAATGACAATCGGCAAAATGTGCCGTAAAGATATCACCAGTCTGTGGTTCTAGGTATCTTATAATTGATGGAGAATCACAACCAACATATATTCCCAACCTTCTCTGCGGTCCCATATTTGTACGTTGTGGTGGTGCTACAAGTACATATACCGCACAACCAAAGATTCTAAAATGGGAGATATTTGGTTCTCGACCAAATGCTAATTGTAGTGGAGAATATTTATGATACACACTTGGTCTTATCCGAATAAGTGCTTATGCATGCAAAATAGCATGCCCCATACAGAGGTTCGGAGTTTTGATCTTATGATCAATGGTCTTGCAATCAATTGCAAACGTTTAATTAATGATTCAGCCAAACCATTTTGTGTATGGACATGTGCTACAGAATGTTCAACTTCAATTCCTGTTACCATACAATAATCATTAAACGCTTGGGATGTGAATTCACCAGCGTTGTCTAATCTAACTCTTTTAATGGGATTATCAGAAAACTGAGTTCGCAGTTTGATTATCTGAGTAAGAAATCTCGCAAATGTCATATTTCAAGATGATAATAGACAGATGTATGACCATCTACTGGATGCGTCAATTAATACCATAAAATAGTGGAATGGTCCACATGGTGGATGTATTGGTCCACAAATATCGCCTTGAATTCGTTCAAGGAATTTTGGTGATTCTTTATCGATTTTAGTTGGTGATGGCCTTATGATCAACTTTTCCAGAGAGCATGCTGCACATGTCATTTTATTCCCTTGATTTATCTCTTGGATTTTCAGTGAATGACCATGTGAACTCTCTATGATTTTCCGCATCATTGTAGTGCCTGGGTGTCCAAGGCGATCATGTCATAGTGTGAAATCTTCTGGATTTCTTTTAATCGTTATATTTGATTCAATTGCATCTATATAAGTATGGTGTAAACCAGAAGGGAGTTCTGGGAACTTTTCCAATATATGCCTTTGGCCAGATTTATCAGAAGTTACATACATATACTTCTTTCCATTCTCAGTTGCAGACTGAGTATCATATCTTTGACGGTATATGTCTTTAAAACTCAACAAATTCCTTTTAGAATTTGGAGAATACAAGGCATCATTTATGGAAAACTTTGTCCCATTAGGCAACATAAAATTGGTTTTACCATTTCCTTCAATCACGTCTGCAGGATCTGATATTGTATTGACAATTATTCTTCTTGGTTTTATATTAGAGAAATATCTCTTTTGTCGCAGAATAGTGTGTGTTGTTCCACTATCTGGTATGCAAATTTCTCGAATCCTTTTCTTGGATTTTGTTCCATCCATATCGTGATACATTTCTGTAATTAACATAAACATCAATAAAGATAATGTGAAATTTATTCATAGGAAATGATGTACGATAATTATACATTATGTTGTTGTAAAAACAACATTATTAGATAAAAACTGAAAACATAATAATTATACATTAGTTTGTTGTGAAAACAACGTTATTGGGTAAAAACTGAAAAACGTAATAATTATACATGGCATTTCTAGAGACTATTCAGCAATCTCACTACAAGCATTTCAGTTCTCCATAATGGTGTTCTCGTCAAAATCATTTGCAAAGTCTGGAGAGTCGAGGTACGTTGTACCCTCAAAATCTTCCGTAAGGTTCACCTCTTTTCCTTTGCCTTTTGTGGACTCTTGGTGTAACTTACAAAGATGTGGTGAGGTACGCCATGTACGAGACCAATGTCCTTTGGATCCACATCTGTAACATACATTCTCACGCTTCTGGGTGATATCCACTTGGGTTTCTTTCCCCTTGGGATGTTGTTCAGATCGGACCCATTTGTTAGATCCTCTCCCCTTTGGATTGTAAGTTCTTCCACGTCTGCGACTAAGGGATGGCCACGTCCCCGATAAGATTGGAATTTCCTTTCGGAATTTTCCACAGCCGTAACATTCACTTCAGGGAGTGCTTTGGCTCTCGTGGGTCGAGAATTGTGGTTTTTGATGAGAAGCTCGTTATTCTTCTCTGCGAGAATGAGCGTCACTACCAATTCAGAAAACATTTTATACCCACATTTTCTATATATTTCTGGCAAGACACCCTGCTCTTTATGAAATGTGAGATATGTTTTCTCAAGCATTTCTGCTTCAGTGACAGGATGACCACAATATTTCAATTGTGAAACTATCCTCAGTATAGCAGAGTTATAGTCTGCAACCTTTTGGAAATCCTGAACCTCAGGTTCTTCCACTCTTCAAGAGCATGAGGGAAATTCACTTCCCTCTAGTTGTCAAACCGTTCTTTTAGAGTTTGCCACAGTTCTGCTGGGTCTTTTATGTGTGCATAGTCATGCGTCACATTTTCATCTAAGTGTTACCTTAGAAAGATTATCGCTTATGCTTTATTTTCAGCAGGCGATTTGTTTCCACTTTTGACAGCGTCGGTTAGCTTTTTCATCTCAAGATAAAGCTCGACATTAGTTGTCCATGCTATGTAGTTTGCTCCAGTTATTTTGAAAGTCGGGAACTTAAGTTTCTCAATATTTGCCATTTGATTTTCTAAAAAACAAAAATCATAAATTTTTTATTAGTACGGTAATATTAATTTATATTAAGATAAACTGTTTACATGAATAATACAAGTGATTACAAGGAAAAACAATGCATAAAAGAGTAATGCAACGGTCATGGTAAATTCTGTCGGAGTAAATTCTCCAATGAAGAGACCATAAATCGAAGTGAAAATTACAATCTTTCTTACAAAATAAAATCTAACGAAAGTTGTTTGGAAAATATTTGAGAGGAGGTGAAATCGTTGAATGAAGTGAATGAATGAAGGATTGGTATATTTATAGATTAAAAACACTATTCATAGCCGTTTGAAAAAGGTAAAAAATTTGAAATTTTTTATTTGTGACCGTTGCTGAAAGAGAGGTTAAAAATAATTATAATCAATAAATATAATTTTAATAAGTAACTGATTAAACTTCCTAAATTTTAAACATAAAATTTATACAGGTGGCCGAGCCTCCATTTATAATAATTATAAAATAAGAAAATTACTAAACATAATATTATGGTAACAGAGTTAGCCACATTAGAACAATAAATAAATTATACAGCGGCTTAGCCGTCCATTATAATATTAATAGTAAATAAATAATTATGGTGTATTTATCAGCCATGATATAATATCAGTAAATTAATAACGAGGTGATCAACCGGTCACTGTAATATTATGTAAATAATGGTGCATTGAACAACTATTATAAAATAAAATTATACAGGTGAATATACCGGTCATTATAATAGAGTATGCATATATATTAAATTTATATAGCCGTATCATAGAGTGATCATGCTGATAACGTGTTATAATAATGAGTATAATTTATAGGGTAAATAAATATAAATAAGAGCGAAATTTTATACCCGCAGAATTTCGGGATACCGAGAATAAAAAGAGCGAGAGAAAGAGAATAATTTTATGAGAAGTTTTGTATTTATAAATTGTGATTTTAAACGAAACATTTGTTCGTTTATATAAAAATAAAAAGAGAAAGTTATTGTGCATGCATAGTGATAATGAACTCCACACAATTAATTATATATATTACGTTACGCTTCGTCGTCGAAAATGTTTTCTTCGTGCATTAATTTTTATAACAATTTTTAGTTAGTTGAGAGAAAACAATTTTGACATGACAAAGTCACTGGAGGGCAAAAGCGAGAACTATCCTACTTACTTGGCAACCATTTAATTTAACTTTTACCACAACTATAAAATACAGAAGATTCTAGTGGGGACGATCTGCATCACATCATTTATGATAGATCCGTCCTGGTATAATAAAGTTAAGAGACAGATGTATTGAAAACGTTTTTATAGTATAGCCGTATATTTTGCATCCATAACGATTCGATGATAGCATAATTTTGCTTGTATAGTAGTACTGTAGTAGGGTATCACATGTTTCTATAAAAGTTTATTTTCCTTCGTATTTTACTTGAATTGAGAATCAACTGTAGCTATGTGACAAAATGGACGGCATTTAAACAAAATTCATGCAAAAAATTCACATCTTTTTACAGCAAATTTTGATGACTTGCCTGACCAATTTTGTAAAGAGTTTTGTTTCTTATATGTTCGAAAAAGCATAACATTTGTTTTTTGTAGTAACGACGTACAAGAGTATGGATAGTTTACACATCGAAAACACTATACAAACCAGTAAACTATATATATTTTAGTTAAAACTTTATTATGATGAACTACATTTTCTAATTAACAAAGCTTAAAACATCTTCATCAATGGTATCTCAATGAAATTCTGAAAACAATAATAAACAAATAATGATAATATAATAATACATGTCTATTTCAAATTTTGAAAAGCTCACTCAATTGTTTTTTTATTCGAGAAAATTTTGCATAAATTTTTTAAATATATATATATATATTGTTTTTTTTTTCAAAAGTCCATATTATTGATGGAGATGGGAAAGTTATCATAATAACGTTGAGTTGAGGTTAACATTGTCTAAACATCAGAACGTATACATAATAGTTTAGTTTTGATCCAATTTAGTAGGGGTTATTGGTTTATGTATTTTAATGGATTTATAAATCTTAACAAAATTCAGTGTTATTGGTTATATGATTTATTAATTTTAATTCAAATGAAGTGTTATTCAATCATACAGATTCATTAATGGATTTGTTTTATAATGAATTTTGGTGAATTTGAGTGGATTCCTTTGTTAAAGATACAAAAATTAGAATCCGAAGGAAAACCTTCGGAGTTGTAAATACTTATTTAAATTCATATATTAGATTTGGAAATCAGAATATTTAGATTTATAAATCAGTAAAAATACATAAACGAATAACACCCTCTTAGTTTCAAATTAGTTTGCCTTTTTTTTTCTTAATTAGTAACTTTGGATAATCCCAAGGGGTAGAATGATCCATCAAGAAAGCTTGTCTAGTGCGTTATCAACTAAAGGGCTCAAAACTCAGAGTTCTTTGCAATGATTGAGTGAAACCTTTTTTATTTTGTCAATCGATTGAGTGAAACCTAAAACAAAAAATAACCAGCCTTACATTTTCGCCATATTTTTCACGTTGATCGAGATTGTTTATCTAAACAGGACAAGAGTTGTCCACAATTGAAGGTTTAAAATGTCATTTCCTTATATGCACAGTATTGTGTGTCCTTATGAACTGTGTAATAATACTGTGCTTTGTATCTCTGCATGCAAACTCGTGGTCGGTAATTCGGTATCGTAGTACATTGTCATAAAGAAATGTACATGTGATAAAGATGATCGATGTTTCCAATTCTAAAGAACAAAATATACGCATATCTTTCGAGATTTAGTGTCCCGTCTGAAAATTACAGAGATCCATCCATCTACATATAACAATTCTGCGGTTATTAACCAAGGGTATATATCTCTGACTCACTTAGGAGTCTATACCTTAAACTGGTAAACATATATACAAAAATGTACCGACTAGGATATATAATCATAAATGAAATTAGCACATAATTATCATTTATCTATAACCATTGACATGTCTAATAATTAGCAGTTTTAGGTTAGTACTTAAAGGGGTCCTCCCACTGTTATTTTATTTATGGATGACCACTAATAACATCTCAAATGAAAATTAGTTTAGATTTCAGTTAGAGATTTCCTTGTTATAAAAAAAAAAAAAAAAAACAAACTATGTATCGCTTGTTTTCAAGAATTAAACACTTCTGAATGTTTTAGAATCCACTAAAAGCCGTTATAATGTTTAACTAACTGTTTTTTTAATAAAATTTACAAAAATAGAAATTCTGAAGGATATAATATCCACATGAAAACTAAAATGCAAAAAAAAAAAAACAAGAAAATCTGTAGAAGGGGGAAAAAAAAACTTAAGAATATTTGATTTGACAAAAAAAAAATAGTTCTATGTATTTTTCCCCTTATGTTAATCTACTAAAAGTATTTATTTTATGTGGGGAAAAAAATCTACTACTATAAATTAATTTTGTGGCGATATATTATAATATAAAACTTATATGAAACATTTTTTTAAGATTCCGGATCAATATCGTGGACGAAAACGAACCCACAAGTCGACAATGAACTGAAAAAAAAAAGAAAGGATCGGTTAGATAATTAGATTCACACATACGTACTAATCACCTCATATCAACATTAATAATCGTTTTTAAAAAAAATAAAAGTTACCATAATTGTAAATAGTAGTCGACATTAAACAAGAAACATGTGGGAATAGAGAAAACTTGTCTTTGTCCCAAAAAGCTACTCTTGAACGTCATTCCAAGGTGTTGATAATATCCTAGAGCTGCATGACTATTTAGTCGTATATTGCAACACCACCTTGACACAATGTGACCTAGTGATTAGACATATGATTGCGTGAATAATTCCACATTGTTTGTTCAATTATTTATATGATCGCAAAAAGTGAAGAAAAAGCGCATATAATGTCGCTACCTGTCCACAGTCCAAATTTAATTTGAAAGCTATAGCTCAGACACCCGCTAACTTCGGGCTGGTCCGACACGGTCTTTGTTTGATTTATCATCTTCTTGTTTTTTTATATTTATGCGTTTGCACTTTCTGTTCAACTCTATACATACAATAACACGCGGTATACTTGCCGTGAATCAAATTTGGTAGGATATTTTGATTGAATAAAAGGTTGTTTACGTAACAGAAAAGAGGTTATTGGCCTCTAAACAAAACAACTATAATTAATATCTAGATACTAATATGTCGATACCATTGTTAACCAGAATATACCTACTTATGTAATGACATTATCCATGGATCATGGACATAAAGAATAAATCATCTTTACGGTACGTAAATTGGATGAACAACGACATAAAATTAGAAGTTTATTAGGCAACTAGCATGACAATGATTTCTGTTTTAGAAAAATATATTAATAATGTTGTAACAAATGTAAAAAAAAAAGCAGTTAACATAAATAACATAACATATATATAACGTCATTTACAAACAATGTGTTGGATACTTGAATAGATAAAACAGATTAATTTATTGATTATGGAAAAAAAATTAGAATACATGAAAATTAGGAATAACAAACTTGTATATAATTAAGACTAGTAATCGAATCGTATTTGCTACGTAACTTATCTCTATTTTATTTTGCTTTGTGTTAGTTTATACCTTCTACAATGCATTCCTACAATATGCATGTATGTTATATTTTAAACAAATGATCGCTAACTATATACGAAGAAGATGTTACTATATGGCCACATATTTAAACAATATTAATGTATATAAATTTACACAAACTGTATGGTTCAAATAATAACATATATAACTAAATTGTATTATGTTGTTAGTATTACGACCAAATTTTAAGCTTTCATATATTTCTTTTTTTCCGATCCATATTCATTTCAGTCTAATTTCATTACGTTTTTTGTTACTCGATTTTATTCACCTTTTTCAAACTTTTTAGTTTTATTCAATACATCACCAAAACATTCAATAACCTTATTTATTTATTTTTCTTCATCAAACTTATCATGTTAGATAATTCATTGCTCTAATTAAAAAGCAAAATTCACCTCTTTACTCCAAAGATTAGAAATCAAAGTGTGCAGAATTTTTCCTTATATTTTCTACAGTATGTAATGTCTAAACTTACACCTTATGCAGTCTACTATATATATCAACAAATTTCCATTTTTATTAAAAACCTCATCATATACGGTTAAGTAGTCAGTAGTATGCATGATTCTCTTGCCATCGTAAGTAGACAGTTATGTATGTTATACTTTCTACAAGTATGCAATGTGTGAGCTTACACTTTATGTAGTCTATTATCTGTTAGCTTACTTACACCTTTTAAAGTAATCAGATTGAAGACATATCAACAAATCTCCATTTTGATATTAATCCTCATTATATACCCTTAAGTAGTCAATAGTATGCATGATCTTCGTGCCATTGTAAGTAAATAATTATTAGATTTAAGGCATTAACAGATCTCTTACTTTGATTTTTTAATCTAAAAAAAAATGTGCCAGCTGCACCATTAATTGCCAAATGTACCAGACTTCTTCTTTGATTTAGATGTACTAGATGCAGTTTTACAATTCCAGATGTACGAGACGTTCTTCCTATCAGATATACTATATGTGGTCTTGCAGTGACATATGTATGATAAATTTCTTCGAGATACACTTTTGTAGTATCGGGTGTTTTAGACGTTTTTCCTACCAGATGAACCAAAAAGCACTTTACGAGATATACTAGACGTTCCTTCAATAAGATGTACCACATGCACTTTTACATTGTTATATGTACTAGATGTCCTCGTAACAGAAGTAATAGATGCACTTTATAATCAGATATATCAAGCTTCTCCTTGAAGTTGAACTTATCATGTATTATTATACTGAGATGTTGATAAATTGTGTTTTTACCAATTTTGAACCTTTGTTTTGTATCTTTTATCAATTAAAATTGTTTATTTTACAGTCATTTAGTCTTATATCGAGAATTTCAAGTTTAAAGTCGCTTTAAAGGAAAAAGAGTTATTTTGGATTTAAACAAGCATATAAAAATGCAGGATTGTATAAAAACGTTAGACGTTTGGCATTGGATGAAGAATTTTCTATTAATTTTTAACAAAATTTTGGACACAAGATTAATAACTGAGAATTTAAAGTCGCTTTAAAGGAAAAAGAGTTATTTTGGATTTAAACAAGCATATAAAAATGCAGGATTGTATAAAAACGTTAGACGTTTGGCATTGGATGAAGAATTTTCTATTAATTTTTAACAAAATTTTGGACACAAGATTAATAACTGAGTTACCTTTCCTATGGAAGTGGTTTGAGGTCAGTTCAACAGTGTAATAAAAATTTATGCATATTCTACTCAAGACTTGTCCATTTGACGAGCAGAAGAAGCATGCTCAAAACAATCAAAGGAGACAAAGGGATTTACTAGTCCACTTATAGACCAACCAGTCCAGAAACAGAAGAGATGCATAAAATTTCCTAAGAGAAAAAGGATCAACCAGTCCATTCTGAACCAACTGATCCAGACCTCACGAAACAAGGAGAATTTCTCAGATTTTCTATTTTGACCCGAATCACTGTAGATCCAATCTTAACATACTTTAGACCTTTATATACTTATTTTAGTAATCTTTTAGATTATGCTTTATTTTCTATTCAGACTTAGAACAACTTTTCTTTATGTAATTTTGGAAAGACGAATCTCTACTCAGCATCTCTAATAACATTTATCAACCCTTTTGGATTTCTGTTTTATTGATCAAGAGTTTTTTGTATCTTTTCTTGATTTCTGATACTATGTATGTGTAGTTTTATGTAGATTTTAGAGTTTCAGTGAAATTCCTGAAACGTTGAATCTTATCATTTAAAATAGGGATTCATCTTATAGTTATCCCTAGAACATAGATGAACAAAACGTCTTTAACCAACGAAAGCTGATTTTAAGGCATTATAAATATATCAAACTCGAATATTTTAATTACAGCTTAGAATCTTAGTTTATTAGACATAGTAATTGATATTATGATAGTATATTGATTATTAATCAGTGTTTCAAGATATATTTATTATGAATCATTGACTGCATAAGATGCATGGAAAATGCTTTCTTGAAGCATTTCTACACCAAGTCCAAGATAACTTCATTGAGGAACAAGATTGCTACATTCCAGCAGCGTTCAAAAGAGTCTTTTTGTGAAGCATAGAGAGATTTAAGGAGTATAGTAGAGAGTGCCCCCATCATAAGTATTCAGATGAGCATATTCTTAGCATTTTCTACGATGGAGTTATCTAAGACTATATGAATGCTCTCAATGCTGACAGTAATAGAATTGTTTCCCTGAGTATGATCAAGATCAGGAAATGAGCAATTTAGCTGATAGAGAACTTGCCTGTAAGTTTTAGTAATCGTTACCGTGAATATTATCGGTCCAGACACATCAACAATGTTGAATCGTAAATAAATGATGAGTTGACTAGGAAAGTGAATCAACTATTGAAGGAGAATTCAGAAAAGTGTGAATCTTTATATGACACCAGAAATACAGTCTTATGTTAGGAATTTGCTGAAAATGAATCAGATGAACAGCATATTGAAGTGAACTATGTAAATAATTAAGGTTTTGTGCAGAATGGAGGCTTTAACTAGAACTACATGAATCACTCAATTTTTTTCTAAAGAAACACAAATGTACAAAAATCATCAAGATCAAGTTTGTTCACAACAGATGGTTGATCAAAGATACCAATTTCAGAAAAATGCCCTTGTAAAGCATGGACATCACTCGTTTTTCCCAAAAGTTTGCAGGACAAATAAGCATGTAGAATCAGGGTTTTCAGAAGAACTTATCTCATAATTTTCAAAGAACAATTCATGTAAAATCATGATCAAAACAAATTTCTAGGTGGAGTTCAGCAGTGCCAACATTTATTCTCTTTCCAAGCTTTTGCAAACTCTACGACTAACTCTAAAAATGAGCTTAAAGTTTTTATACAACAACTCGTACTCAATTTCTTTAACTCTTATTAATCCACATGTATTAAGACTGTATTTCAATATTTTTGTTGAATGAACTGTTGAATTATTATTTTTTATGTTTTATTGTAAGTTCTATAAGCTGTTTTTTTGTTTATGAAATTTATATGTATATATTTTATATCACATCATCATTTCTTTTTTAATATACGTTGGCGTACGCCTAAGGCATTATATATAGTTGTCGTATCAGAGTTCTTGACAAACACGTTTATTTCATAGTTCACAAAAGATGAGTACTCTGTCCAAGATCTTCAATGTACCAAATCAACTTCGGTCGTCTAATCAGCTTCATCTAAGATCAGTCAAATCCTAAAATATCTTCGTAACTAATAGAGAGTGAGGGAAATAAAACTACATTATGATTACACTCAATTTGCAGGGCCGTCCTTTATTTATAGCAGATGAAGCATATAATTTAGGCCACAAACATACATATTAGTTTTGAGGGCCACATGTTTAATGTTTCTGCAGTAAAATTGGTTGTGTGATGTTTTGACATCTTGACTATATTAAGTTAGATTCCCTTAATTTCAACTATAATTTTGTTATCCTAAACCCATAAAGATTTAAGGAGTGTGTTATGTTTTTTGGGTTACGATGTTTAATAAGTTTGGATCTCGTTAAATTCATTATAGTTGTAAAATAAAATTTATATGCTTATTATTAGTTTATGTACTTTTTAAATAAAACCATTTCAACTAAATGTATATAAATCGTAGTTCAAACAGTTATAGCATTTTTAAAAACTAAAAATAACATATATAAATCATAATACAATATATATGTTTATGAATTGAATTTTATTAAATTATATGTGGTATAGTTTTAAGGTATTCGATTTAAAATCATTCAAACGTAACAAGTATATATTTTGGATTCAAATATGTGTGTTTTACCTAATAATAATTAGTTAGAAATAGTTATATTTCGTATGATAAAAAAAAAAGAATTATTTTTTTTGGTTTTAAACCACCAAAATTATCGCAACGACACTATGTAGTTGTATCTCATAGATTAGATATGAAACCAACAAACTCAACTAATTATTTTTGAATGCAAAGCCTATAGAGTTTAAGAGCTCATCGTGAAAATTCTGCTACTATGCATCGCCTGGTTGAGAAGTAGACGCAAAACAAGGGTTCGGTCCTCCTGGCCATCTCGCACACATGTTGCAACTCATGTGACAGAGAGGGACCGTCTTAGTTACGTGACAATGGCACATCTCATCACATCACTCATAATCTAAATGGTTTAGCTCTTTACGACACATCATTTTTAATTTGCCACTCTTCTACGCACGTCATTACACAACATTATTGTATGTGATATGTCACCCTTATTTAAAAATTTTTGACTTGTTAGTGGGAACCTGAAAAACTTCATAAATTCTTTTTTGTTGTATTCTCGCTTGTCTAGAAGGACGGAAATTCAAATATGGATCATGAAATTCATTCAGGTTTCCACAACAAGTCAAAAAATTATAAATGCTTGATACATCACATAAAATATTTTTAAGCGTAAATTTAAATTAGATTAAAATAAATAGATAAATAAATCAAAAATATTTTTAGAATGATGCTGAAATGTAAAAATATTTTATCAATAAAATGCTTAAATTAGAAGAGTAATATATTCCTATATTTTACAAAGAGATTGAATCTCTAATGTCCTAGTAAAAGCTGCTCATAGAGCTCAAAAACGAATTGAAAAAGGAGGGAGAGTATGCCAAAATTATACTTGCAAACCAAATTTGCACAAGTTGATGTAGCGACACCCGATTTTTTTGATGTCTTATTATTTATAGAACAATCTTTAAATTAATAATATATAGAAAAGTGGGTCATGAATTGTCATTGACCATTACAAAAACATATATCTCCTGACTTTGCGGTTTTTCTTTTCATTTACTGTTCCTTAGTTATATCATATACACGCCTCCTATAGATATTTGCTGTGATGTACTCTCAGATCTCTTCTCCACTCCAAAATCACATAACGTAGCAAGAGTTCTGATCCTCCTCGCTGAAAAACTCTGTGATTGGGCCTTCAATGGAACCGTAAGGCCCAAGCCCACGATTGAAACCATAGCATGGCAGACTCGGACAGGCCGCTTTGGAGATTGCCTCTGCCTTCTCTTTCTTCTTGTCCTTCTTCTCAGGCACGACCTGGACGGTTTTCTTCAGTTTCCTTTTCAGAGTCTCTGTCACAGTCTTAACCTCCATTGTCCCTATGACACTAACCACTTCCTTCTCCCTGTCTATTTTCACCTGGTACACACCTGTTAACACATAAACCAAAACAAGTTTTGTACGAGTCAATACCAATACACAAAGTTCAGTATTAGTCAACAATGATGACAACAGAGAACATGAGAAGTCTGACCTTTGGTCTTCGAGATGGTCTTGTGAATCCTCTTGATGCAACCATCGCATGAACACTCCAACTTCAGTATCACTGTGCTCACAGCGACCTAACCAAAAAAGTCAAGATCAGTTCTTATAAGTTCCATGCTTCTCACACGATATATTACTTTCATATTTAAAACGCTAAAGTAGTTCATCCATTTGACCACCTATAAGATTATGGCTACATCACTTATTTAACAATGAGCAATCTCAGAAGAAGAAGGTTTCTTGAGACGCAAGTAAGTCTTCTTTAATGTATTTGAAGGGCCTACCATAGTAGTCTTGTTATTAGCCTTCGTGTCATTGTTAACTTTGGTATCTTTCTTTGGCTTTGGAGATAGCAACTCGATCTTCTTCTTGCACTTCTTCTGCAACTTTTCCGTCGTCTTCACTGGATCCATAAATCCAATTAGAGTAAGCTTGTTGGAAACAGGATCTGCTCTCACTGTTTCAACTCCTGAAACAGTCAAAATCAAAGTTGGGAACCGATTTCAACTTGTCGTGAAAGTAATAATAATAACAGTTCATGAAACCAAGCGATGAAACAGAAGATAAAACACTGAAAATTACATCAATTCTTCACAATCGCTGCGTTTAAACAGAGGTATATGATTCTGAAAGTAAGATCTTTGAGAATATGGGATAAAAGTAAAACGGCGATGAAGAGACGAACAAATCTTCGTCGTGGTGACTAAAAATGTTCATTGAAATTTCGTGATTCACGATGCTCGTAGTCATTACCGGAGAAAATAAAATCAACAAACCAAACGATTCCAGGAAAATCAAAACTCGGACGCGACATTGAAGATTTTGGAATACGCAGAAATAGTATAAAAAAAAAAAAAAAAGTCGAGTGCAGAGAAAACAGAAGGAGATTTTCTCGGAAAATTCAGATTCGGCAAAGATTTTCCAGGAAAAAAAAAGTGAGAAAATCGGACGCTGACAATACTCGAGACGGAAAATCAAGTGCAGAGAAAAGCGAAAACGAGATTATATTCAGAAACCGTGAGGCGATGATGATGATGATGATGATGATGATGAAGAGTTTTGAGTAATTATGGAGAATCGAATCGATTCGATTCCTAGGGTTTATGGTGAATAACGACCTTCTAAACGACGAGCTAATCTGAGGATCCTGGCGAGACATCCGTCGCAGTGAAGATCCACGTGAAGAACAAGGTGAACGGGCGACTTATCCTCTCCCTTTTTCTTCTCCACCACGTCTCTGTGCATCTCACACTCCCTCACCACATTCTCCATTTTCCTCTCCATCTTCTCCACACACAACAAAAAAAAAGCTCAGAAGAGAAAAATAAAACAAAATCCGAGACGTTGAATCGCTTTGTAAACAAATATAACGGAGACAGAGAGAGAGAAGAAAATGTGTGTGTGCTTGAACCTGGAGAATCACAATGCTTCGACTTCTCTTTTTTCAGTTTCTGGAGATTTTCTCTGAAGAATCAAAAGAGAGAGAAAAAATGGAAGACGACGAAAACTGGAAGAGGCGGCGAGAGTGTGGGAGGAATATACAGTGCTCAGTCCGTACACTGTTTGTTACTCTCACCAATTTTTATTTAATAAATAAATTCCATATTAGTTATTTGTTTATTTAAATATTTCAATTAGCATTAAATGATTAAATTATCGATTACAAAACTTTCGTCTCTCACAAACATGTGTGTTCTCGTTAGTAATATATACAAAACTAACTTCTATCTGGTATAATGAATACTAACGTAACATTTTGGGTCTTTAACGTGGTATACTGGATCTTTGAAAGGTAGAACGGCAAAATCCCATTAATAAGAGATAATTTGGTGTTGGAAAAAAAAATACTTCGTTTGATAAATTTTATTTAGGGTAAAAATACATCATGGTGTTTTATATATGCTCAGCGAAAATTTGACAAATTGAGACCAAGTGACAGATAAATCAAAGCCAAAGAAGTGTGTGATGATAAAACAGATGATAGTAAAGACACATTAGCTTAAGGAATTGGCGATACAAACCATGAAAGTCATTTTGAAATGGTAAAATGCTTTTGGTTTATTTGTTTTGATTTTTAATTTTAGTTATTTATAAAAATATAAGTGAACAAATAATAAAATATAGGATCTGTTAAAACGGGATTCCAATCAGATGTTATGATTTTAGCTTTTTTAGATCCATTTTTTTTATTTGGATATCCTAATTTTAAGATTTATAAATTTATTAATTGAAACATGTTAAATATATACTAGTATGTGATGTTTTTCTGAAAACTACATTAGAAATAGCTGTAAATTATTACTATAAATTGAATTAATTAAATCTGGAAATGTATACAAATAAGTATTTTCTAATATACGTTTACACTTTATCAAATGTTCAACATATTTACCATACCATGTACGCCAATATTAAATCGTTTTGACAAAATATCAAATAAGATATCTTATAAATTGCATATGACATTGATGACATTTAAGTTTTAAACCATTTGATCTTTTTTTCACGCAAAAAAGGTCATCATTAATTTTGAGTGAAAAGGTAATTAAGTCTCATATAGTAATAACAAAACAATAGTAATAATTATTGCTTTTGCATTAAGTTGACATCTCTCTAATCAATTAATCAAACTTATGATAAAGTTAAGCTAAAAGATAGAAAAACCAAAAAATCAAAAGAGTATAAAAAGAAAAGAGACAACAAGACTTCCATTGACAATTGAAGGAGAAGAAGAAGAGAAAATCCACTAAAACAAATGTCTCTAATCACTCTTCTCTTCTTGTCAATCCTCTCTCTATTCAAAATCTCCAATTCAACTCCACTCAAACCACACCCTCTTCCGATTTTACCCCTCCCTTCATCACAACAGCTCCAATGGCAGCTCGGTTCCATGGCCATGTTCCTCCATTTCGGACCAAACACTTTCACCGACTCCGAATGGGGCTCCGGTAAAGCAGACCCGTCAGTTTTCAACCCGACCCATCTCAACGCGACCCAATGGGTCCAAATCGCCAAAGACTTCGGCTTTTCTCGCGTCATCCTCACAACCAAGCACCACGACGGATTCTGCCTCTGGCCCAGCGAGTACACCGATTACTCCGTCAAATCAAGTCCATGGAGAAACGGAACCGGCGACGTCGTGGCCGAACTAGCTTCCGCGGCGGCAGCCGCCGGTATCGGACTCGGTCTTTACCTTTCTCCATGGGATCGTCACGACGGATCTTACGGGAAGACATTGGAGTACAACGAGTTTTATCTGAGTCAAATGACCGAGTTGCTAACAAAGTAAGCTCCTTTATTCTAATATTGACGTTTCTTTATTCAAATTCCAACGAAAGATTGAATCTTTGGTTTAGTTATGGAGAGATTAAGGAAGTTTGGTTAGATGGAGCAAAAGGGGAGGGAGAGAAAGATATGGAGTATTACTTCAATACTTGGTTTAGTTTGATCCATCAGCTTCAACCCAACGCCGTCATCTTCTCCGACGCCGGACCTGACGTCCGGTGGATCGGTGACGAAGCTGGAGTCGCTGGCTCCACTTGCTGGTCACTTTTTAACCGAACCAACGCCAAGATCGGCGACACTGATCCTCTGTGAGTCACTCACTCACTCAAAATGTTTCAAACATTCATTGATTCAACTTAGGGAAGAAGTTGAGTTTGTTTGATCTTGCAGGTACTCTCAGGTAGGTGATGGCTTTGGACAAGATTGGGTACCGGCGGAATGTGATGTATCGATCAGACCGGGTTGGTTTTGGCACGCGTTGGAGTCTCCTAAACCGGTTGATGAGCTTCTTGATATATACTATAACTCAGTGGGAAGAAACTGTCTTTTCTTGCTCAATGTCCCTCCTAATTCGTCAGGATTGATATCTGAGCAAGACATCAAGGTTCTTGAGGAGTTCCGTGAGGTGAAAAACACGATTTTTTCCGACAACCTCGCTAGCAAAGCTGTGGTTAACTCGAGTAGCGTCCGTGGCGGCCAAAGCTCACAGTTTGGTCCTAAGAATGTTTTGGAAGAAGGATTATACAAGTATTGGGCGCCAGAGGAGAAGCAGAAGGAGTGGGAGTTGTACTTTGAGTTTCAAGATTCGGTTAGCTTCAATGTGTTGGAAGTTCGAGAACCGATCCAAATGGGTCAGAGAGTTGCGTCTTTTCATCTGGAGATGAGGAACATTGAAAGCGGGAAGTGGGAGAGAGTTGTGGAAGGCACGACGGTTGGGTTCAAAAGGCTTTTACGGTTCCAGAGATCTGAGTCGAAGTCTCTGAAGCTTGTGGTGGACAAAGCGAGGACTGATCCGCTTATATCGTACATTGGAATCTACATGGATAAGTTTTCAAGAAACTCAACAAAGATAACAAAATCAAGGACACTTCATGAGGAGCAAGTAGTAAATGATTCAAAGAAATAAACAAACCTTTCGAGGATTTTACTACATAAGTGTTGGTTTTTGTCGGATTGTGCTTTGTCAAATTACATATTCATGTCATGTATCCTGTTGGTTCTAAGGTAAAAGAAAGAACTTTTTGTCCCTTCTTGTCATAAGTTGGGGGATTTGGGGACTTATCTTGCAAAACAAACCAAAATTGTTTCTCTGAATTTGATAGAAAGGAGAAAACTTTGAAAAACCAGAGAAAGCCCTAAAAATGGAAGCAGATCAAACGGTTCTTTGCGAGTTGCTTGCCGTCGACCTCAGCGATTATTGCTACAGAGTTTGTTCTCGCTGCGAGAGAGTGCTTCCCGGAGATAATAACAATGGCGTTTCCTCTTCTTCGTTATGCAAATTCTGCAAATCTAAAGTACCCAAATTGCTCTACCGTATCCTCGTACGAACCCTTTCTCAAATTTGTTTTCTCAGAATTGATTTCGTGGAGAGTTAGGGATTTAGGTTATTTAGCTTATTTGTCAATTAGGGATTTCTCAACTTTAGTGTTCTATCAAATGTCAAGAATCAGTTTTTGGTCAATCTGTATGTTAACTCTTCAAATGTGTTTTTTTTTTTAAATTCCGACATATCTGAATCTGTGTTTGGTAATCTAGCAGATGTCTATAGTAACAGATACATCAGTTAAAACTGTGATCTGCTTTGATAGAGCTGCGACTGTTCTCTTTGGTTGCTCAGCAGATGAGTTCTTCCACTTCACCAAGCTCAATCCTAAAGCCGGTAGCTTTCTATTACATTGAAGCTAAACTCTCTGATCTAAGTTCTTGAAATTGGTTCTTGTAATGTTTTTGCTGTTTCAAATTGCAGCATCTATGGTTAATCAGGTCTTTGATGGAGAAATGCTTCGGATGACGTTGACTCGTCCTAAAAACCTTAACGCGCAACACATGAGAGTGACTTCACTTGTCCCGTTAAGATCAGGGTTTCAGCCAGCTATAGTAACACTGAGACAGCTCTGCACAAAGATTGCTTCTTTGGGGGATTGTTCTACTATAAATCATAGTTTCTAATGTTGGAATCAGACATTATATGGATGTTACAACAATCACAAGTTGTTTGATATCTTGTTAACACTTGATTTGTGTCGGTGAAATAGTCTGATTGTTCGTTAAATCAAAAGTGATGTCAAGGTTGTCGAGAAAATGACTAATTCAAATTTGCAGTCTTTGGTTTGAAGTCTCTGTGCACGGAGTGTTTCAGAGAGAACTTCTAATAGAAAGCGAATGTTTAATAGCTTTCTCGAGCTTTCTCGAGCTCTTCTTTAACAGCAAATCCTTTAGATCGCCGGTTCGAAACGGTTAGCTCGCAATGTAGTTCTTTTTAATTCTCAAAGTAGTAATATACACGTGTCAAAAAATAAAATTGGTTTACAGAAAAGCGTTTGACTTTCTTCTAAAGGACCTATTCAACTTCTTTGACAAAGCCTCCAAAACTTGCCACGTGGCGTCTCCCTCTCTCGGAGGAACATTAAACATAAGGGCCCGCCTAACGGACAGATCCTCCAGGTTCTTCTGTATGACGGACAAATTAGTGGCCGCCACGTGTTCCAAAATCTCCCCGAGTTTTCCGACGTCTTTCTCAGCCACCGTGAGCGAGATATCCGGCCATCTCACGGCGGAAGGGAACGGCAAACGGATCCCGTCGGCGATAACAACGGGCACGCAGCCAAGTGCAACTGACTCAACAAGTCTCGGGCTCCACGGGGCCCACCCGAGAGGACACAAACAGAAAACAGAACGTGCGATCTCTGACTGGTAACCGGCAAATCTTTGTCGCTGGAGGTAAAACCGCCGGTCACCGCCGTAGCTCCTCCATATCTCCGTCCTTACTCGCCTAATAGGAAAGAAAAATGTATATTCAATAAGGCCAAAACATGATATATAAATGGTTAAAACGTATTATGTTAATATTTTTGTTTTACTTGCTATAAAAGCGTCCACTGATGTTTTTGGGATGAATCTCCATCTTGCCGCGGAAAAAAACCCTAATGTCTCGTTCTTTAGCTACCGGAATATTCTTTTGAGTCTTGTGTATACTTTCCGGCGAGATGTACGGTGGTATCACGACGTTCTCTACTTCTTGACATGGATGCTTATAAGTAACACCAAAAGTTTGCAAAACTATAGAGTTTCTCAACATCTTTGGTACTCCATCAGCAATTGCTCTATCCTCCTTTAAAAAAAATCATTTTACCATTATAAATAAATATATACACTTGGCAAAAAAATATTTATAAATAAATATATACACTTGGCAAAATAATATAAAAGTACGTTTCTTTTGAACTAACCATGGTGTGGAAGCAAGAGCCAAAGTCATGTGTAGCGATGAAGACGTGGTCAGAGCCACTGGTTCGATTCCAAAACGGGTATTGAGCCGAGACGAGCCCGATGGCTTCCTTGATGAGTGATCGGGCGTGACCTATCGCTGGAAAGCCATTGATGGTGCTGAAGTTGCAGGAAACGTAGACAGGGACGAAGAAGAAATCGGCTTCGTAAGGATTCTCCGTCCGTACGTCTCCGTCGAGGCTGAGCAACGCTTTGTGAAGAGCGACCTCGGCGGCGAAGAGGTGGTTGCTGCATCTGTCGTTGGCTAACCAATCTGTGTTGAACTTGGAAGGCAAGTCATAGACGTAGATTTTCAAATTGTTGAATACGTCTGAAGGAAAATTAAACAACAACAACATATTGTTATAACATGAAACCCTTGTCCCCAAAGGAACATCCGACAAAAGCCAAAAAAAAAACAAAACATGAACTAAAATCATGAATATGTATACCAGTTCTGATGTTGGGACGTTGAGGAGGAAAGCTAAGTGTGTGATCATGGACTTTAGATTCAAACATGGCACGAGAAGCGAGAAGCTTGGGTTTAGGGTTAGTAAGAAGAGGGTTTGATCTGGAATAAGAAGAAGAAGAAGACGATGGATGGTCTTCTTGGTCATGATCGACAAAGAAGGAAACAAGAAAATAGAGAGTGAGTGAAAAACAGAGAATCCATTTGTAGTAGTGTTTGAAACAGAGACCTTTCTCTGTTCTTCTTTGCTTATGTGTTATCATCGTTCTTGGTTTTCTTGAAAAAATCTCAAGGCCTCTTCTTGTTTGATTGAAATCATCAGATTGTTTAGTTAATAGGGTTTTTAAGTTGGTGAAGAGGGGTTTTCGGAATTGGGTTTGGGAGATAAAGTGGAGATTAAGGAATGGTGAAAGGTGGAACAATAGGAGTTGGAGAAAGTTTGATAAAGGCCTCTTATGAGATAGTATAATTAAAACATTCAAATTTCTAATAAATTCTTTCGTTTTTCTTTACCTTTGTCGATTCTTTTTTTTTTTTTTTTTCTGTAAGCGATTTTGGTCTTGTTTTTTGTGTTGATCTTTTTGGTTAATAAATTCAATTCATATGCCTAAAAGTTCTACTTTCTGTACAGATGATATCAATACTAGGCTACCTATTATTTATTAATTCTTATGATATAAAATAAGAAAATATTAACCGACTTTTTTTTCAAGTGCACAATGAGTAAACAGCCCTTTAAAAACGAGCCAAGGTATATAACAACAAGATTGGTTATGATGTGGACAACAACAAAAATGTCACAGCCTACACCAATATACAACAATTTAATATGTTTGGTTTATGAGCAAAAATGTCACAATCTAGAACTCGTTTTGTTCAAAAGAAATATTAAAAATGTAACAGATGATCGAATTTATAGCAATTTAGTATAATTATGGATATAGTATTTACAACTAAGATCAAGTCTTGCTTCCTATCAAATACTGTAAATAGAGAGAATGGACAGAAATTGACTAGCAACATTTAAAAGATTTCACTTAGCTTTGGAATCCATTGGTTCATATTATTTAAAGTAAATTATAAAATTTATTCTTGATCAGATTATGTCAAGTAGTATTTACGTACACGGCAAGAGATAATGGACCCAATTCGAATAGGGAACCAATGGGAAACCACCAAATTTTATTATTTTTCTCTTACTAAAACAAATATTTTCGTATTAAGTAGAATTTAGAAACCTCTTTCACAGATATGATGAGCATTTGTAA
The DNA here is from genome assembly GCA_900108845.1 of Iljinskaea planisiliqua. Taxonomy (NCBI): domain Eukaryota; kingdom Viridiplantae; phylum Streptophyta; class Magnoliopsida; order Brassicales; family Brassicaceae; genus Iljinskaea; species Iljinskaea planisiliqua. The sequence continues at coordinate 8,238,616 of FNXX01000004.1, read as the reverse complement.
TGCAACACAACCATTTCTTTTACAGCCAGAACGTTACTTATGAACCGAAAATCAAACTATTTGTAGAAGAAAAATAGTGTATTTTTACCATTTAACATATTTACACCAGCTAACAATCATGTTTTAATCAATACATTTTTCATTTCATGTTTATTAATGTTGGTGTTTTGAACCAGACATTCTTTAAATCAATGATTTAAATATTTATAAGATTTAAGTATGTTCGAGCTATTCTTAAACGTGTCACAGGCTGCCTATTTATTTGCCAGTCACGATTCACGACGAGCATGTCCAAATTCTTTAGAAAATTCTCGAGGAATAGTTAATTCCCATAACTAAATACATAACTATCAATATATATTACTGAACCAATAAAATACTATACATATGACATGAGATCATTTACGTAAAGTTAGTAATCGTATACATTATTTACATGATCCTCTTAAAACTCGGCTATTTTTATCTAAACAATTATCAGAAAATCATTTGGAAGTAATCCATTCAAAATAAACTCAAAATGGTTGACAAAATACATTTTTCTATGAAATACTGATCAAATTTATTAGAGAGTATTTAAAACAAATTTTGGATCAATATAACTATTTATATAGGATTGATCTCAAATTCAGTTAGTATAATTTTATAGATCTTAATTCTTAAAATATTCTAGATGATAAAATGGACCAGATATTTAGATAATTATATAAAAAATGTAGATATTATTATTATTATCACAGACAATCTAGATGACATTTCACGGGATCGTTTTAAAATTTATGATCAAATTATTTTTTGTAAAAGTATTATACCATACTGTAAAATATATTTACACTTAACTACAAATTTTAAACACGCCTTACAAATAGTTTCAGACATGCCATTTGACAATCTTAACATAAATTCATGATGAACTCTCTCTCATTTGGTCATTTGTAGATTTGTAACAATCAAACAAAATCGTCGACCTATAATGCCAAGAACTGCCTAATTATTTTATCAAGTTTTTTTGTAATAAAAAATTTGTTCTGTCTTGGGCTTCTTTATATTTCGAATTTTTTTTCTTCTTTCTTCTCAGGGTTTACAGTTTTGTGCCAGAGCGTAGCACTACGAGTCCCTCTACTCGTCGGCGGTTCTATATATAATCCTCCATAAAACAGTATACAAGGTCACATAGGACTTTTTTTTAATCTTCTTACTAATTGAGAATAATTTTCAAAAACACTATACTAGTGTGTTATTCTCATTTACGTATGCGTATTGTACATATTCTCAACCCATAAACGTAAGGTATTAATTAGAACTTAGAAGAAATGCATGCGTATGTTTGTTTATGTGAAAATTAGAAGAAATGCAAAAGTTTACCAACCACGCCTTATCCACACCTTTTGTTTATGTAAAAGTTAATAAGGGATAAGTTACATCCATGTTAGGTTATCAACTTATCATAAACTATCAATTTTTTTGCAAACCGACCACATATAAATAATGTTTATGGAGATAGTTTTATGTTAGCATTAATGTCCAATCGCATAGTAGATATTATATATAACAAACCAAATAATATAAGGTATTAAGTCACTTTCAAGAGGTTGCTTCGTTATGCCGTAATGACATAATACAAAACCCAGAGCATAATGTTAAGAAATAAATTAAAGAAAAGGAAATAAAATACTAACATAAAATTGAAGACGTTGATGAGTGGTTAGCGATTAGTCTAATAACTGAAGCTGTTCTATCCACTGTATTTTTTTAATATCAAATCGTCGAACATCAATCTCTGATTTAATTGAAATCAAAATGGGTCAATTTAGCGACAAAGAAATAAACAAATAATCAACCATTGTCGTTCGAACATGTGCCTTCACTGGTCCTCCTACTGTCCTACACCAAGTTGAAGAACATGCCCCATGACAAAAATCCCAGGCTGTGAACTGTGTGGAATATGGGTTCTTAGTACATGATGTACTGTACATCGATCAAAAGTTCACAAAAAATTTTAAAAACTGTATAGGCTAGTTATATGTATGAAAAACAAAGAAAAAAAAATACATTCATTTTTCATCATATTTAGTAGGTCTGGGCATAATACCTGAGATCCGAACATATCCGAATTCGATCTGAACCGAATCGAGAAAAATTTTCAAATAGGACTTAGAACTAGGTATTTCGGGTTTTGGGTAATACCCGAACCAAACCGAAAATCGAACGAGTATTCCGAAAAATCCAAAATTAACCATTTTACCTAGTTTCGTATAATTTGGTTATTTTCAAATATTTTGAAAATTTAAATTTATGACTTATTTTGTTTGTTATGTTTAACATGAATGAATTCAGACATATTTTTATAATGTTTAAGAAGATTTTATTAGTTCTATTGTTTAGTTTTGAGTGTGTTATAGTTAAAATATGTTATTTTTAAAATGGGTATCCGGACCCGAAGTGGTATTATCCGAATCCGAATTGAGTTTCGATATAAAACTGGACTTGTATGGTATTACAAAATAGATCCGAAACCGAAAAATTACTAACCATACGCGACCCAAAATTTTATAAAACCCGAATGGATCCTATGAGGCTAAACCCAAAAATCCGAAAAACCCGATCCAAACCCGAACGAGTACCCGAACATCTAGGGCTAATATTTAGTTACATTTTTTATTCTCTCCTTGTTTGGATTTTATGGTGACAACAACCGTATTTTATAAAAACTGCCACGGATTCTCAAATTTCTAACTATGATTAATAGTCTAATGATGAATATGATCAGGTTCACTGTTGAATTCAAACTTTATCAATCTAAATAACTGAAATTAAGTTGTAGGTTCAACAAAATTCTTTATTTATTTTATTCGTAGGTCGAGGATTATAAGAGAATTAGGTTGTACGAAAAGATCGACGATCTAACAAGCGAACAAAAATATCTAGAAAAATGGGGTAGAAGTTGAGAGTTAAGAATTTTCATGGTCTCTGGAGGCCAATTTTTTCGGATCCCATCTCCCTTAATGAAGCTTATATATTTATATGCATAGAGAATTGGTTGTTCCGACCTCTATTTCCTTTTCTAATAAGAAAATCTTCCCTTTTTTGGAAATTTTCTCTTATATTATGATTTTTTTGAAGAAGACCTCTTATATTTTAAGCCGAGCTTATTATCTTTGAAATGTTTCCTTTTAGGACGCTGACATTGGTTTTAATCGATTAAATGTGTATTTAAATGTGTAAATCTAAATTTAGGTAAGGCTTTTAAGGAAGGTGTGCAGCCCATTTCCAACAATAAGAACCCACCCCCCATCTCAGTTTTTCTGAATGAGTATAATCAAATTCAGTGAATTTGTAGGGAAGAGATAGTTCAGTGTAAATTGAGATTCGCGAATTTTATGGAAACGATCAGAGTTTCTGCACCCAAAATGTTTCATCTACCCAATTTCACCTTTCCATCCGTCTTAGATGTGGACACGAGGCATAGAGTAGAGTTTTAAATGAGGGTATTTCCGGAATCGAGTAGATTTAACACAGAAAATTTTGAGAGTTACCTAGATATAATGATGACCCTCAATAAATATGATCGTCAATAAAAAATGACTCTCGATAAATATTCTCATTTTTCTATAAATAGGATGTTCGACCCTCATTTCTTCATATTTTTATGATAAAAGGTAGAAATCTCAAACTTTTCTCTCCAATCTTTTGCTTTTTATCTGTTTTTGAGTTTTTCAATTGATCTTTGATGTTTTATAGAGTTTTGCGCATGATTTCTGATTTACTTGAGTTTTTCTACTGTTTTTCATATTGTTTTTCGTCTCCGAAAAATTTTACATCAAGAATAATATGTTTGATCAACAGATCTCTAAAAGGGAAAGGTGCCCTAGTTGTTTCTTCTAACTCGTTGACTTACAATTTGGATCTAACTTCTTCTGGGTGGAGCTCAAATATGGTATCGTCTCCCATAACTTTCTATGTAGAGAAGTTAGTTTGTCCGAACTTCGTATCTCAAAGGTGTGGCCGAGCTAAATTCTTCTCGCTTTAGGATCCCTAAGCTAATAGATGAGCCCGATGATTTTGACAAGGCTGGTGAACCGAATGAAGACATCAGTGGACGCTTTAGGATCCCTAAGCTAATAGATGACCTCAACCTCCGTATCATCGTATTACACGCGTTTATATACTACACGTACTCTTCTGATTCTTTTTAATGCTTTTTTATTATGTTGAATGTGACATGCTAGAATAAACTTACTTGCAACTAAGTGTGAGGTTGGCTTTAGTTATGAGATTTGATTCTCATCTTTTGAGTGTGTAAATCTCGTAATGCTTGTCTAGTGGAAGCTAACTTTTTTGGGTTTACTTTGTTTTATCCTTTCAAATTCAAATATGTGAGATGAGCTCAGCCTAAAATTGTTCACATGACAGAACATTCTAAGTTCGAATACAAAAATGTGAGATAAGCTCGGCTTAGGATTGTTTGAATAACTTATAAGTCATTGTGGACAATACCGGCCAATTACTATTGGAGACCCTACTCCAAATTCAAAATAGGTCTTTAATTAATGTTATTTAAATCACATTAGAAAAAAAACTAAAATCTTGTTTTTTGTGAGCTAAAAAAACCCACAAAACATTTGGCCCGTAAGTGGTCACTTACTCTACTAATGCCATGGGTCGGGCCTGATTGTGGGATTGAGTCCAACTTTAGATAATTTGATTACTTCACCATGGAATCCATGTGGAATGCATGCGAGAAGGATCTGAGCTTATTGGGTTGTGGATTATTTCACCAATACATCCATGAGGAACACAAGGATTAAGCATCTGTTCAGGACGTCGATGTAATTTTAGCTCATATGCTAAGGTAAAATTGGGACTAAGCGTAGTAATGATTTGGACGAACCGAAAGATGGAAAATCTATACAAATTAAAATTTTTTTGTTAAGTTATAGTTGAGCCTTGTTATAAGCCCAAAAAATGATTAGATCATTTGTAGTTCATATAATATAAGAGAAACTGTTCGGTTGACAAGAGTTTTTAGGCGATTCAAGACGTTATGAGAGTGGTCATGCTAATGATAGCCAAGCTAGTATTAGTAGTGTCTAAGATTTCTTGAGTTCTAGGATCATGGGACCGGGTTTCCTTCCATTTTCATAGGCACCGACACTCATGGTTTGACGATATTTGCAATGACGTAAAGGTCTTCTAAATTAGCTTTGATCGATTAATAATGTTATGTTACACTCCAACGGGAAATGTCATATTATTACTTCAAAAAAATAAAAGTATACTGAAGATTTTTTTTTTTTTTTTAACCTGGGGGTATCCCGGACCTATGGAAGGGCCCAGACTCATTCCAAGGGAAGGTGTAGCCCACGGATGGACTCTCTCTCCGGGTATTCAAATGGGCCGTAAGCAATGGGCTCATATCGGCGTAGCCACATGATGGAGTATAATGGGGTGCCTTCAAACCCAGGTTGCTTAGCAACTTAAAGCCCGCTGCCACTATACCACCATCACATGGTTGTGAAGAACTCATTATTACTAGAAAAATATTTACACAGTTAATCTATATTATTCTTTTCTATTGTATATGCTATTGAATGAAATATTTTAAAAAAATTTGATATATGTTGTGCTTTTTTGTGACTATCTTTGTTTCAGTGAAGCAAATGACTAAAAATAAGGAACATATATAATTGTATGAAAGTTCAATTTTGATTATTTTTCATATATTTAAAAATATTAATTATGTACTTTATAAAGTTTTATCAAATAAAATAAAATTTTAGAAATTAAGCAAATATAATTAAATAAAATAAATGTTCACAAATATGAATTTTAATTGTGAAAAATTAATTTAAAATATTGAACAATTATTTAAAATAGAAATTTAAAAAATATAACTTAATATATTATTTAGTTATAAATATAATTTTAAACATATCTATTTTTTTGTCAACCATATCTATTTAAATACAATAATTAATTATTGATTTATAAATAAGAACATGAATTTTTAGTTTGTTTTAACTAATAAGATCGAGATGCTATTACAAAATGAAAACGTACAACATAACATTGAGATGATGAATATAGATATAACTGTCAAAACCAAAAATAAATAAAGATACAACATTTATATAGATAATTCAAATGCTGCATTTAGATACTGCATCCAAATATAAAAACCAACATAGCACAAACCACATCATTTGCATTGAGCTTTATATATAGGTGATATTCTGAGTTTTGTTATGTTAGTGATTTCATTGTTCAATTTTTTTATATAAGAAGCATTTAGAATATGTATGTATAGAAGAGTTATAAAAGACTGGTGCGAAACCCTAGAAGACTTGAGAGATCGGAGGAGATTGTGAAAGTCTCAATTGGTTTTTTCAAATATCTTAGCTTCTCCATTATAGTTTGAATGCCGATTAATTCTCGCAACCTTTTGTTTCGTTTTATGATTGTGTCACAAGAACTCGTGCCATATTGCCGATTAAAACAAATCCATGTTATATGATCTTATTATCGGAAGGTCAAATATAAAGAAAATAAACTACTGTAAAGTTAAAACTTTAGAAAGAGACTCTCTTGGTTTGTTATCTCTAACTCCACAAAGCAGAACAATCAGTGGGTTTAAAAGAAACCACTTGCGAAGAAGAATCATAACCAACCAAGAAATTGTTCTGTGCCCTGTTCCCAAAGATAGCAGGTTCAGCAATTGGTGTAGCCGGACCACACATAATCGACAAACAAAAGATGTCTCTTCCCATATTCATATACGTATTGTACTTGTCCAAAACAAGATCAGCACCGCCATTGAAATGCATTGTGATCACTGGAAAGATGTCCAGTGTATACGTTTTGTAGCAAAGCTTGTCCCCCGTGTAAGCTACTCGATCTGCTGTCACGACGTTTTCCACTGCCTCCTTTACTTGGTTACAGTAGCTCCCGGGCAAGTAGGTGAGAGTGGTTCCAGAGTCTATGAGTATGTTTCCATCTAAGGCGTGAAACGGTGTCCCTAATGTCTCGATACGGTTCTCTCCAACGCTGACCGCTTCAAGGTTTAGGTAATAGAAACCTGGTTTCTCCTTCTTTATAAACATAGTGGTTGCAACAGTCCCATCTCCTGCCACGATAGCATTACTTCCAAAGTTTATCTTACTTGTTCCCTGACCGGTAAAGCAGTAAGAGAAAAGACCTAGCATGCTTTCTCCCATCTGAGAGATGAGCGATAAAGATCCCAAACTTAGACCAACAACTCCCGAACCGGATGATACAATCCCTGAGCTGTTGTGGGAACATCCAATAATGGTTTCAGGCATCACAAAGGGTTGGCCTGAAGTGGATTGGATCGTGACAGTCTCGGACGCATACGTTCCTTTCGTATAGCTTTGGTCTCCGTAGATCATCTCATAAGGACAAGAGTGGTCATCGTTGTTGCATGTTTGTTCTTTAAAGGTCGAGGATTTCGAAGGGTCGAATATTGGATTGCGTTGGTTGAAGCAGTTAAGACAAGGCAAACATTGTGTCCATATGAGGTCGCTTCCTGTGTCTAAGATAGCTTCGATCTCGACAGGAGGAGTACCGATTTGTAGCTTCATTAGGTACTCGTAGGTGTCAAAGACGGTATCTGCGTAAGGAGATGATCCGGTCTGATCATCAGCTTTATAGAATCGAGAAGAAGAGGAGTTAGAGCGACGGTGGACTAAGTCGATGGTGAAGCCACTGGGAGGTGATGATGAGGCAGTGGCGGTAAAGAGAAAACATGTAATGATTTGAAGAGAAAGAAGGATCATTGTGGCTGCAAGAGACATTATGTTCGAATAATATTTTTGGTTTTTGAGACACAATGGTATGTCCTTCGTTCATGCACATATTTATACATGTTGGACGTTTTGTCGTAAATGTTAATTGTCCTGATTTGACAATTTCGTCTACCAATTTTGTTATTTCCATTACGGTCTTGTACTTTGGGAAAACTTACATTTTTTTTTTGTTAAATAAATTTACATTTTGTTAAGAAGTTGCTGGAAGAGCCGAGCGGGCTCATTGTTGCGACTAGGTTAGTTGTTATGGGCCTGAAGCCGCCAGACTTAAACATGGCCCATTTAGTAAAATAAAACCAAAATGCCTGTTGCGAGCCATTAAAATTAACACATCCCAATTTCGATATTTTGTTGGTTGCTGCAATGTATTCTTCTTCTTTCTTAATTTTGAATTTTATCTTCTCATAATCTCTAGAATCTTTCTAGAAAAACATCCAAGTTTGTTCTTGCAACATGCAATGTATAAAAAACAAATTGTTTTGGATTTTTGTTTCTTCTTTGTTTTTTTTTTTTTTACGGCATTGTTTTGGATTTGGTGATCCAAAAAAAATAGTTCTTCTTTAATTTTTCAATTACTTACAATTAATTTTAATCCTCAAACTATGCAATTAAAATCCTAAAATGTTCATTAACTTCAGAAAATTAGACATGAAAAAAATCCACATCAATCAACAGTGAACATTAGTCTACTTTTCTATACTCTTTTTTTTAAATCTCTTTCATTGTCATATTCTTTTTTAATTTGACTCCTATAGAATCGTGATTCTTTGGGGACTGGCTCATGCCAAAAAAAAAAAAAAAAAAAACCCCAAATTCTGGTTATTAACAACAGTCTCCCGAGAATGGTATCATGTTCTCACTCGCGATACATGCTTTCCTTGGAGGAATGAGCCTCTATTCTATGAGCCACATATTTAATTATGGTATTCATTTAAACTTTTGGGCTAAAAAATTAGAGCAACCAAACATAACTTACAATCACATGTCATATGTGAAAGGAACTTATCATTGAAGCATGCAAAGAAAGAGGTATATATGAAGAGCTTATGCCAAACTCTCCTACATCAACCCCACTGCTACTCCAGACCAATAACAGATAGAGCACGAGAAATGATTTGTCGGGTGAAAAGTATTTGCGTGTTTCGGACCATCTCTAACACTATTGCATTTTTTACTTTAAAACTGCATTTTGCAGTAGATTTACTTTTAATGTACTCTATTTTCAACTGCAAAATAGAATAAAAAATGAGATTACTTTAAATATGGAGTAAAAAATAATATAACTCCATTTTACAGTTGAAAATAGATTAGTGTTGGAGTAAAATCCAACTGCATTTTAGAGTTATTTTATTTTAAAGTAAATAATGTAGTTTTATAATGGAGATGTCCTCGTGCCAGATAAATGCAGACGATCCATATCTGATACTGATAAAACTTTAATGACATAATATCAAATTTTGGAGGAACATAATCTATAAATATAATATTTTTTACACTAAGAAAAAATTCTAATTTCTCACATTTTACGCTTTTTTATTTAAATAATAGTTGTTTTCGATTTTTATATTCTCGTTTCTGAAATTTTGATCCATTTTTTTAATCATTTTTAGTCATTATACACATAAATCTTATGTTTTTATTTGTTTTCACCTAAAAAGTTATTTTGGAAAGACAATACTCCACAGATCTATCCTTCTTTCATATATATTGTAGCGTTTACACTCTTATTTCCCTTGTTTTTCTGATTTTTTTTTGGCATCCAATGTCGTCGTTATTTGGTCTTTTCTTTTTCATCGTTATTGATTTGAGCCTTCAGACTTTCTATAGTGGTTTTAAGACTTGTACACGTGTATTTATTTTACAGAAAGCGTTGCTCTTAAAAAGTCAAAAAGCCCTATATAATTAGTGTTTGTTTTCTTTTTATTACTAAAGCTAGTTCTCTAAACATTGGTCAAGATTATAATTTAAAAAAATAATTGAAACGGAAAAGGTTAGACCGAAGTAAGAAAACAGCGATGTAGGATATTTTTAGAGAAGTACAATGTGGTTGTTGCAACTATTTACTCGTTTAGAAAAAAAAAACGAAAATAAATGAAGAAATATTCAAAGGTATTCGTTCATAATTAGCTGGTTACACATATTGTTTCCAAAATTGTTTTAAGACAATATCTAGCAACTTTTAGATACTGTTTACTAATAACTACTGTTTTGTCAGCCTCCACAATCGACATTTAACTAGAACAATGTTTTAAAAAGAGATTTCCGGTCAACTTAAACCGATTTATTTCATATAATTTCTACTTAAACCAAATTTTTCACCATTTATCTGTCTTTAAAATTGGTCAGAATATTACCCTTGAGCATTGATCTGTTTTTGTCCTAATTTGGTCTCTTAATAAACTGTCCAAAGATAGGATATTTTATCTTTCCAACATTTGTTAATCTTCTTATCCTTATCCTTTTCGACACGAAAGATCTAACCGACAAATTTAGAAAAGACAGATAATATGGTCAATCTTTATTATTTGTCTTGGCGTCAATAAAATGGTAAATCTTCCTCAAAACTTTCCGACAATCGGCTCTCTCTTCGATACACACACATGCATATATACAAACTGCCCTATTCTTCTGTTCTACTTTATAGCCCTGAGACTCTCTGTTCCGCACTTTAATCATTTCATCTCTCATTCTTGATCAGCTCACTACCACCAATCCTATATTTCTCAATCAATAAAGTCTTCAAAAGACTCGTATCTTTTCAGGATTCAAATCCATAGAGATCTTGATTCTATAGCTTCATTCTTGTTTCTAAGATGGGTAACGAGATTCATCAGTCCGGTGAGACCGTACGATTCTTGATTCATCTAATAAATGGAAGATGGTTCATGGTGTTTGCTTCCTTCCTCATCATGGCTTGCGCTGGAGCCACTTATCTCTTCGGGACTTACTCTAAAGACATCAAATCCACGCTTGGTTACGACCAGACAACGTTGAACCTGTTAGGTTTCTTTAAAGATCTGGGAGCAAACGTAGGAGTCATGTCCGGACTCATAGCCGAAGTCACACCGACTTGGTTCGTCCTCATCATCGGCTCTGCGATGAACTTCGTTGGTTACTTCATGATCTGGCTTACCGTTACAGGCAAAGTAGCGAGACCAAAAGTTTGGCAAATGTGTCTCTACATTTGCATTGGAGCAAATTCTCAGAACTTTGCCAACACAGGAGCTTTGGTTACTTGTGTTAAGAACTTCCCTGAAAGCAGAGGAGTTATGCTTGGTCTGCTTAAGGGTTACGTTGGGTTAAGTGGAGCAATCATGACGCAGCTTTACTTTGCGATTTACGGTAACGATTCCAAGTCTTTGATTCTGTTGATCGCTTGGTTACCTGCTGTGGTTTCACTTGTGTTTGTGTATTCCATAAGAGAGAAGAAAGTTGTGAGGCAAAGGAACGAGCTAAGTGTGTTTTACAATTTCCTTTATCTCTCCATATTCTTGGCTTTGTTCCTCATGGCCATGAACATCGCTGAGAAGCAAGTTCATTTCACCAAAGCTGCTTACACGGCAAGCGCTACGATATGCTGTATCTTGCTCTTTGTGCCTCTTACGGTTGCGGTTAAGCAAGAGATTGAAGTGTGGAACATGAAGAAGTTGCCTGTTGAAGAGCCTAGCGAGGTCAAGATTGAGAAACCCAATAAACAACTTGATCTTGTTCACGACCAAATATCGAAGGAGGATCAAGAAGAGAAGGAGACGAAATCTTGTTTCTTGACGGTTTTTGACCCACCACCAAGAGGTGAAGATTACACTATACTACAAGCATTGTTCAGCATCGACATGATAATCCTATTCGTGGCAACTTTCTGCGGTTTAGGATCAAGCTTGACCGCTGTAGACAACCTAGGCCAAATAGGGGAATCTCTAGGCTACCCGAGCCACACGGTCACCTCTTTTGTGTCTCTAGTTAGCATATGGAACTACTTCGGTCGAGTGTTCTCTGGTTTTGTCTCGGAATACTTGCTTGCCAAGCATAAATTACCGCGACCACTCATGATGACATTAGTCCTATTATTGAGCTGTGCGGGACACTTACTCATCGCGTTCCCTATACCAGGCTCGGTGTACATAGCGTCGATCTTAATGGGATTCTCTTTCGGCGCACAACTTCCTCTACTCTTTGCTATCATCTCAGAACTCTTCGGACTCAAGTACTACTCTACATTGTTCAACTGTGGACAGCTTGCTAGCCCGCTTGGTTCTTACATCTTGAACGTTCGTGTCACGGGCATGCTTTACGATAGAGAGGCCTTGAAGCAGTTAGCAGCTCGAGGGCTAACTAGAAAAGATGTTAAAGACTTGACTTGCTTAGGAAGGCAATGTTATAAGTTGCCGTTTGTGATTTTGGCTGCAGTGACGTTCTTTGGAGCGCTTGTGTCTTTGGGTCTAGCGATAAGGACGAGAAAGTTTTACAAAGGTGATATTTACAAGAAGTTTAGGGACAGTAATGAGTCTGACTCTGTATTGGTCTCTGATTCAAGAAAATCTTGATGAGGCAAAGTAAAAAAAGGCTTTTGAATTTGTTTGTATAATCATTATCAGACAAAATGATTTTTGTCTGTTGGATTATAGTTGAATAAATTATTAGTGGAGAGCCGTTTCTTTACTCTGCTTCAACGTGGTTGATTTTTCTTTAATTGTGGAAGCGTTTTTCTGTCGTATTATGGTTACTTTTTGATGGTCTATTTAAAATGCTAAAAAAAGTAATAGTAATCATGTAATAATGCAAATCTCAAATCATTCCAAAACGAACGCTCACGTGTTGCACTTTCGTAAGAGCTGTTAGACCATCTTCAATAGTAGGTTTTTAATAGGGTTTTTAACCCAAAAATATGATTAAAAAAAGAAAAAAACATGAGAGAAAGAAAGAAAGGATTCTTAGATATGAAATTTGAGAACCCTTCATTAGAACTTCTTATTTATTAGTGTCACCACATAAATGGTTTAGATTTTTTTTTTTATCTAAATTTTAATTATATAATAAAATTATGTTTAAAATATTAGTATTTATATTTTTAAGATATCCTAAAGATATCTTAACCATTGGAGATGCTCTTATATTCACACTTACGTTACGTTTGTGTCACTCTCACCAACTGCGAATAGTTGTTGATTTACCTAGTTACCCTCTGAACTATTTTAAAACCATCATTTTAACCGATTCGAATTGAAGTTCTTGTGACAAAGTTGCACATTCAAGCAATAAAGTCAAATGCCACGAAAAATTCATCTCTCTTTTGAGACAAAATTGTCCAAATTTGACTTATTAGGTTGTGTGGATGGAGAGTGACGTCGCATATTGCAGATCATGTGTGTATTTTTGTCAACTGTTTCATGTATATCCATTAACATCAAAATAAAAATAAAAAAAAAACTTTGCAAGTGGGTAATTTAGAAGAAATGATTCACTCGCAAAGAAAATTTTGGTTCCTATCTTCTTTGTCATGTGTAACATGATCGCACATGCCCGGAAAATAACACCCACATTTTGGGTGATCATAATGCGTTTATATGTTGCGTTCCTTTTGAAAAGGTTTATATTTTTAGTATATTTGTGGAATTTTAATTTATCAACCTATTTGAAAAATTCTACCAGAAGTACTGGATCATTTGATGAAGTCTAGGAAGTACATTTGATTCTTCTTGGTACGTAGGACATGTGATCATGACGATTTTATCGAAACCATCTTTGACATGCCGTTCACGATAGAGCTATAGAGATATATACCATCATCTCATATAAAGAACTTCACGAGAACATGACTCGACGACCATTGTAACCATTTTGTGGCTGAAACACTTTTGGTAATAGCAAACATTTTTAACCAAATCATTGGTGACATAACTCGCGGTTCACTTCGTATAAGTGGTTCAACTCTTATATATCCGGAGTCTCCAAAACCGCATATGGCCGGCCAGGTGTTATGCTTGTGGATAACCTCAAACATTGTCCAATGTTCAAAATCATTTATAAATCAGCTACAAAATTCATCACCTACAAACTGTCCCGTCCAACATTTTGTAACCTCAGCGAATTCATGACAACATTGATATCATAGCAACTATGTTATATATCTTGGTGATTCATTCACATAGTGGAAGACAGAATTAAAAGAAAAAAAATCACTGGATGTACCTTAATCATCGACTGAAGCCGACTAATATGTCTCGATCGTAGCCTTGTTCTTTTCATTATCACTGGTAATCATAACATGACAGTAAACATAACACCGACAAAACAACGTCGATCTATACAGCTTAAAAAACCACCGCAAAAACGACAAGTAGAGTCACCATGTCAAGATCTCGTTCTCACAGATTCGTTGCTGCGACTTCACCAAACCGCCACTGCACCACCGCAGAGCTACACCGCCAGATAGCCCTGGCATCTAAACCGAACCGAAATAAACTGGACTGACCAAACCGAAATAAACCGACTGACCGAACCGAAATTTCGGTTTTTGGTTTCAATACAAATTGTATTTACAAACCGATCGGTTGAAGTTAATAAAACCGAATAAACTGAATTTCTTTAAAATTAAAAAAAAACCAAAAAACCAAAATTAACCGAATAAACCAAATTAACTGAATAACCAAAATTAACCGAATATACTATAATTAACCGAAAATAACTAAATATTTTAACCAAATTAACCGAATTGAAATACAAAACAATTTCGATTTTATTCAGAACATATAATAATAAATAAAACTGAACCGAAGGTCCGAACGAAAATATAATTTAGTTACATTCGGAATTTTTTTATAAAAAAAAAAAAAACCAATTAATCCGAACAAACAGAATGTCCTGGGCTACCGTCAGAAAAGCCAGGGGACACCTCAAAATCACTGGAGAACCACTAACTATAGATGAAGCGCCGAAGAAGAAGAACAGCTTCTCACACCAACGACATATAAGGCCAACAGCTCTCTCTGCCCAAAATGCAATTCATATATTCATATATCATATAAAATAGCCGTGTACTCACTAAAACATTTGAGCTTGCCTCACTACATTATTTATTTCTCAATTGTGGGATTGGGAATCTATGATTATCCATCTCCAACATAAAGAAAACTTACTTGTATGTATTTCTATTACTAATCCTCATTTGTCTTTGTAACTGCAACTCAAAAATCTTGTAATATACATGATAAGTATACAAAAACCAAGACGTTTACTAGTATTTTGGAATTAAGACTTCCTTAAATTTAATCAGTGGTTAGCATTTAGAACTAAAATGGTAATTTTATTTGGTTTACGGTTTACCAATAACCGGAACATAAAGCTTTGAGTAAAAATGAAAAAAAGAAGAAAATTCTAATTAAGGGGGTTCACCAGAAATTAAGTGCGGCGCGTCTTTTGAACCACACTGTAGCTTCATTCGCGCTTCCCAACGCTGCAAAAGTTTCAGGGTTTCGTCTCAAAGAAGTGATATTGAAGAAGCACAAGTGTCTCACAGAGAGAGAGAGAGAGAGAGAGAGTTAACGATGAATATGGATGGGCCTCTTGATTTCGAGAACGAAGATCCTCTTGTTAACCCTCCACGATCAGTTGAGAAAAGGTCGATCCTTTTTACCTATAGCAACATTCCGATAGCTAATTCTCTTCCTTCATACCATTTTCAGACTTGGGTATTGCCTAATTTCGCTGATTTTGCTGTCATGGTAGAGAAATTCGAGTCATTGTAGACTAGGGTTTTCGAATTCGGATTGGGTCTTGTTTAGGGTTCATGGGAAGTTATCTGAAAACTTCTCAAGTTTCTTATGTAAAGGCTCAAGCTTTTTGTCCATGTTGTTGATGTTAAAGCTCTGAACTTTAAGGGTTTTGTTAAAACTTTTATCTTTCACTTGTGTCACACCAGGAAGAAAGTTATTGGTTTGGATGATCTTCTCTCTGATTTTTACAAAGAGAAGAGCAAGCTTATAGATGAGGGAAACAAGAAACGCAAAGCCTCTAAGCTTTATGATTCAGATGATGATGAACATGGACAAGAAGCCTTGCTTTCTATTGTTGATAACTGCAGGAATCAGGCATGAGTCTAAATTCATCACATTCCTTAAGTTTATCTTTTATTTGCGTCTGTGCAAGGTTTGGTGATTATTGGGTTACTACATGTTTCAGATGAATGAGATATGCGGCGAAGAAGATATCCAAGATTGGGGTTTATGTATGTTTGGAGATCAGGTTAGACTGATTCATTCCAATGCTTGATGATGTTTCAGAGTAAGTGATAGTTTTGTAAAAATTTATCCTCTTTTGATGTTTTATTATACAGAAAACTCCAACGCCTTCGCTTCTTGTTGATCTTGATCATTGCTACCTGTTGAAAGAGTTTATGAATAGTCAGCTAAATTCGGTGGTGGATCTTAGTCCAGATAATGGTTAGTTTTCTATGACCTCAACGCCTTTCTTTGATTTTCCTTTTCTCCTGCTTAAATTAATAGCCTTCATTGCACAATCCAGGAACAGCATTTCTTGAAGGATTGCTGGTTAACGGCTGGCTCACAAAACTGATCTTGACGTGTGCACGTGTGGAAACAATCATATGCAAATGGACGCTTGATATGTGTACGTCGTGTAGCTCTTTCTTCAAGTTTCTTTGTACTGCAGACTTTGGCTTACCCAATGCTTTTTGATCTCTGGGACTTATCAGTGTTGTATTCACCAAAAGAAGACTTAAGATCTTCTGCTTGTGACTTCTGGTGTTCCATACTGTTATCACAGAACGAGGTACCGCTTACTTGAGCTTCCGTGGTTCACTACATTATGTTTCCGACTGGAGCTGACTCCTTGGATGTTAAACATTGTGGTTTAATCAGGTTAATGGAACTCCTGTTGAAATTGAATGGCTTCCTAACTATCAGAAACTTAAAGAAGCTCTTGAATTATATGGGTTCAGAATTAATTCATCACAAAATGTTGAGCTAGCTGAAGCTGGTGGGTTTCCTGTTGCTCCTAGTTCTTTTACTGTTATTTTTTTTATTAAGGTTTTATAATACTACTGAAGTCTACTAACTTTTGGCTTGAAGATTCCGAGTCCCAAGGTCCTCCTCAGAATATTAGAGCTTGGCTCAAATTTGTCACTGCTTGTTGTCAAATAAGGTTTGTGACGCAAAACTCTCCTTTACAGATAGCAAAGACATTCTCCTGCATCTTAAGTATCTAACTGTTGTAGCACTTAGCATTTGTCCATGCATGATATAACTTGTTTATGTATATGGCCATTTGATACAAAGAGTTATTGGACTTTATATTTCAGAAATTTTGATTACTCTTGCCTTCTCTGTTGCTTCATTGATTCAGGTGTAAAAATCCTATTTTTACCACTTCACAAGTTGAACAGATATCCGAAATCCTTGTTTGGCTGCTCTTAGATCGCGGTCTTCAAGGTCTCTCACTTCTCGTACAAGAGTGCTTAATATCTGTTATTGGCTCCTTCAAAGAGGAAGAATGGTTTTCAAGTTGCAAGAACATAGCAAACTCTCTTGCTTCCAGGTTCGACCTCCTTTTGACATATATCATCCTTGGCTCAGCTCTCTTGTTTAATTAAATTACACAGTTGCTTATCTGGGTTTGATGCATTTGCAGAGTACCTCAAGACATGAACTGTTTGAGGATAGTGGAATCCGTATCAGGTGTTGATGCTCGAAGCAAGCATTTGAGAAGTTCCATCTCGAATCAAATTCTTGTTGTTTTACTTGATAATAAGGTAAACCATGACTCTATTCACATAATAACACCAACAAGTTTAGACTGTAAGTGAAGGCATTCATACATACTCTGGTCTTGATTCTCAGGACAGCGACGAAAATTTGATGAGCTCGCTGATGTCTATCAATCTGAAGGAGAAAAGTTGTAACCTTTTCAGAACTTACATGTTCTTGGTTTTGGCCGAGAACTGGCTCTTCTCCAGTAATTTGGTCGAGGAAAAGCCGGTATTAATGGACATTTGGGCTGTGTTTCTCAGAAACTGTTTTTGTCAGATCAGTAGCACCGATCTTCGGCCTTTTGCATCAAAAGTGAGTAGAAAACGGATTAAAAATCAAAACTTTTTAAATGTTCTCTTCTGTTACTTTGATCCTCGTCTTTAACTTCAGTTTTGTGGTTATTAACAGGTTCGTACCAAAGCCTCATATCTTCTTCAAGGATGCAATAACAATTGAAGTGGTAAATCTGAAACGTTAGATGTAAGTTTCTAAAGTGAAATATTAGGTTTTGGTTTTAGTTTACTCTTCACCACTGAAAAATCTAAAAATGTAGAATCTTCAGTTAACCCTTCTTTTTTCCCATATCTTGGTGGTAAAGAAAATTCATCCTTGTGTCGTTGATGGATCCTTTGGTATATGTTGACAAATCTATATAACTCATCGAGTGGTACTACTGTTCTTACATGACTTGAAGTTGTTAAAGTTGTGTTAACTAATAGACGTCTCATGAATAGTTTAGTGCTAATTCGCGTTAATTAATTGGCCATTTAGCTGATTAATTATGTCAGATGTTTTGATTAGGTCCGGGCATTCGGGTATTCAATTGGGGTTTTTCGGGTATCGATTCTTTCGGTTTTGTGATTCAAGATATATTCGGATATTTTAAAATTTTTGGTTGGATTTGGTTCGGTACTAACCGGGTTTGGGTCGGTTTTGGTATTTTCTTTAGGATCCGAATTGTATCATAAATATTTTTTAGATCCGGATCGGTTCAAGTATTTTGTTTCCGATGTAACCAAAAATGCATAAAATACCTGAATATAAACTAATATATTTAAAGTAAAAGTAAGGAAAATGGGGCGATTTTGTTTACTTCAATTACTATTTCAAGTATTTTATAACCAAAGTAATCGAAAATGTATAATATATTTGGATATGAACTGATTTATCAAAAAAATCAAAGATTACATATACTAAAGTGAACCGATACCTTAAAATAAAAATAAAGTGAACTGATACCTTAAAGTAAAAATAAAGAGAAGAGAAAACCTTTGGTTATTTTGTGCTGCTTTGGGTATTGGTTCGGTTCGAGTAATATCCGATATCCAAAGTTATTCGATGTTGAGATTTATTCGGTTATCTTGAAGGAACCATATCCGAATCGAACCGATTTTTTTCGGGTCGGTTCCGGTTCGGCTTTTCGAATTCAGTTGAAATGCCAAGACCTAGTATTGATAATTGGCCACCTAACTGATTAGCTTTTAGTAATGACGATGGATTTGTAACAATACGGACCATCTTGATTAAGAGGTCCCATGTTTAGTTATATCTTGGACATATATACACCGGCTCTAATTTGTGTAGTCAAGATTGAAGTTGAGAAGAGCATGCATATAAGTGAAGTAACATTTATAATACTAATTACAAAACTAGCTGCGGTTATTGTTTACCACCAGAACAGGTTAAGTATTCAAAATTGCATCCAACACTAAGATCTATAAAGTAGACTTTAGCATGATCGAAAAAGAAAAGAATTTGATGGAGTTAACAAATGAAAATAAAGTCAATAGAAAAATCTAGGGGGAAATTAAATGACAAGTCTTTATCTTCCTTTCTTCTAGCATCATCTCATAATTATAATGGGCACCGTTGGGATGGGACATAAAGGGCTTTTGGTTGCTCCTTAGTTTTCCTCTTTTTTTGAAATGTGCGGTTTCTTTTCTATTCTTTTTAAACCCACCAACAATTAGATTCTTTCACTCCAACATCAAGTATCTAATATTACGCAGGTCTCATGTTTTTGTTACATGATCTAGTGATCTATTAAAGTAAATAATGATGATGGTTTTCTATTGTTCAAGGATATACATTATGCAGATTTGAATTGAGATAATTACGCATTCGATTTTAGCACAAACCACTATATTACAAGGCACATGTCATGATTAGTGGTCAACAACTCATGATGATTTAGAATTATGACTATTTTAGTCGAGTCTTGCCTAATTTGCAGGGTTTCACTTTGTAAAGATCACAAATTCTGAAATGGGGTAAATTGGATAACTGTAAAGTATTTACATAAACTATCAATACAAATTTAAGAATTTGGAAAAAAAAACATATTTGTAGAGGTGAGTTATTCTTTTTTTTTTTAATTATGTAAATGTTCAGTAATATATCAGCTGCATGATTTTTTAAATTTCAGTATACTATACAACAGTAAACGTTTCTGTCTTTTAGCACCGAACGTCATAACCAGCTAAATTATTTTATATGTGGTAATTTCAACAACAACAAAATGAAGAAAGAAAGATTGAAAAGGAAAACAAGAGATTGTTTCTTTTTTAATAGAATAAAATGAGAAGAAACATTATATCTCTTTAACTCTTTAAAAAACAAAAAATAATTTTGGTCACAGTGAAATAAATATTGTATTAATTATTACACTAACCACAAAATTAAATATACCATTTTCTTTTTTGACCAAGACTAATTCTCTAAAAGAATGTTTACTTTTTGACCAAGATTAATTCTATTATTTTACTTTATAACCAAACTTATATTTATATAATGACCAATTACACATTAAAATTTAATAGAAAATATAGGTTATTAGACCACAACCCATCTTCTTGAACCTGCATCTAAAGTGGAACTTAAATCCGAGTTTATTTTGGTTTAGCTTCAGGGGCAGGTAGGCATAGTTTACTATGAGTTCACTCTTCTTTGCAATTGTTCTGATGTCTTTAACTACGAAGGCATGGTTTATATTATGCACGCAAGCACGTATGGTTTATTAGGATATTTCTATAATAGTCAATTTATGCATTTTAAATATTTAACTTAAAACAACAATTTTTCATTCAAACAAACTTTAATTTTGTCATATAAATACACTACATTATAGTGTTCGCTGTGATGCATCAATCACATTGCTAATTCGGTTGTTATGTCAAAGAAATAGATCGGAAAGTTACTTGAAAATATACTTACTCAATATATCTTAAAATTGAGTTTAAACAATCTTTCACATAAAATAAAAATAACTATAAACAAAAAAAGATTCGGTAAAAGAATTTTTGAGAATACAAACAAAAAAATCTATTGTATATGAATATGTAGCATTTTGCATCTTTAAACGATTCATTGTTAATAACTATTAGATTTACTTGTTATATGAAGTGAATATAATGTTTTTAACCCCACTTCCTCCCCCTCTTCTTTTCCCGACTTTGATGTAAACCAATACTATAACTATAACATATTTTCAGAACTAGATTCTTTATTGTGTTTATTTTGTTTTTAAATATGACTGATTAATCATAATAAAATACTATAACTATAATATATTTTCACTCTTTTATAGAACTAGATTCTTTATTGTATTTATTTTGTTTTTAAATATAATTGATTAATCATAATAAATGAGCTTTGAAAATATAGTCGGATTTTTATTCTTCTAAAAACTGTTCCATTTCGTATTCACAAGATAATTTACTATTAACTTTGTTTGAAGAATTATCTTGTACTTATCCACTTATATTTCAAAGTTATTGACATAAATGATTTAAAATAAAAAATTATCCTTTACACCCTATAATTTTAGTAGATTCGATTTGACTTAATTTTTTATTTATTATGATTTTATCAACTAGAGATGATTATTTTCTAATAAAATTAGATATATATATATATATATATAAATGTATTAAAACAATTAACATAAATTATTAAATTTATATTATCATATATTTTTACGTTCTCGTGAAAATTGAACATTTTCCAATTTAGATAATTAAGCATTGACGATTTTGACACAAATATATACGTTGCGAAGTCTCTCAACGTGGTGTGTTTTAGCTATTGATACTAGCTTGTGTGGTTAGTACCTATGGAAGTTTGTGCTCATACAAACTATTTATTATAAGTAAAATATATATAATAATGTTTACATTGAAGATGGGTAAATTTCCTAGTATAATTATGTATAGATATTATCATACATTTATAAATGCTAAAGAAAAGAAAGAAAAGAAAGTAAAATTGTGGATGATGATTAACGGAATTAATTTGAAGAGGAAGCTGTGAGACGTGCGAATAAGAACAAAAGGGAAGATGTTAGGTTATCAGTAACCTCCTTTTGCTGACCAACTTTTCTCCATCCATGTTCACATCACACACACACAGATCTATAAATATTTTTGAATAAGAGTATATATATAAACACACATACGTGTGAATTCACATGAACAAAAAATGAAAAGAAAATGCGTGCGTGTGGACAAGTGTGATCTATTCCAACTTTAGAAATATGTTTCAGAATGTAGCAATAAATTCAATTCAGAATACATGTTTTTAAGGGTCCCATTGCCAATTTGCCGTTTTTATAATTTTAGATCCGGCCAGGCCAACGAATTTGTAAGGAAAATGTTTAATGGCCATAACTCAGACACATGTTGAGATATATTAAAATTAAGTGGGTACACCTATTTTTTAAAAAAAAAAATTACTAGAAAAAGGATCCAATTCATCCAAAAACTATATGAATAAAAACATAAAATGGGTCCTGTTTAATTTTGTCGTATATAAGATGAATGTTATGCTTGGTTTCAAACGAATCCAGATTAATCTGAATTTTAAAACTTAGTATATAATATTCCATTAGTAAATATCATGGTTACTGGTGAGATATTGTTTTCACTATCTTTTTTTAAGTGACACAAATACTATTAGTTTAGTAAAAATGCTGTGTACTTATCTATTCTATTCACATAGGAAACATGTAATTGAGTTTACTCTTATTGCAAAGTAAAATTGTCGTCTCCTCTTGAATCGAGGCCAAAGAAGTCCATAGAATATCTACATTACTGTCCAGTCAAATAGCGATCAAGAATCATAATTACCGTTAACGCGTTCTTTTGTTTCTGTTTTGTATTTGTTGTAAAAACAAAAAAAGCAAAGAAAAAAAGTCAAAAAAGATTCTCTTTAATGGAAAAAAGGATCAGACATTTTGTTGAGTTTTGTCCCATCCCCTTGTGACTAATCTAAAAGTAATTTAAATAACCTAAAAACACCCACTGATTAAAATAAATAAAACCCGTGCAAATAAAATCTATCATATATTTTACTTATAACTATCACAAGAAACAATACACTCATCACAAGTCATATAGAACTCTCTCTTTCTCTCTCACTCCAGTATTGATTCATTGAAGAAGATGGAGAGACAGCAGAATTATCTACTTACTTGGGTTCACCAAAACCAGCGTGGTATAAAGGTAACATAAACACAATTCTACATTCTTGTTTAAGATGATTAGTTCACTTTCTTTTCTAATTTTGATTGCTCAGTTCCCTTCAAATTGTGCTGTTTATTCTCTGTGGGCAGACAATAGAAGAGCTAAGACATTCACTTCTACAAACAACAATGGAGTTAGAGCAAACAAGACTAGTAGCCCAAGAAGAACTCAATACCAAAGACGACCAAATAATGCAGCTCAAAGACCTCCTCAACAAAACCATCAAAGAGAAAGATGAAGCACAAGAGAGGTACAAGAAGCTTCTTCTTGACCAAAACTTCATCCTCCAACACCAAACTGTGGAAGAACAAGACCCAAACGTCAATGGGTTTCCCTCATCGGACGGTGAAGAAAGCATAGTCTCATCTTTTGAACCACCGATGCAACTCGAGTTAGATTTTCCGGAGAGAACATTACCAGAGAAAGGGAAGCTTCTAAAGGCGGTTTTGAAAGCAGGGCCTTTGCTTCAGACTCTGCTTTTGGCCGGAGAGCTTCCACAATGGCGTCATCCACCACCACAGCTTGATTCATTGGACATTCCACCAGTGATAATACCTGAAGGAACACCATTGCCACAAAACAGCTGTGGGAATAACCTAAACAGGAAGAGGGTTCACTGTGATGAGTCTAACTCCAAAAGAGAGACCAAGTACCAAAGGCTTCTCCTTCCTTGATTGTAACATGTACTCACATTTTCATTCAAGCATCAAGTATGTATAGAAGAGAGTTCACTTTTCTTTGTATTCATTCCAAAAGGTCATTAAATGCAAAGGCATTGGAGCTTGAATCATTTTCTCACATGTGGAGGCATGATACTGGGTCCATGGGCTGATGCGGTCTGGTTTTGAACAGGCCGGCCCGTGAGCTAAGTCATTGAATGACAAAACATTGGAGCTTGAATTATTTTCTACCCATGTGGGGTTGTTATAGTGGGTCCAAGGGCTGATCCTGACCACCTTTGATTAGGTTAGTCAGGTTAACCGCGGGCTAGCTTCTAACCCGTTATGCAAAATTTTAGGACCAGCTTTTAAAGCTTTGAACTAAAGCTGAAACCGGTTAGGCTTAAACGGGTTAGGCTAAAAAAGACCGGCCTGATCATTTTCAACAATCCTATTTCCTCGTGTGTAGAAGAGAGGTGTGTGAAAAAAGACATAGAGAAAGTGTGAGAAAGAGACTTTAAGATGAAATGATGTGAGGTTGATGAGTGTATAGTGATGGGGATATTTGGAACCCACACACAGATCTGAATCTGTATCTTCTTAGAAGATACAATTTAATAAAACTAATTTTTTTCAGCGACAATAACAGTGAGTTCTTGCCTTAAGACATGAGTAGGAGTCGGTGGAGCCTAAAGAAAAAAGTGTGAGGACCAATTTTCTTGGTTATGCTTTTTGCACTATTTTTTTGACTAATTCACCCACTAACCTAATTGTTTTTTCCAAATATAGGTTGATATATTTCGCCTATTCTTAGCATCCATGGCGAGTCATTCACCTAGCTAGTTTATTCAAGAGCAAATAATAGCCTTTGGTTGGAGAAAGTAAATAGTAAATACAAAAAGCATAATTTAAAAGGGCTACGAAACAATCTAAATGTCCATTTTTACTTGTAGTCGATTCAATAAGCAAATATGGTACCACAAATAATCAAAGAAGATCTAAGTTCTTCTATGTTTTAGTTGCAACATTTCAAGACCAGATCGTTGGAAACAATTCAGTTTGAATTAATCGAGCCATAGTTACACCTATTGTTTTTTTCTTTTCTTGCATAATTGTTTTTTCTGGTGCTAGACACCACCATGGGAAGATCAAGCAAGAACTCTGATATAATGATACAAAAGGGAGAACTTAGTTTGATTACGTACGTACTTTTGTTTATATGAACCTAAACGACACGAAAATCCCCATCAGTACCTTTTACAACAAACAAGTTAAAATCGTCAGAAGTGATATGATGATGAAGTTGTTGAGTTGTGTAGTTTGGTCATCTTGCATAATCGACTTGATAATTAGTGGGCCTAAATTGGGAATGAGCTTCAACAATTTGTCCAATCTAGTACAATAAATTGAAACATATATGTTCTAAACTTTTTTTTTTTTAAATCATTAACGATTTCCATTTTTTTTTTTTTTTGATGACTAATGTTTTGGAACTAAAATATGTTTTTTAGAGACGTTGCGAGGAAGTTTTTGACCGGCCCACTTTGGGTTCAAAACGAAAAAGTTCAGGTTTTTAACATTAGTCTTATGGGCTCCAAAACATTTGCACAAGAAAAAGAGAGGAGAGCGAGTGAAAGAACAAAAACTTGAAAATAAAACGAGAACCAAGACAAGGAAACCTCTATTCAATAATAGTTCTAATTGTTGGATGAATGTTCCAAAAAGGGAAGTTAATTAGAAAAATGATGTTTGATGAAGAGAAGAGGAAGAAACAGTTGTTGGGTTGGCCCAAATGGAGTTTCTTGGGGCTATTTCAAACCCACTTATATCAGTCTGAGAATTGTTTTTTTCTTCGGATTGATACATGTGTTTTGGTATCTAGATTTCAATTATTACGTGCATAATTGGTTTTGATATAGTTGTAGTATTTTTATATTACGGCCTATGATAAAGAAATAAAAGCATGCACGTAAATCTAACAAGAGACATCTTCATGCACGAGTTTTTATTCCATTTCAGCTTTCCAACAAAGAAAGAGAAAGCATATATAATCGCTTTAACCTTTTCTTAAATTGCAAGTTAACGCTCGAATTTCATCAAATTATTTAATTGTTCCTCAAAGAAGATGCAAAATGAAATTTATCATAAATACCTATTTACATATTCAGAATGGATATTGTTGTTTGAAAGTGGTCGTTTTTATGGTTGAACATTGATTAAATATTGAAACAATGGCTTATCATTTATGGCTTACCGATCCCACGTACGGCTTTCTCATTACTCACGTTTACTTCTACAAGTAGGGAATGTAAAAATCGTATATGCGTTGCCATTTGGTTTTTAGGTTAGGCAAGATTCGGGCTGTTTTCTTGGATTTCAAATTTTTGATCTTGGAGAGAACACGCCCCAAACTATAAACCAAATTTTGTTTCTGTGCAGTTTGGTTAATTAGATTTTTTTTTTCTTTTTTCAGTATGATTCTAACTGGGTTAAATTTGAAATAAAAGTGAATTGATATAAATTTAAATTGTAATATATATATATATATATATATATGTTTTAGTTTATTTAAATATTTTTTTGTACACATTCAATCAAGAATGTCACCTTTTGTGGTAAATATTGGTTTGATTTGACATAAAATTTATATTTGTTTGTCTTATTAGATTTTTATTTATTTAAAATTGCTACTTTCCCAAATTAATATAAAATTCACCTTTAGTTCTTTATGATAAATTTTAATCAGTTTAATTCAGTTTGTATATTAACTACAAACGTTTACATTTTTAATAAACATATATTCAGCTTAATTTTTTTTAAAATTGTTAATCTAATTTAAAAATCTGTGGATCAACAATAAATCACACCACTATAATGGAAATAAGTTAAGCTTAAATATTTAATTTTTCTTTTTGAAAATTTAGAACATTACAGATTTTTTTTTTTTTTAAAAAAAAATTAACTTGTATATATAATAGATTATTTTACATAAAAAAGATTACTTTACATAAAAAAGATTACTTTACATACAATTTTTAATTTAAACTATTAATTTGCGTATCAACTTAAAAATAAATATTTTGTTTACAAAGCTTTTATTTTAATTTTATTAAATAGTATAAATTTACTTTTTGAAAATTAAATTTAATCTATTATATTTTATATTTAATTATATATAATAATAAAAAATTTTTTTAAACAATTAGATACAAGAAACTTGAAATATCTCTAGACTAACCATAAAATTCAATCATAAAATGATGTACATTATGGTTAGGTGTTTTTAAAATGTGGTTTCGCATATTAATTTTCCTAAGCCTTGAAATATCTTAGTTTTGATACTCCTAAATATAGTAATATATTTTAGAATTGGATATATACTGTAACGTTGTAAGCAAGCAAACCATACTTGTGTTAATTTAACCAAAATTCTTTTAATTCCAATTCTAGCTCTTACTCTAGTTTTAGTTCGAGTGTTGCATTTTTTCTTCACTAAGCAAAAAGCAGAATGTAAAAATTGTGAGCACACGAACAATATAAGTAGCAGTGAGAGAAAAACAAACGCTTAGTTCTTTTGTTTAAGTTCATTTTTTTAGGATGAAATTTTTGGCTTGATTTTTTTAATAAAAACTAGATCTATTTAAATTATGAAAATTGTTAATAAAAAAAACTATAAGAAATGAAAAAAAAAGTGTTAGTTTCTATTTATATATTGGTTTCTCCTTATATATTATTTGTTTATTGTATAAGGAGAAACTAAATATTAATTCATTCTTGAAATATAAAATGTTAAAAGAAGGATTAAAAAGCAGAATTTAATTATACCCATAACCAAAGGAATCGAAGAAGAAATATTCGAGAAATTTGCTTGAATAGAATTGAATGAATGTTGACAGAAAAGAAGAAGACACGACCGAATAAAAATCACAGTGATTTTCAGTGTTTCATTACAAAACAAAAGTAGCTGTCTGAAAATAAGGTAAAAGGCACTAAAGGCTTAACCTTCCTCCCTTCTCTCTCTTCCCCTTACTGTTACTGTCGTCTCTCTGTCTCTCCATTAATCTCCACAGCTTCACAAAAAAAAAAAAACATTTATTGCAGAATCTCTCACCACTCTCTCTCTCTCTCTGCTCATCCTCGAACTTACATTGGTCAAGTCAAATTCTCTCGCTCGTCTTCATCCTTAAGCTAGTATAGTAAGCAATCTTTGTTCTTTTCTCTCTCTCTTTTCTTCCTCTAAATTGATAGATCTGATTCAAATTGAGAAACGACACGGAGAAGAACGTGAATGTCGGAATTTCCCAATTAGGTCTTTTCTTTTTTATTGGGTCTTGAGAAAGAAAAAAAATGGAAGCGAGGATGAAGAGATACAAAGAAGTAGTGAGTCCAGAGAGAGCAAAAGTCTGGACAGAGAAGTCACCAAAGTATCATCAGAAGATTAAGAAAGTCCAAATTGTTTATTACCTCTCCAAGAATCGTCAGCTCGAGCATCCTCATTTCATGGAAGTCTTGGTTTCTTCTCCAAATGGTTTATACCTTAGAGGTAATAATGCTTATTCACAATTCAAAGGTTTGAGAGATTTTAATTTTATACATGATTTTTTGAAGTGTCTTTTGTTTTTTCTTTGCAGATGTTATAGAGAGGCTTAATGTTCTTAGAGGTAGAGGCATGGCTTCAATGTATTCTTGGTCTAGTAAAAGGTATTGATAACTTTCTTGAATTCACACTTGAAATCAAGAAAGAGTTTCAGATTTCAATGTTTCTTTGATTTGTTATGTGCAGAAGCTATAGGAATGGTTTTGTTTGGCATGACTTATCAGAAGATGACTTGATTCTACCAGCTCATGGTAATGAGTATGTTCTTAAAGGTTCTGAGCTGTTTGAAGAATCAAACTCAGGTGAAAAAAAAACAATCCTTTTACATCAAATTGGTCTTTGTTTCCATGAAAAAGCTTCTAAGGGATGAAGAATTGTGTTGTGCAGATCATTTTAGTCCAATTGTGAATTTGACTACACAAAACATGAAGCAGATTGTTGTGGAGCCACCTTCATCTACAAGCATGGATGACTCATCTTCTTCTTCGAGTATGAATAACGGGAAAGGGACTAATAAGCATTCTCAAGAAGATGACGAGCTTTCTCCTCCAGCTCTTCGTTCTGTTTCCTCTTCCGGTGTATCACCTGATTCTAGAGACGCCAAGAATTCTTCTTCTTGGTGTTTAGCTGAGTACAAGGTGTATAAGAGCGAGGGACTCGCAGATGCTTCTACACAAACCGATGAAACTGTGACCGGTTGTTCTAAAAACCCTGTAGAGACTTTTAGTAGAGGTGTTGCAACTGATGATGATGGCTCATCAGAACCTGAATCAAGCGAAAACAATCTCGTCAGCGAGGCTTCGTGTGAAGGGAAGGAGAGGGAAAGTGCTGAAATATCAAGAAACTCTGTCTCTCCGCCATTTTCCAACAGTGCTTCTTCACTTGGCGCAAAGACTGATACTTTGGAGTCTCTTATAAGAGCTGATGTTAGTAAGATGAATAGTTTTAGGATTCTTGAACAAGAAGATGTTCGAATGCCACCTAACTCGAGGCTTAGGGCCTCGAACATGTTGATGCAGTTGATATCATGTGGTTCAATATCAGTCAAGGATAACAATTTTGGCCTTGTACCGACTTACAAACCGAAGTTTGGCCACTCAAAGTTCCCTTCACCTTTCTTCTCCTCGTCGTTTATGATTGGAGATCTTGACCGTTTGTCGGAAACTCCAAGTCTAATGAGCTTGAGGTTGGAGGAGAAAGAGTATTTTAGCGGGAGCTTGGTCGAGACCAAGCTACAGAAGAAAGATGCAGTGGATGGTAATACTTCTCTTAAGCGTTCTTCATCCTACAATGGTGACAGGTAAATTTCTCAATCACCTGAAAAAAAAGTTCTATCTAGTAGATTGACTGCTTCTGTTGAATTTGATGCTTATGTTTCGATCTTAAGACAGTTTTGCTTCTAGAAACTCCACTTAGAACCAAAGAGAGAAGCATCTAGAGCCAGAATCATAGCTTGTATTAGAATCTCTGCCTTTAAGGATATCCACTAAAATGATAACTTTAAATTGTATGCCATCTTTTGTTGTTGTTTTGGGTTTGAAGTTTGAGTAGTAAACTCTATTTTTGTGAATTCTCGAGGACACATTCTTCCACTTACAGAAACACACATGAGTTTCTTCAGGGCTTCAAACCAAATGGGTGTAGCAGAGAACGGAGACTCAAAACCCGGTTGTTCTAAACACATTCCACGCCCGAGAAAGGCTTCTTCTATGATAAGCAAGCAACAACCACGTGGCGAGTCCATTGTCTCAGAAAAGACAAGAGACTCATCAAAAAATACTACCAAGAACATTCCAAGTCCCTCTAAAACGCCTGATGTTTGCAGTAAAAGAATAACCGAATCTTTGAGGAAGCCTGATTCTTTCAGAGAAGACAAGGAGAAGGTGATCAAGATTGAGGAAAGGTAAAGCATAAACATCTTGATGTTTCATTACATGGCTTTTGTACAAAGTGTTGATAGGAACATCTCATTGTTATCTTGTGTCATTTTAGATTGATTGATGAAATCTCTATTTTGTAGGCTTGCTTCAGGAGCTCGGGTTATAATCGAATCCAAAGTGTCTACAAGCTGTTCATGAGGAGGTCTAATCAAGTTTCTAAGGCTGAGTTTTGAAAAAAATTTGAAATGTAAAAAAACTCTTTTTGTTTGCTTTTGTGGCGGGCAAC
The DNA here is from genome assembly GCA_900108845.1 of Iljinskaea planisiliqua. Taxonomy (NCBI): domain Eukaryota; kingdom Viridiplantae; phylum Streptophyta; class Magnoliopsida; order Brassicales; family Brassicaceae; genus Iljinskaea; species Iljinskaea planisiliqua. Next base: position 8,208,088 of record FNXX01000004.1, on the reverse strand, counting down.
TTTCTCCATTTGATCCATTTGATTGTGTTTTGATTGTAAATTTGGAAAGGTGGTATGAGAAAAGGAGGAGACAAAAGTTTCATAAAAAGCCTAAAAAGATCAGAGACCACTTAGATGTTGTTTATTGAACAGTGAAAAGTGAGAAGATGTAAGTAAAATTTGAAAGAGAAGAAATTTGGAAAAAAAAAACAAAATATATATATTTGGAAGCAAAAGGGTATTAATGTTTTGATGTGATGTGAGATGAGATGATGGACCACTGTTAAGGATTGGTATGGTCAATTGATAGGTTTGGTTTCATTTGTAATTCCAATGCTATTTCGGTTTTCAAAATGGAACCGGAAAGTTACAGTTATCTGAGTATCTGACACACCACTTTAATGATATGTTTCATCACTTACTAATTGGTTGAATAATACTTTATAAATATAAAATAACATATCTCAATAATTTTAGGTGAACACGAAATAGAGAAAAAAAAAATGGTTTTAGATGAGTAACAACAACAAAAACTGACCAACATTTTTTTTATAACTAATACATTTCTTTCTTACTTTTGGGGGGGGGGGGACCATTTACAATTACAAATTTACAATTAGTTATATTTTCAAAAATAATATCATTTTATCTTTATCCCTATAACTGGTTCTCTCTCTTTGAAGTTTTGTCTCACTCATGAATAGACATTGGTTTTTTTTTTTTTTTTTACTTCATGCTTTGCATCTTTTTAGAATAATAAAAAATAAAAAATAATTATATATTTCTTAAATATTTAAATATTATTTTAAATTAAAAACAATATAGTGAACTATATCATGTATTATATATCACTAAAATATATAATGGCTTATTCTATAAATTAAAAACTATAAATAGTAAATTATATCATAAAATATATATTACTAAAATAAATAGTAATTAATATTAAAATTAATATATTACTAAATTGTATATTGAACTTTATCTATGTTTACAATACATAGTGAGTTATAACTATTTATGTAAATAACTAAACATAAAATTTTATATAATCTACATAATTATCTAATTTTAAATATAATTAATATATGTATAATTTACTATTTATGTATATATAGTTAATAAATTTTAAACATATAAAACAAAAACTAAAAATTAAAAGCATAAAAATGTTTGAAAAAATAATCTAATATATTTAAAACCAAAAACTAAACAGATTATCATCCAATTTTTCTAAGAAATTAAGGTCAACATCAAAATTAAAAACCAACATCTAAAATCCAAAAACAAAAACCAAAAACCAAAATCTAAAAATTATGTAAATAATCAGGGTCTAATAATTCTGAATTATGAATTTTTTTGATAAATATTAGATCTAATAAGAGGATATTTGAAAGAAAAAAACAAATGAAATCGTTCATTTGCCCACGCATATGTGGTCGAGTGGTAGGGGAAGTTTTGGTGAAGGGTGCAACTCTTAAACCCGGGTTCGATCTTTCCTGGAAACAAAAACACATTTGTGTGGGAAGTTTGTCAGTCAGGCGGCATGACTACCCTTGGCATTAGTCGGAAGACACTCTAAACTCGGAATAGACAGTGTGGTGGTCCACTTTGGATCTCATGACCCCGCCGGTGGTGTGGTGTCCGTTGAACCGTTGAACCACGGAAGAAGTCCACTCTGTAACACCTCGGTGCATTCTTATCGGAGCTGACCGGATCAGTCGATAGGGTTTATAAAAAAAAAAGAAAAATGAAATCATTCCAAATCATTAATCCAATTACCTTTATAGCATTAGTCAAACGTATTATTTGTCTCTTTGAGGAAAAAAAAATCAATAAATAACGTTTGATTTCTCTAAATAATCCGACACCTAAAAGGAATCATCGGTTGACCCACATTTTTTGTTGTTGTTATAGTACATACGTGATGAAATATCATATACCTTAATAAGTTATCGATATTTTTTTTTATAACAGTTAATTATTCTTGTGACCGGCCAATACTTCATACATTGTCTTTCTTTATTCTATCTATTTGAGTTTGTTTATATAATTAAATTATTACATATTGTGTCTGATTGTTACGTCAGAAACGAAAACAAAAATGCATTGAACAGGCTTCTTCACAAAAGTAAAAAAAATGCATTAGTTGCTTTTATCTGTAAATGAGTTGAAGGATGAAAAAGCTATTAATATTTCATCAACTTTGGAGCAAGTTCTATTTTTTTAAGCATATATTTTATTTTAACAAAAAAAACCGTATTTATCGGTAAATATATCCCATATTTTAGCTAACAAAGTTTTAAAACTACTATAATATAAATAAATTTTGTTATTCTGTAGACACTAACACAGGCACATCCTTTAATGCGGTCTGATCGATTTAATATAACCAAAATCCGTACGAATGACTTATTTTTGGTTCTTAGTAAACTACATAAAATAAGTTATTAGGTAACTGACAATGAGCGGGATAACTTCTCTTCTGATTCCTTTCACACGCACATTCGTATTATATATGCAAATATTAAGCACTACTATACACTTGCTACGTATAATATTTAGTTTCATAGATATTAAATTCGATCTTAAAAATTGGATCCCTGTATACCAACCGAACAGCCTATATATGCTTGTATATTTCGTGTTTGGGTTCAGTTTTTTTGTTAGTAATTGGATTGTGCTCGAAATAGAAGCTCAAATATATTAATTATTTTCTCTTACATAGGGTCAACTATCATAAATTATATTCTAAAAGTCAATGAATTTGTTTATTAACTTAAACTTATTAAGGGATATCTCAAACAATTGAATCTTTTTTATTTTTTTATACAGTGGCATATAATTCTGTTGAAAATAATTCTATATTAGTTTAATTCTGTTATTATAATATATTATTAAGTCATAAGACCATCTAATAATAAGAAAAAGAAACTGCACATACAACAATTGATTAGATAGGTTTGATTGGTAACATAAAATAGAGTTGTTATCAAAAGTAACATAATCGTTATCAAAATTGTTGGACAAAAATTGTTATGCAAATAGAAAATAGTTATAACAGTTATAATATAACACTAACAGTTTTTTTTTTACAGTTTTGCACTATTTCCTAACAATTAACAGTTTTCGCTAACAACTAAAATATTCGTTCCGTTTTTGTTTACCAAACAGACCCTATTATTATTATTATTATGTAAAATTATTGAAAATATCGTCAATAGAAACGTAAAAAATTCACCATATCTCAAATTTAGCCAACAAATTTTACATTAATGATGAATGATAAGGACAAATTAGAGGAGAAAAAAAATCTTCTAGCTAGGATATAAAGTTGTTCTCTTATAAATTACACTTCGAAAAGAGGAAAGATAACTCATTTCAAAAACCATCTATCTAACCAAAATATTCGAAGTAAATATTTTTTTTGCTCGACGAATATTACATATATGAATATTTGATGAGTCCCTACAAGAGTTCCAACCACACTCTTTTAGAACACTCCATGTACTATCACTAGTACCACATATAGGAATCTTGATTCTCAAACTTGACTCCTCACACATCTATTTTACACCTTCTGAATATATATCACCCTCATTAGGTGGTGCTTGACTTGTGTGTTAAATTTTTTTTGAGAAGAAAACTTTATTCTCCGTTCTGAAAGCTTTTGAAATTGTTTTACATGTGCATGTTAATCCCCTTATAGAGAAGAGCCACTCAACTAATAAGCCAGCCTAACTCACTCGGATGGTTATGCATCACCCCCATATAGGTGTTTCACCTATATTGATCTCTACCGTATTTCACTCGAACTAGACATCCTTAACCGTTTCTGAAGAAATCCGTACGAAACATACAAGTTGTTGTCAACAAAAAAAAGGCTTTAAAAAGAAAGGGGGGAGGGGGGAGGATGTGCACCTTGCCTAAAATTGAGTCTAAAAACTAAGGATAAGAGCCATCTCATGAAGGAAACTTATTCTCTTATGGTAGTAATTGACGGAAGATCCAGTGGCCATCAAGTAATAAACTTAGATTCCATAACCGTTCTGCAGTGGCTTCCCACGATAAGCTAAAATGCAATTCACAGCATCATGCCTTGTCATCCTGATAGATCAGACCGATATAGTATGAATGCTCACAGCCAAATATCATGTTATAACACCAGGATAACTTGAGAGGTTGAGCCGCACGGCGATAGACATTGCATCCAACTGCATGGTTGTTAGTGTGTTGGGTTTGTCTCTATTTCTGTAGAACTCGAGAATAGTTTCCAAGTTATGCGATATACCTCTACTCATCCTACCTTCCTTGTTTTGTCTTTCTTATAATGTACATGAACCATCTTTGTGAATGTTGAATTTCACACCGTATATTTGTATTGATCCAAAGATATTTAACTATAATTAATGAAATACGTATCAGAAATGTATTTGGAGAATAACTTAGCAAAAAATAGATAAATGTGTATATTATATATTGCTTAATCTTTGAACCAAAAAAAAGTACCCCTTACAATATCTAAGGTATCATGTTTATACTAATATTTACATTAAATTCGCCTAGTTAATATGATTATTTTCTTTAAATGTGTATGTTTAAATCTTATGATGAATGCGGTAATGCTCTATTTTGAATTTACCTTAGCTGTCTAGGTCCTCGCATCTCGTCGCTCTTCGTTCGTGATTCGAGCTCTTCAGCTTGAACCCTTAAGCTTGCCTTGGGTACTTGCCACACTCCATCCTTTCGACTTAAACTTATTGCTCGTTACCACTCTTGAAGCTTGGTATAGAATTTTCGTTGACCGTTGTCCTTCTTACAATGTCCTATATTCGTAACGTAGTACACTTAGTGGAATTCGAACCATGGGTGCGGGATCCGAACCATGGGTGCGGGATCCGACACCAACAATCTTGTAACTGGTTGCTCTCTTTTTTTTTGTGTTGCTTCTCCGGATATGATTTATGTCTCCCTCTGTTTATGTTTTTTTGGATTTGGTTTCCTAATTTCTAGTTTCTAGTTCTAGATATGGCTGTGTGAGGGTTTTAGGATCCGTATCTCCTTCTAGTTTTCTGCATCTATTGGTGATTAGATGTTGCAATAAGTCTCTTCGGGTTCCGTCTCCTTTGTGATTTATGTGCTCTCTTCTCTTTTCCCACCTTATTACTTGGATTCTAGAACTTTTTTTTTGCTAGGGCTCTTGTCCTCGTGTCTTCTTAATTTAAAACTGTTCAAGTGATCTTTTATTAATTTCTGATGGATATATCACCATGGTGTTGGGTTTACAGTTTGTTCTCTATTTGCTTTTTGCCTACTCTTTACTTCCCAAGGAGTGGTGGGTTTTCTATCCTCAATCTGGTGGCCTCCTTAGTCTCAGGTTAGTGCAGGTTCTGTCTTCTGCTGATTTTAACCTTGCTTTTTTCATTGTTGGTTGTTATGAGTTTAGTGTTGGTTATGTGTTTTGTCTTGGTGATTTTGAGCTTCGTAATTCGAGTTTTTAACTGCTTGTTGTCTCTTGCGTTGATTATATAATGTACATGTCACAACTTTTTTCAAGCGCGGGTTCGGAGGATTATTTTGGTTTGGGGTATGGTCTTTTGTCAATTTTTACTTTTTTAAGTTGACTCCACTAAATTGATTTTCAGTTTATTGAAACTTGAAAGTAATTGTTATTGTTATGACAATTTTTTGGCCATTGTCTTTACTTAATTTGAGTAAGTGGCTTTCCACTATTATCTATAGGTTTTGAAGTTGTGATTCATGGATTCGATTTAGTTTTTTTATGGATTTCATTTTCAGTTTTTTTTTTTCCATGTCTTTGTTATGGTTCTTATATTTATAATTTTTTATTCAGTGAGAATGTTTTTATTGGTGGGATTTTTTTAAATATTTCATTATTCAGAAAAAATAAAATAAAAAATAAAAAACTGATATTTAAACGAGAAATTATAAAAAACTTCTTATAACTTTTTGGATCATATATACTTTTATGATTGGTGAAAACTTTATATATTTTATTATAACCTTAAGATACGAGCGAGATGCTTCAATACTTGTTTTGTAATTTAAATATAATCTCTTATTGGTTTCAACTTTCGTTTTTGTGAGATTATAAAAATATTTACTCACTCACACAATATCTAAAATTATTTACCCGGCTGCGATATGATTGACTTTTTTTTCCTATTTCTTTTGTTTTGTTTTTTTGAGTTCAACAAAACAAAAATTAATTGTCATAACAACACGACAAAAACAATCATTAACTGGAATCAACTGCGCAAGATTAAATATATATAATTCATCGTCATGCATGACATTATCAAGACGTTAACGCAATAAACTTAAGATAAAACTAAGCTTAGTAGTATATTATTATTTGCTCTTTTCTGTTAAGGAATTATTAATTTCCTTATTAAGTTTTATTGCTTTTTCATGTTAATTTGCGCTTACATTGCCGTGGAAAGTAAGTTACAAAATTAAACTGAAAAACTTAATACATCCCATGAAACCAGCAAAACCCTATATTGATATGAAACAAAAATAAACAACTTATGAACACTGTCGTTAAAAAAAAAAATGAACATTACACTCGTAATCGTAAAAGAAAAACATTACTTCTTGGTATCATTGTTAGAAGCTAGTTAATATCATTGTTAGAAGCTACTTAATATCATTAATTACATCTCCAGAAGAATAATCTGCTTATTTTATTAGCGTCGACGTCAATCAATACAGTTTATTTAATTACCCAGATTTTAAAAACACTAGTAAACAAAAATTGACTGTATATATAAACTCACTTTGTCGCTCTTTCGTTGTCAGAAACTTCGAAGAGCCTTCTCTTCTTTCATTTAGACAAGAAACCTAAGAAACAGACAAAACAAAACAAAAAAAGAAACAGACAATGGAAGGAAGAGTCAACGCTCTTTCAAACCTAAACGACTTAGAACTCCACAACTTCTTGGTCGATCCAAACTTCGATCAGTTCATTAATCTCATCAGAGGAGACGATCAAACCATCGAAAACCCACCTCTTGATTTCGATCTCGGTGGTCCTTTACACAACAACCCATGTTTCATCGACGAGAACCAGTTTAACCAAACATCTGTCGATGACCTGTTCGACGAATTGCCTGACTTAGACTCCAATGTCGCAGAGTCGTTCCGTAGCTTCGACGGCGAGAGTGTTAGAGGCGGAGGAGAAGAAGATTACAACGACGGTGACGATTCTTCAGCCACCACGACGAATAATGATGGAAGCCGTAAGACGAAGACAGATCGGTCAAGAACTTTGATCTCCGAGAGAAGAAGGAGAGGTCGTATGAAGGATAAGCTCTACGCATTGAGATCTCTTGTTCCCAACATTACTAAGGTAAAATGTAACCGCTTGAACATCAGTTTTACAGAACACGAGTTTGAGTTATGAAACTGATGAGGAATGTTTTTTGGATTTGTGGCATTAGATGGATAAAGCATCTATCGTTGGAGATGCAGTGTTGTACGTTCAAGAACTGCAATCACAAGCCAAGAAACTCAAAGCCGATATCGCTGGCCTTGAAGCTTCTTTAAACTCTACTGGAGGGTACCAAGAACCTTCACCAGATGCTCAAAAGACTCAAACTTTCCGCAGTAACAATCCTCCTGTTTCCAAGAAAATCATTCAGGTACTAAACCAGATCTTCTTGAAAACATCAAAACCTTGTTTACAAAGTGCCAATGTTCTGTTTTGCCGCTTATGTTCAAATGGTTATTGGCAGGTTCTACGCTAGTTTTCTGTTACCATTTACATCCCAATTGTTAAAGTTTCTGTGTTTTATGTGTTAGATGGATGTAATTCAAGTGGAGGAGAAAGGGTTTTATGTGAGGTTGGTGTGTAATAAAGGAGAAGGTGTTGCTCCATCACTCTACAAGTCTTTGGAGTCTCTTACAAGTTTCCAAGTGCAAAACTCCAACCTAAGTTCTCCTTCTCCTGACAGATACCTCTTAACATATACATTAGATGTAATAAAACTTGTTCCTCTCTACCTTTTTCTTTCTTGGTTTCTGTAAGTCCCGGATATATACGTTTACTAATTACCGGGTTTGCTTGTTTCTTGGAAACAGGGGACGTGTTTTGAACAGAGCTTAAACTTGCCTAACCTGAAGCTGTGGATCACTGGATCACTTTTAAACCAAGGTTTTGAATTCATCAAGCCATTCACTTGATTTTGTAACGCCATGTTCCAATCTGATGTAAACCCGGTTCTGCATCTCATTGATTGTCTTCCTTTCTGTATGTTTCATAACTTTCCAGGGATCTAATTTTAATTCTAAAGCTGATGTAATTGATTCTCTATCGAATATACATCGTGCTATAGAATAATTTAGTGAAAAAAATATGTGGTTAACTGAAGTAATACATCGTTGATATGTTATGTGACTTCTTAAACATTGGCTATTCGTAAAGACTGATGTTGTTGCGACCATTCACATCTTAACTCTATATCTTGTTCTATGTTTGATTAGTAAAGAACAAATGTTTATTAATCTGGAGAAAGCAGTACAGACGACTTTTGGTCGCCGACTCAACTCTATTACCTAATATATGCTTTTGATTATTCACAACTTGTTAAAAATGAAAAAAAATCCTAATATTGTTGCTGTTGCAAGACCAAGACGGATGCTCTTGAAGGGAACTCCTTAGACGCAATAACATCACCAATGACTCCAAGTTCCTCAAACTCTGTCCATTCATTAAGTCCTGTCGTAACCGCGCTATTTATACCGTTATTTCTTCCAACGATAAACAAATCATAATCATAAGCTATAGATCTTAGTATCATCGAAGTCTCAGCTCCTTCTTTGACACTTTTGTCGATAAATGTCACGGAACCATTGTCATCTTGATCATTCTCGTTCTTCATGATCTCCTTTATGTCCTCCGTATCCAACTTCTGTGCCAAGTCCTCGCTTTCCCCTGTTGCAAGCTGAGGGATGAAGCGTAGAATGGTTACATTTGTCCGCTTGTTTCTCCTCATACGGTTTGTGAACGCCAAGGCTTCTCTGTCGTCTTTCCCTCCCACAAATATTACACACACCTGAAGTTAGAAACATCAGAACGGTTACGACATGAGTTCTCTAGATTATGTAATAACCATATCGTGCATGGGTTTGATGTACCTTGTAACATGATCCAGCCATTTGAGATTCCCATAGTGGTTTCCGGTAGACGAAGATTCCGACGGAGCAAGACGCTCTTTTCAAGACTTTCCGGTTGAGATTCTGCATGGCCTTGTCGTCAGAGACGATGGTCGAGCGGTCAACAGACCAAGAACGATGAAAAGGAAGTACAACGAGAGATACACTTTTGTCGAGGACAAGCCAACAAAGATCCTCGTGCATGTGGTCCACCAAGCTAGCAGAAGTAAAGATGTCAATAGACATTGCTTCTTCGGTGAAAAGTCTAGAGAGTTGAATGAACGCAGTTATGACATTTCTTGAGCAAGATCTTGTTCCGACCTTCGGCTTCTGCATCTGGTGGGAAATGAAAGTAGGAGTGGCTTGACCCACAAGCTCCACTATCTGAAGAACGTTGCATTCGAGTTGTGAAACTTGTGTTGGGTGAAAGACTTCAACAAAGTTGATCATGGAGGTTATGTGGTCGGGCTTGTGAATGCATACAAGGGTCTTTAGCTTAGAGTCATGTTTCAAGGTTAGCAAGTTCCTATCTCGGTAACAACTAAAGATCTGATGTGGTTCGTACATGAAATCAATCGCGATCGGTATCAGTAGAGAGTTGACAAGTACTGATGCAGCTGCTACGGTGAAAATCTTGTTGTCAAATATCTGTTTTAACAATTTAAAAGGAGAATAATTAAGGATTGATTGCTTATATGTATTGTGAGATGAGACAAAGTTTATTATGCAATATGCGTTATTATAATGAATGTTATTTAAAGAACTAAACCTGAAGCGAGTTCTTACTTAAAGTTCGACAACGTAGCCTAGGTACCCGAGCTCGAAGATGCTTCTGTGTGACATAACCAAAGCTAAAACAATGGAGTCTCGGTAAGGAATTTTCACAGCAAATGAAGTTAACGCTGTGACAAAGAACTTAACCAAAGATATGGTCAAGATCAAGGAGATGGTTTCATAAGCAAGTCCCTCCATGTGTTTCAGCTGCGATATCTCTTGCATCAACCACGATATATCTAGTTGTACCATGGTAAGAGATCCGAAAAGCGGCAAGAAAACGCCAACGTTCAAACATTCCAATCTTTGAATAAGAGCCGATCCAAGTGGAGGGCCGGCCGGAGTGGCCAAACCGATAATAAACCAGCCGTATGGAGAAAAATGAAAGAATCTAAGCCAAAATAAGTAAACCAAATAGGCCGTAGCCATAACCGAGTAGATGTAGACATCTTTAACCGGCCTGCCTTCTGGCGTTTGTTTGATAATCCATAACATGACCGGCCATATGATATAGACCAAGACGAGGACGATGAAGATCTTAGCCACAATATGCTGCAAATCATGTTGTCCTTTATACAACATGCCTCCGGAGCTTATTACAAAGATTAATAAGTCGGTGACCGCGGCACAAGATTGAACGATTCGTCCGAACTCGGAATGGTTGATCTTGAGATCTTTTAAAAGTCCATTCACACCTGCAAATGCCGACACACACTGCAAGAAAATGATTGTTTCGTACTGATATTCTTGCATGGCTAGATTCCAAAAATGCTTCCTAGTCCTCATGAGAATGTAACCGGATAAAAGCGGTATGATCACTGAAGTAAACCCGATTAAAGCAGCCCTCGGTTCGGTTTTTCTAAGCATCCCAACGTCTATAGTCACGCCTTTAAGGTACCAGTACATTACAAACCCAAATGCACCTCCGGTCTCTGCTAGCTTTGGCCTCCCGTCGTTCGGGAAAAACATCTGATGAAGCGAAGAGCCTGAACTGGTGTAAGATAATAGGTTGATGACCACACCGCCCTTCAGCAACATAGTTTAGTTCATGTTATCAAAATCACATATGAATATTAATTCGATTGTTTCTTTACGTTAGCATGTGATAATAGGGTTTTATTTATAGTGTAAAGTGTAAACGCCAAAGCGCAAGTGAAATGTTTTGTGTTTACAATTTACATGTGATAAAAGCATCTCCAATGGTATAGTTATAGGGTTCTTAAAATGGGGTTTTTAATACAAAAAACAATAACAAATAATTTTGGGGTTTTTAAAATGGAGAGAGAGAGTTCTAAAATATTTTATTTAAGATCCTTTTGCGAGTTAAAAACTTCATTTTAAGAACTCAATATCATATTATATTATTACTTATTTTTTTAGTATATTTTTAGAGATCTTTCTAAATTTTAAGAATTCTATAGTTGAAAATAGTCTTATATGAAAATAGAATATATTTTAAATTTAAAAGTGTGACATTCGGATTAATATATTTTTCAAACGAAAATGCATAAAATAACTTTGGAAACAATTGTGGTAAAATTTTTAGTTAAATGTAAACGTAAACCCAAGTGCAAATTAATAATTTTTTTTTGCAAAATATATTTTGAAAAAATTGTAGCATAAATCATTGTAAAAATTAAGGAGCTTCTTACAAGCATCATGGAGGGGATTTTAGGAATTGGAATGCTGGACATTTTGAACAAGATCTCAAAGAACTGCCAGAAGAAGAAGACTGAGAGGATCATAAGCTCTAGATTAGGAAGAGGGTATTCCCAAAACCCTAACCCTACTGATTTGTGAAGTATCTTCTCCCACAAACCAAAAGAATTGATTTTAGACGGAAGTGACTCACAGAACTTATCCCCATCCTCACTCAGCGCATAGCCACGCCAAACCAGATTCGTCCACCAACTCCCATCGAAGGTATTCATAGACTATGTTCGAACTCTATCTATTAACAATGTTTGTATGTGTGTTGGGTGTGTTAAAAGGGATGAGTTAAAAGGATTGGTGTTTAAGAGTTTTGGTGCAACTAAGACATCCTATAATTAACCTTTAATCACATGAGTAATTAAATAAAGTAAAACAACTTGCTGGTGTTTCGGTTCTTGCCTTCTTGGTGAACTGAATAATTTTTAAGTTAGGACAGGTAGATTTCATATTTTTATCCTAAATTTGAGATGAAACTCCCTTATACACTCATCTATACAAAAGAACACAGTTTCAGTTGGTGATCAGTACACCATAACGGTTTGGTTGTAGATAGTTACAACTGTATGGTAAATGTTAAATGATGGAGATTTCATTTAAGTCAAAATACATACAACTTTAGAATATTTAAGGCAACTATTTCAAATTACATTTTTGGTGAAGAAATAAGGAATTCATGTTGATTTTATTTCTTGAGTCTAGAATCGTTTCTGACTTATGAGCCTAGGCATTTAAATTAGGACCAAAGTAAAAAATAAAAAATTATTCATATAAAAAAACCTTAAAACTAAATAGAAAGTGATAAGAAAAAAAGGTAAAATATAATTCTTAAAAATAGCAAATGTGTGTCGTTAAGGGCAGTTTTTAATAAAAACTAACATATATTAAAAGTAAAATTAGAGTATAAACTTCAATTATTTATCTGAAAATAACTTCAATTATTTATGTACATGCAATTCAAACAAACAATTTTGTTTTGCTCTTAATTTCATGTGTTTTACATGTCATTTTTTTGCAACTAAAGTTGATATAGTTACGAATAATGGCTATCTAAAGTTGATGATTGACCATTACAAAAAAAATATAGGAATTTTATAATTTTTTATTTTATTTTTAAAAACGGTTACTTTCCAAATATTATGTTAATGCTATTTTTTAGAAAGAAAAAAAAAACTTATTTTGTTAGAACGTAAACAATAAAATAATGGTAGTCTCTCACTAAGATTCTAATATATATATATTCTATTTGGATTTTTAAAAACTTAAAAAACTTTCTCAATAAATTTTCGAGAGATTATTGAAAGAATTTTTCAAAACAGAGACCCAATTAATACTTTATTAATATTTTTTTTTTCTGAGAAATTTAGTGAGAACCACCATTGTTCATGCTTTTACATGTCTCAATTTTTTTTTTTAATGCAACACAACCTCGAAACTATAGTCAAAACATTTTTTTTTCTTTTTTCTTTTTTTTTTTCTTTATGCTCTGCAAAATATAATAATCCACAAGTAACAATGAACAAATCAAATGATATGTGCTCATATTTTGTATTTTCACACTTTATTGCAGATGAAAAAAAATATATATTTATTTGTATAAAAGCAAAATCGTTGAAATTAAATAGAAAATGATAAGAAAAAAGTAAAATATAATTCCTAAAAATAGCAAATGTGTGTCTTTAAAGGCAGTTTTTAATAAAAACTAACATATTTTAAAAGTAAAATTAGAGTATAAGCTTCAATTATTTTTCTGAAAATAACTTCAATTATTTATGTACATGGAATTCAAATAAACAGCTTTGTTTTGTTCTTTCATGTGTTTTACATGTCATTCTTTACCAACTAAAGTTGATATAATTACGAATATTGGTTATCTAAAGTTGATGATTGACCATTAAAAAAATATATATATATTGATCCTTATACAATTTTATTTTATTTTTAAAAACGGTTACTTTCCAAACATTAAGTTAAAGCTATTTCTTAGAAAGAAAATTTTTTTTTTTTTGTTATTTAGAACATAAAAAGATAAAATAATGGTAGTCTCTCACTAAGATTCTGAAAAATAAAATAAAATATAAATATAAATAAAATATTATTTGGATCGAAAAACTCTCTCAATAATTTTTCGAAAGATTATTGAAATAATTTTTCAAAACAGAGATCCAAATAATAATTTATTGATACTCTTTTTATTAATTTTTTTGAGAAATTTGGTGAGAACCACCATTGATCATGCTCTTACACGTCTCATTGATTTATTTTTTATTTTTAAAATGCAACACAACCCCTAAACTATAGTCAACATATTTTAGTTTTTTTTTTTCTTTATGCTCTGCAAAATATAAGAATCCACAAGTAACAATGAAAAAATCAAATGATATGTGCTCATATTTAGTATTTTCATGCTTTATTGCAGATGCTACAAAAGAGAAAGAAAAAAATGAAACAAACAAGTAGTGTGCTTTCTCCACTTCTAATTATTGGCTACAGTTCGTTGTTGTTGAACTACTAACACCGATGTTTTGCTCGGGAAATCTGGCGAGGCCAAGAAATCACCAATGACTCCAAGCTCCTCAAACTCACACCAACTCTCAATACCTTTGGTAGCTTCATGGTTCTCACCGCAAACTCTTCCTACGATGAAAAGGTCATAATCGAAAGCCATGGAACGTAGAAGCATTGACGTATCCGCACCATCTAATATCTCTTGTTCCAAGTATATTGTGGAACTTTCTTCTTTTATCATTCCTGGATCGTTGCTTCGCATCAGCTCTCTTAGTTCCACCGTGTCAAGCATCTGATCCCATCCTGTTGCTTCTTTGCTCTTTCCCGAAGCCACAAGACGTAGAACCGTTAATGTCACGTTCTCTTGACGAGCCATTCGCTTCGCAAAGGCCAATGCTTCCCTATCATCTTTTCCTCCCACGAATATAACACAAACCTGTTATAAAAAAATCACAATGGATGAGATTAGGCCATAGTTATTGATAAACTTGAAAGATGATATATATAATGTAATTCTGATGAGTATACCTTAAGGTTTGGTTGAAAATCTTGCTTTTTGTTAACGAGATGTCGTTCAATAAGGATTCCGACAGAGCAAGGAGCTTGTTTCAAGACGTTGAAGTTAAGAAACCGGATCATTTCACTGTCGGAGACTACGGATGTTCGGTCGAGAGACCAAGTCCGGTGGAAAGGAAGAATGATAAGCGTGACAGCTTTATCGAGAGCTAGCCAACAAATATCATCTTGCATATGGTTTGAGTTGGCGATGCAAGTGAATGTGTCTATGGAAATGGAACTGCACACATAACGATGGAAATGTTCGAAAGAGAGGATGACGTTTTCTGAATATCTTTTCCCCGACCCAACTCCGAGTTTCTGGACTTTGTGTGAGATCAAAGTGGGAACGTCTTGACCTTGTAACTCGACGAGGTGAAGCACATAGCAAGTGAGAGGGCTCTCCTCGGATTGATAAGAAGCTTCAAGAAGGTTGATCATGGAAGATATGTGGTCTGGTCTATGGATGCACACAAGAGTCTTTAGCTCTCCAGTGTTCTTCATACTCGCTAAGTTTCTCTTTTGGTAGCACAAGAACTGCTTTGATGGGTCGTAGAGAAGTCCGATCGCCATTGGTATGATCAACGAGTTGAGAACGATGGACAAGACTAGGAGCGAGAAGGTATCTCTGGACAAAGTCTGCACCAAACGAATCAGAAAACAAATGAATCTTTTATTTCAAGAAAACAAAATGATCAAGAACTCGAGAGATGAGAGACCAACCTGGAGGCCATAAGAGAAAAGGTAGAAACTTAGTTCGATGATACCCTTATGGGACATGATAAGTGCAAGGATAACGGAGTCTCTCAATGGCATTTTGTAGAGGTAAGGCACGATCACTGAGGCAGAGAGCTTCAACAAGAATATGAGTAACACGAGAGAAGCAACCGCGAACTTCTTGACATCGTTGCTAAAGAATGTTAAACTATCTTTCCAAACTCTGATGTCAGCCCTGAGCATACTCGCTGACAAGAAGAGAGGCAATATGATACCAAAATTGAAGCTCTCAAGTCGTTCCACAAGTGCAGAACCAATAGGAGGTCCATTGGGAATGGCGAGACCAAGAAAGAAGGCTCCAAGTGCAGGAAACTGCTCAAGATCGTTCCAATACATACACGCTAAACAAACCATGACGAGAATAGCATAGATGTATTTTTCTTCGATGGGTCTCCCTTCTCGTTTACGTTTGATTATTTTAAATATTATCGGCCTCACAACAGTAAACGAAATGACGATATAGAAAATCATCTCTATAAGTAAACTGAAACCTTGAATCTTCGAGTCGAAACTAATAGGAACCAGTGCCAACAAGAAGAAGAGTCCGACCATATCAGAGACTAAAGCTGCGGATAAAGCGACCCGACCAAGAGATGAGTGGTTCATGCCAAGGTCACGCAAGAGCCTTGCGATACCAGAGAAGGATGTGAGGCTCTCCATAAGCAACAATGTATCATATTCTCTGCTTTCGAGCGGTCGATTTTCACTTGACTTTAACTTGTAAAGCAAGAAACCAACAAGTATAGGGAAACTAACTGCTGCAACTCCTGTTACTCTTGCCTTTGCTTCAGCCTTAAAGATTCTCTTCACGTCCATTTTCACACCCTTGAGGAACCAAAAGATCATGAAGCCAAATGATCCTAGACACCCTGGAATGTCAATTCTATTTTTGGGGAACAAGATCTCTTGCATAATCGACTTGTCGCCCGAAATAGTAAGTGCAACGTTCAAAACTAACCCCGCCTTCCATGCAACAAAGTTCAAGAATATTTCATGAGCAAACCATATATTACAACGCATGAGAAAAACAAGAAGAAGAAGAAGAACTCACAAGCATCATAGAGGTGAACTTGGGAATGGCAAGACCCATTTTCTTGAACAAGATGTCAAAGAATTGCCAAAGGAAGAAGACCATCAAGATGACAAGCTCAAGATTGGGAAGACGATATTGCCAAATGCGAAGACCCCTTCCATCTAGTACAATCTTCTCCCAAATACCATCAGAAGATAACTTAGCAGGATGCTCCTCACATATAAACCCATCACTTCTTAAAGCTTCACCCTTCCAAGCCATATCAAACACCCATTGTAGGTCATCCCCCAAACCTGACTCATTCCCCATTACTGGAAACTGGCTACCACCTCCTAGAGTTTCAGAGCCATTGGTTCCTATAAAGTCAGCCTCTGGCATCCCCAGTCCTGGATCCGTCATATTCCCCATCATTTCAGCCATGACTTTAAAATCTTATGAGAATTTTTGTGAAAAAATATTGGGGAACACGACGGAAGAAATGTTGGATTCTTTTGAAAGTACAAAGGAGACACCATATGTAAACAAGGACACACAGATGTATATGCTGTTAATAGGTCATATGTTTGTTTTTAAAAACATACTCTTGGACATCTATAGACATATGTAGTTTTGGACGTTTTTTTTGTTGTTGTTTCTCCACTCTATAAATAGTATATCAAGTTAAATGATAAAAGATTGACTGTTATTTAGTTGTGCTGTCCTTCTAGTTTCTTCGAGGGGTTCATGTTTCTGGCTCTTGAGTTACAATGCTTTTAAAGAGGCTCATGATTATCTAGAAACTGAAAACAACCTTATTCATAAAGAAAATAAGATAATTTCATAAGCTTTAAAAACTGCAGTTCTTTAGACAAATTTATCATCAATTATGGCTGAGATGTTGTTTAAGAGCATCTTCATCAGTTAAGTATCTAAAAATGAGTTTCTAAACCATATAAAATTGATATTTAAACATTCTTTAATTATTTAATTAAATAAATAATATATATATATATATATATATATATTTTTTTTTTTTGTCAACTAAATCAAAATATTTCTTTTAGAATTAATCCATTTATAAATTAATAAGTATAAGAAGATTTATAAAGAGTTTCTTAAAGTTTCTGATTTGAGAAACTCTTGTATATTCTTACTTTTAATTTTTCTTTTCTATTTTTTCTATTTTATTTTTCTTTGTTATTGACATACTCTATGAATCTACCAATGAATATGTTCAACTTTGGTGTAGGAAGGTTTGACCAAAGAAGTAACTGGGATTAGACATCCTAATTTTGTGTATCACATGATATTAACTCCAAATTAGAATAATGATTTTTATGTAGAGAAAATATTCTTACTTAAGATTTTTCTTTTATGTTTTTATTTTTATTTTTATCTTGGATGGTTTTTCATTTTTTTATATTATATTCTTCACAAATTCATTTAATATTAAACACTGCATCTAAATTTTAAACTTGCGTATATGCGCGCTTACTCATCTAATTTATTTAGTAAAAGACTACAAAGAGGAGATATGGAACAAAAGTAGTGTAATTTTCTCCACCTAATTGTTATCTATGGTTCGTTGTTGTTGAACTACTAAGACTGATGTTTTGCTCGGAAAGTCCGGTGAGGCCAAGAAATCACCAATGACTCCAAGCTCTTCAAACTCACACCAGTTCTCTATCCCTCTTGTCGCTTCATGGTTCTCACCACAACTTTTGCCAACGATGAAAAGGTCGTAATCAAAAGCCATGGAACGTAGAAGCATTGATGTATCCGCACCATCTGATATCTCCTCTTCCAAGTAAACTGTGGAACTTTCTTCTTTTGGCATTCCTTGATCGTTGCTTCGTATCAACTCTCTTAGTTCCACTGTTTCAAGCATTTGATCCCATCCTATCGCTTCTTTGCTCTTTCTTGATGCTAAAAGGCATAACACCGTTAATGTTACGTTCTGTTGATGAGCCATTCTCTTCGCAAATACTAATGCTTCTTTATCGTCTTTTCCTCCCACATATATCACACACACCTGTCGACCAAATCACTTCAAGTACTTAGCCAACAAACTAATAATTTAGAGAGAAAAAGAGAAAATGTAATTGTGAGTATACCTTAAGGTTTTTTTGAGATTTTTGCTTTTTGTTAACGAGATGGCGTTCAATAAGGATGCCGACAGAACAAGGAGCTTGTTTCAAGACGTTGAAGTTGAGACACCGGATCATTTCACTGTCGGATACGATGGATGTTCTGTCGAGAGACCATGTCCGGTGGAAAGGAAGAATGATAAGCGTGACAGCTTTATCTAGAGCTAGCCAACAGATATCATCTAGCATATGGTTTGAGTTTGTTATGCAAGTGAATGTGTCTTTGAAAATGGAACTGCATACGTAACGGTGAAAATGTTCAAAGGAGAGGATGACGTTTTCAGAATAACTTGTTCCCGTCCCTACTCCGAGTTTCTGGACTTTGTGTGAGATCAAAACCGGAACTTCTTGACCTTGTAACTCGACAAGGTGAAGTACGTAGCAAGTAAGAGGGCTCTCATTGGATTGATAAGTGTTTTCTAGAAGGTTGATCATGGAAGATATGTGGTCTGGTCTATGGATGCACACAAGAGTCTTTAGTGGTTCACTTATCTTCATACTTGCTAAATTTCTCTTTTGGTAGCACATGAACTGCTTTGATGGGTCGTAGAGAAATTTGATCGCCATTGGTAGGAACAACGTGTTTAGGAGAATGGACAAAACTAGGATCGAGAAGGTATCTCTGGTTAAAAGCTGTATATCAAACCAATAAAAACTGAATCTCTATTTTTTTCTTGCAAGATAATGATCAAGAAATATAAAGATGAGAGACTAACCTCGAGGTCAAAAGAGAAAAGGTAGAAACCTAATTCTATTACACCTTTATGAGACATGATAAGGGAAAGAACAATGGAGTCTTTCAAGGGCATTTTATAGAGGTAAGGTACGATCACTGAGACAAGAAGCTTCAAGAAGAAGATGAGCAACACGAGAGACGCAACTGCCAGTTTCTTTTCATTGCTGCTATAGAATGTGAAAATGTCTTTCCAAACTTTGATATCAGCCCTAAGCATACTGGCTGATAAGAAGAGAGGCAATACAATACCAAAGTTGAAGCTCTCTAATCGTTCGACCAATGCAGAACCAATAGGAGGTTCATTGGGAATAGCAAGACCAAGAAAGAAAGCTCCAAGTGCAGGAAACTGCTCAAGATCGTTCCAATACATACATGATAAACAAACCATGATGAGAATCCCATAGATGTACTTGTCTTCGATAGGTCTCCCTTCTCGTTTCCTTATGATTACTCTAAACATTATTGGCCTCACAACAACAAAGACAATGAAGATGAAGAAGAGCATCTGTACAAGTAGACTCACACCTTGAACCGATGATGGGAAACCAAGAGGAACCATTCCCAACACGAACAAGAGTCCAACTATGTTAGACACTACAGCTGAGGATAAAGCAATCCGACCAATAGATGAGTGGTTCATGCCGAGGTCAAGCAAGAGTCTTGCGACTTCCGAGAAGGATGTGAGGCTCTCCATTAGCAACAATGTATTGTACTCTACGGCTTTGAGTGGTCTACTCTCAACTGGTTTGAATTTGTAAAGCACTAAACCAACAGTTATAGGTAGAGTAACAGCCGCAACTCCAGTGAGTCTTGCATGTGTTTCAGCCTTGAAGATTCTCTTGACATCCATTTTCACACCATTGAGGAACCAGAAGATCATGAAGCCAAAAGATCCAAGGCATCCTGGAATATCGATTATGTTTTTGGGGAAGATGATCTCCTGAATAATGGACTTGTCTCCCAAAATAGTAAGTAGAACGTTCAAGATTAGCCCTGCCTTCAATGCAACAAAGATTACGTCAATATTTTGTATAGTAAAATATAAAAGAAGGAGAACAAGAAGAAGAACTCACAAGCATCATAGAGGCGAAATTTGGAATCAAAAGACCCAATTTCTTGAACAATATATTAAAGACTTGCCAAAGGCAGAACACGAGGAGTATGACAAGCTCAAGGTTCGGAAGGCGATATTGCCAAATGTGAAGACCAACTTTGTTCAAAAGAACTTTCTCCCAAATACCATCTGAAGACAACTTAGGAGGATGTACCTCACATATAAAGCCATCTCCTCTTACAGCTTCACCATACCAATTCAAATTATTAAACCATTCTGTTTCAGGCTCCATATCTTAATTCGCCGTATTCACAGTTTCCATGGCTTTGAAGTGCGGAAGAAAACGAAGAAAACGTTGGATTCCTTTTGAGAGTGCAAAAGATAAACCATATGTAAACACATGCACACAATTGTATATGAAGTTAATTAACGGGTCATACCGTTTTAAAACATACTTTTGATATATATAGAAACATGTAGTTTTAGACGTGTTTTAGTTGTTTATTTCATTCTATAAATAGCATGTCAAGTTACACCGTCCAAGATGTCAACTAGAATTGAAAAAAACGATCTATTTCCCTACGAAAAGTATCATATAACACTAGATATAACCCAAACTCATATGCTATATATCTCCGAAAATAAAGTTCAAAACTTATATCTCCCTAAATTGATAATACGAAATCTATATCTTTCTGAAATAATACTTTAAAACTTCATAATCCATAGATCTTGGTTTACTCTTTAACTAAATTATTATTAACCATCTAAATCAATAGTAAACCAAATTTAAACCAATTACAACAATAAAATTCTCAAATCAAACCAATTCCCCTTAATTTTCTCAAACCAAAATTTCTTAATTCAATTATTGTTCACTTAAATATATTTTCGTGGAGGAATCGTGGTCGGTGATCATCACCAGACGAAGGAGAACAATCCTTGTGGAAGCGATTGGATCCGTCGTAGTTGACCGTCGGTTTGGAAGCTATTTTTTTTTTTTTTTTGCCGGTTTGGAAATTTTCTTTGAGATATCCATCAAAATTGATTTGATTTTTTTTTTTTTTAATTTGGTTTAGTGTTGTAAATGGTTTGGTATTGGTTTATATTGAAATAAGGACATCGTATATTCAGAATTATTATCATATATTAGATTGACTGTATTCTAAATCTCTATTTTTAACATCTTCTCTTATTAGCTACGAGAATATTTACTTGTATATATACTTATGGCTTAGTCAAATCAATACAACACACATATTCTTTCTAAATCGTTTTTATGGTATCAGAACAGAGCGATTTGACCTGATGCTCATCAACTTTGGGAATCTCTCAAACGCAGATTTTCTGTTAAAAACGGAGTGCACAAACACCTTCTTGCAGATGAGATCACAAACTGCAAACAGAATGGAAAATCTGTTCTTGACTACTATGGTCGGCTTTCCAAACTATGGGAAGAACTTCAAAGTTTCAAGTCGTCTCGGTCGTGTACGTGAGACGCGTCTGCCGATATCGACAAAGAACGAGAAGATGTGAAGGTTCACAAGTTCCTCTTTGGTCTTGATGAATCACGGTTCAGCTCCATTCGTTCTCAGATTATTGATAAAGAACCACTTCCGGATCTCAACATTGTCTACTCCCGTGTCATTAGAGCTGAACAACATCTTCTCACCATGCGTTCTAGTGACCAAACACAAGACATTGTGGGATTCTCAGTTAAATCAGAATCTCAAGTCTCCTCTACTTTTGCTGTTCCATCTACCATATCCGCTGCAGCCGTTACGACGAATCGCAACCGAGATCCTAACCGCGCATGCACACACTGCAATCGCAAAGGACATGAAGCCTCTGAATGTTTTCTTCTCCATGGATATCCTGATTGGTTCAATGAACAACAACAACGATCAGGACAATCCTCTGGTTACAATCAAAGAGGACGCGGAAGTCGTCATTCTGGTGGTCGGGGTCGCGGTCGATCGAATACCTCTCGTTAGGCGTCACATTCCTTCGCTGGCAATGCTACTGTCTCATCAGACCAGATAACCACACTTATCAATCTTCTGCAAAATCAACAAACACAAATCTCATCCGATCGTGTGTCTGGTAAAGCTGTTATAACTGATGTTATTATTGATACTGGGGCATCTCATCATATGACAGGAGATGTTTCTCTTCTACGTGACGTTCATGACATACTTCCTTCCGCTATGTCATTTCCTAATGGATGTGCTTCTCGTGCCACCAAATCAGGAACACTGCAATTGAATGTCGATTATTCTTTATCAGATGTGTTATATGTTCCTGACTTCAATTGCACGTTAATCTCAGTTTCTAAGCTTCTCAAGCAAACGGGTTGCATAGCTATTTTTACTGATACTTTGTGTGTACTCCATGACCGTTTTACGAGGACCCTGATTGGAGCAGGTGAAGAGAGAGAGGGGGTCTACTATTATACGGGGGTCATTGCTGCACGAGTTCATCATACTGAAAAAGAGAAGCTTTCTCCTTCAGTTCTCTGGCATCGACGGCTTGGTCATCCGTCCTACAAAGTTCTATCATCTCTACCAGCTTTAGATAGTTTTAAAGTTGATTTTGGACGCACCAATCCATGCGATATTTGTTTTCGGGCGAAACAAACCCGCGATGTTTTTCATGAAAGTTTTAATAAAGCTACCGAACCATTTGAGTTGATTCATTGCGATGTTTGGGGGCCTTATCTAACTCCTGCATCGTCTGGTGTTATATACTTTCTAACTATTGTTGATGATTTCTCAAGAGCAGTGTGGGTTTACCTGATGTTGGAAAAATCAGAGGTTTCGTCATTACTCAAGAATTTTTGTGCTATGAGCGAGCGACAGTTCAACAAACCGGTTAAGATCATTCGGACAGACAACGGAACAGAATTCATGGTTCTTAAATCATATCTCCGTCAAGCCGGTATTCAACATCAAACTTCTTGTGTCGATACACCTCAGCAAAATGGGTGTGTCGAACGCAAACATCGCCACATCTTGAACGTTGCTCGTGCCTGCCTGTTTCAAGCTCGCCTTCCGGTAACATTTTGGGGTGAAAGTGTTCTTACTGCTGTTCATTTGATAAACAGGACTCCAACTCCTCTGTTACACGAGAAGTCACCATATGAAATACTATATGGGTTGCCTCCTTCATACGACTCTCTGCGAGTGTTTGGCTGTCTCTGCTATGCTCATCGTCGTGCTCGTGATAAAGACAAATTTGGGGATCGAAGCCGTAAGTGCTTGTTCGTGGGTTACCCATATGGGAAGAAAGCTTGGAATCTGTATGATCTTGATAGCAATGAATTTTTTTCCAGCCGTGATGTTGTGTTTCTGGAAGATCAATTTCCAGGTATCGATAAATCGGATTATGTCTCTCCTCCGATGTTTCAACCTGACGTTGCCATTGACGACTGGTTACTTCCTAGGACAGCTACGATGGATCCGATTTCATCTCCTCCACTTCCTCTGATTCCAGAGATCACACCGTCTGAAACTGAACCAGTGAACTCTTCAGCTGACTCGCCCTTTTCTCAAAATCATAGCTCTCCTGACCGACTCTCTGATTCGGAATCATCATTACCATCTCCATCTCTACCAGTGGTTACAACAGATTGTGATGCTCCTACTGCTGCTTCTCCGGGTATTCCCGAAGTTCTTGGTCGCGGCCATCGTCAACGCACACCTTCCGTTCTCTTAAAACACTATGTTACTAATGCAGCTCAACTCTC
Source organism: Iljinskaea planisiliqua (assembly GCA_900108845.1). Taxonomy (NCBI): domain Eukaryota; kingdom Viridiplantae; phylum Streptophyta; class Magnoliopsida; order Brassicales; family Brassicaceae; genus Iljinskaea; species Iljinskaea planisiliqua. Next base: position 8,183,914 of record FNXX01000004.1, on the reverse strand, counting down.
TGCTTCTGTGAAGACCACCCCCTCTCTCGACACATCTCTCTCTAATCAGGATTCTTCTACTACGGTCACAGGTAACACTCTGTATCCCATCTCTAGCTATCTATCTGACGCTTCCTTTTCTCCCAGTCACAGAGCATTTCTAGCAGCTGTTACATCTGCTGTGGAACCCTCCACTTATGCTGAGGCTGTGCAAGAAAAGATTTGGCGAGATTCTATGACAGATGAACACTCGGCTCATGTACTCAATGGGACTTATCTAGTTACGACTCTGCCTCCGGGAAAGAAAGTGATCGGAAGTAAATGGGTTTACAAGATCAAATATCACTCAAACGGGAAAGTCGCACGGTATAAGTCTCGTCTAGTGGCTCTTGGAAATCGTCAAAAGGAAGGAGTTGATTACAAGGATACTTTTGCTCCGGTTGCCAAGCCATCTACGGTTCGAGTTCTCTTGGAAATTGCCGCAGCCAAACGATGGAAGGTTCATCAGATGGATGTTCACAATGCCTTCCTCTATGGTGATTTAGAGGAAGAAGTCTATATGAAACTACCCCCTGGTTTCCAAGGCTCTGATCCCTCCAAAGTTGGTCTTCTGAAGAAATCTATATACGGTCTTAAGCAAGCTCCGCATTGCTGGTTCTCGAAACTTACCACTGTTTGAAAGAATACGGTTTCACTCAGAGTAAGGCTGACTACTCGCATTTCTCCTACATTCGCGGCAAGATTAATCTTCATATCCTCATCTACGTGGATGATTTTGTCCTTGCTTGTAATGATTTGTCTACTCTCCATAAGTTTAAGCACTATCTCAGCCAATGCTTTCACATGAAAGATCTCGGCAAGCTCAAATACTTTCTGGGTATTGAAGTAGCTCGGAGTAATGAAGGAATATTTCTCTCACAACGCAAGTATGCTCTAGACATCATAGCTGAGACAGGTCTGCTTGGTGCTAAACCTTCACCGGTGCCTATTGAACTCAACCATAAGCTGGCTCTCATCAAAGGCACGCCTCTGTCAAATCCTCAACCGTATCGCAGACTCGTTGAACGATTGATTTATCTCAAGTTCACTTGCCCGGAGTTGTCATACGCAGTTCATATTCTCTCACAGTTCATGCATAAACCTCTTCAGAAGCATTGGGATGCTGCTTTGCGCGTTGTCCGGTATCTCAAGGGCTGTCCTTCTCAAGGTATACTACTACGGTCTGATTCTGATCTCCGAATTTCCGCATACTGCGACTCTGATTGGGGATCTTGTCCGATTACTCGTCGATCCTTAAGTGCTTATATTGTCCTCCTTGGAAATTCACCGGTCAACTGGAAAACTAAGAAGCAGGATACAGTCTCTGCATCCTCGGCTGAAGCTGAGTATCGATCAATGGCATATGCTTTGCGAGAACTCAAATGGATGAAGCAGTTATTGGAATCGTTTGGTATCACTCACGGTGATCCTATGAAACTTTTCTGCGACAGCAAATCTGCAATTCACATCGCGGCAAACCCCGTCTTTCACGAGCATACCAAACACATCGAACGTGACTGTCATCAAGTGCGAGACGCAGTCCAAGATAAACTCATTACAACAGAACACATTACTATAAAAGAACAGCCGGCTGATCTTCTTACGAAAGCGTTGCCAACACCAACGTTCGTTTACTTGTTGTCCAAGCTGGGGATTCAAGACATCTCACTACCAGCTTGAGGGGTGTATTGAAATAAGGACATCGTATATTCAGAATTATTATCGTATATTAGATTAACTGTATTCTAAATCTCTGTTTTTAGCATCTTCTCTTATTAGCTATGAAAATATTTACTTGTATATATACTTATGGCTTAGTCAAATCAATACTACACATATATTCTTTCTAAATCGTTTTCAGTTTAATTTGGTTTTAGATGGTTTAGTATCGGTTTAAGTCGTAAACTAATAAAATTAATCTATATGTGTAATTAGATCTTTGAATTTTAAAGAGATATAAGTTTTGAACTTTATTTTCTGAGAGATATAACACATGGTTTTAGTTTGGGTTGTATCTAGTGTTATATAATACTTCTCATGGAGAAATATATCGTTTTCCTACTAGAATTATACGTACTAGAATTAAAAAAAAAAAACAAACTGATTGTGATGTAGTTTTATTGTCTTTCTGCGGGCGATTCATGTTTTGATTATATAGAAAATGAAAACAATTTTGTTCACACAGATTATGAAGCTTTCATAAGTTTTTTAAATCACATTTCTCTAGATAAAATAATCATCAAATCTGGCTGAGATGTTCCAGTCCTAGAAATTGTTTTCATAATACTGATTGTCATTGTACCTCTTCTTTCCCAGCGATACGAATCGTACCACTCAACCATCTCATTCTGACAAAAAAAAAAAATTACTGGCCACAAAAAAAGAGTACCTAAGGTATTATAAAGACTTTATATACAACTCAAGAATTAGAATACTGTGTTTGCTTACTCTACCAAAATAATTCTTGGCTAGAGACTTTGTACAGATACTAAGCAGCATGTTTAAGCACAAACGAGTAAAATTTCATTCCCCTTTAGATATTAACTTACTTACAATTTCTGGTGTAAGGGGACATTGTTCATTGCACATCTATAAACGCTTAAAAATTGTGAAAATAATAATAGATTATATACAATATTTGGAAAATGGGCTTTGATTACATGTAAAATTTTATTTTTATATATTTTGGAACTTTAAATGCACTGCTTGCATTTGTCTAAAAGCGGGGTCTGAAGGCGAAGAACACACATCTTATTAATAATTTTCGTGGTTAGAATCTAAGAAAATATGAACTAAATTCAAATAATGCCTGTTAGTAAAAAAGATAAAGAACCTAAAGAAAAACACATAGACAAAAGCTCTAACCACTACACTAAAAGATTTAATTGAAATTATTACCTTTATAACATTTATTAACTTTGACGTCTAAAACTTTTATTTTATGGTCTTTAGTCTAAAGCCGGTCGTGTCCTCTACAAGAGTCAGAATTTCATATTCTTCTCAGACACCAAGCTCTGTATCACTACTTGATACTGAAACTACAAAGCTGAAGTGTCCACATAATACTAAAACCTAAGGCCGAACCACAACTTATGTTCATGGTCAATGATGGAAGGGGGGGATGTAGACAGGATCACACAGAACGTGCATGGTCATTTGGGCTCGGCACAGGGCCAGTTTTTCATTGAGATGGGCCTGGATGTAGATAAATGAAATGGCTCATGTGCCATGAGGTAGAGAGATAATCTACATGCAATCAACTAACAGGCCCGGTCTTGGGCCTCAGTTACTTAGGAAAGTTACTGCTATTACTTACCGTTTACTACCACAGTTAAAAACGTGTTTACATTAATTTCGATAACACAAAGAGAAAAAAAGACCTCATCTTCATTGTCCAATCACTTCTCCTAAACGCCAAAAAGCATTTACACAGCAGCCATGGCTGCTCACACCATCCTCTCGTTCTCATCGCCTTCTCGCCTTCTCATTGCTCCTTCTTCCATTACCACTCCTTCACTCCTCTCTTCTTCCTCTCTCCGCGGCGTCTCCCTCAACCTCCACCGTCCCCGATCGGTTTCCTTCTCCGCCAGAGCTCCGTCGAAGCAAGCGTTGACAGTCGTCTCCGCCGCGAAGAAAGCTGTTGCTGTGCTCAAGGGCACCTCCGATGTCGAAGGAGTTGTTACTTTGACACAAGAAGACTCAGGTCTCTTACTATCGGTTCCTTTTTACTTGGTTTTTGATGAAAAAAGGAATCAGCTTTACAATGTTTATATAAATCTAAGCCTAAAGGAAACGTTTCTGTGATTAATTGTAACTTAATTACATGTTTCTTGATGCATTTACTTTGTATCTAATCCTAAATGGAATGTTTTGTGATTAGTGGTTACTTAGTTACATGTTTCTTGATGCATTTACTTTGTATCTAATCCTAAATGAAATGTTTTGTGACTAGTGGTTACTTAGTTACATGTTTCTTGATGCATTTCTTTGTATCTAATCCTAAATGGAATGTTTTGTGACTAATGGTAACTTAATTACAGGTTTAATCCTAAATGAAATGTTTTGTGATTAATGGCAACTTAATTACATGTTTCTTTATGCATTCACTTTGTATCTAATCCTAGATGAAATGTTTTTGTGAGTAATGACAACTTAATAACATGTTTCTTGATGCATTTACTTTTGTATCTAATCCTAAATGAAATGTTTTTGTGACTAATAGTATACAAAGTAATCTAAATAGCTATAAGAAGATTGTTCTGTGTGTGTGTGTGTGTGTGTGTGTGTGTATAAGTCCTTAAAAATCTATTTGGTTTCTTCAAAAGTTAAATTGGAATGGTTTGTTGATAATGTGCAAGCAGGTCCTACAACAGTGAATGTTCGTATCACCGGTCTCGCACCAGGGCCTCATGGCTTTCACCTCGTAAGTCTTTCTTTATTTGGTTATTATTCAATGTTAGAGTCTTTGAGTTATAGTGGTGTGTGATTCTGTATTTTCTGTTTGTTTGTTTTTTTAAACAGCATGAGTTTGGTGATACAACAAATGGTTGCATCTCAACAGGTTCATTACCAATGCCACAATGGTGAATCATATTCTTACCATTGTTTGTCTTTAAAACTATACATTTTGTCTTGAATTCTCTCATAGGACCACATTTCAACCCTAACAACATGACACACGGAGCTCCTGAAGACGAGATCCGTCATGCGGGTGACCTGGGAAACATAATTGCCAATGCCGATGGTATTACATTACTCCATTCAAGTTTTTGGTTGTCATCTTTGATACTGGAACTTGCTTGAGCTAAAATACTGTACTTTTATTACAAACAGGCGTGGCAGAAACAACACTTGTGGACAATCAGGTTTGGAGTTATCTCCTGTGTTTTATACTCTCTATTTAAGTGTTTTGTTTCTCACATGTTCTCTTGTTTTGCTGTGAAATCAACTGTGCAGATTCCTCTGACTGGTCCTAATTCTGTTGTCGGAAGAGCCTTTGTGGTTCACGAGCTTAAGGATGACCTCGGAAAGGGTAAACTTTACTTTGTGGCCTCTGCAATTTTCTCCTGCTCTTTGGATTTTGTATCATAATTTCATTGACTTGTTAGTGAAAAGGTCCAAGCTTATAGACGTTTCTTAAGCAAAGTTGTGGTCTCATTACTTCTTCTTTGGATTTGAGAAATATAGGTGGCCATGAGCTTAGTCTGACCACGGGAAACGCAGGCGGGAGATTGGCATGCGGTACGGTTGAACTTTCGATCCCTATGACTCAGGCTGCATGCTATTGTTTCTACTTGTGCAAGAAAAAACTTTCAAAACAAAGTTAACATCTTCAGAAAAGAAATATAGTAACGATTGTGGTTTCATCTGTAAAAGAAAGCTCGCTTTTATATGATAGTTTAATATGCAAATTTGGATTCTATGTTTCAATAACCTCACGAGCTACTTTGGTTCTAACGCAGGTGTGGTTGGTTTGACGCCGCTCTAAGTCTGGGGTAAAGTACTCTTCTGTCTACTGTGTTGGTCTTGTCTGTTGGATCATATGTCGAATGATGTTGGCTGAATAAAGTTTTGATGTTTATGTTCATAGCATCAAACTCTCCTTTTGGAGTTGTACCTTTGTAAAAGTGTTTGTTACTTTTGGAACAAATCTGCCTGCATTCGATCGTTTTAGAACTTTGTTTTGGTATGACGTCCTTTTTAGTAAGTTCACGGTTCATGCTTTGATTTTGTTTTTTAGGTGAAGAGGTGAAGTTACTTTAACAGAATTTTAAAGAAATTGATGATAAGCATAATCTAAAAAAGAAACCAAAATTTATAAACCAAAAATTTAAACAATTTTGAACACCTCTATCCTATTGTAGTAAACTGAACTAAAAATGTGAAAAAGAATAGGAGAGGAAAAAGAAAAGAAAGACAGGTTAATGTTGATAGTAGAAGAAATGACGTGTATGTGTTTTATATATGAACACAGTGAGATAAAATTATTTGATAACAAAGTGAAATCTAAAGTACAAATATTTTTTTTAAACTTTTTTATGGGTTTCATAATGGGTTTCATTTTTTCATAATACCAACACTCCTCTTTATATATCACATTATAATGATATAATTCCTAATGCACCACAAATGCCATTTTATTAAAAATATTAGCATTAAAATATAATGAAAAAAACTAAAAATAATGTTTAAAGTAGATCGCATAATTACTCCCTCTCGTAAGTTGATATCTTTGAGACAACATAGTGCGATATAATGAACTAATTTCTTGAAAGTAGCAATATGTAACGCCTTAGTGAATAAATCAGCCAAATTAACGCGAACGGAAGTGTTGAAACTTCTTTCCCTACAGATTTACCACAATTTTCTCATATATATATTAAACTACATATCTTAGCCATATACACTTGCAACTAACTTCATAAATAGCTAAAATTTATGTATGATTATAAGAAGTGGCAGTTATAGTTTGCTTCATAGAATGCCAAGAAATATATAGCAGTATCTCCACATGCGAAGACATATCCTGTTTGTGATGGTAATCAGATAAATGTATTGTATCCGCAAAACCAATTAAGTTTTCCTTGAATAGGATAAAAACCAATAAATTCATGTCTTTTGTACTTTTGAGATAATGAAGTATATGTTTAATCTCATTCCATTGCTTTTGAGTTGGAAATGAGCCAAACATTGCTAATAATTTACCGAAAATGATATATCAGATCTTTTATGACTAACAAGATACATCATTCTTCTTATTGTAGCTAAGTACGGTACTTCAGCCTTTCAAGAACAAGAACATTTTCATCATTTTTTCGAAAACATAATGAATTTTTCAATACATCGAATGATCTTATAACCATTAGGTTATTTAAGAAGTATACTTCATCTATAGAGAACTTTTTTAACATATTTTCTATATATATCATTCGATGTACCAAAATTACGTTTTTTAAATATTCAATTCTCAAATAAAATTTTATTTTCTCTTATGTTTAACTTAATTTTAGATAAAATAAACTAAGCTTACAAATTTCCTTCTATGAAAAATGTTGTTGTTGTCACATTTATACGATGATGCCACAATTGTCCACTAAATTAGATTTAGTGTTATTATGTGATATTTTCAATATAATATGTATGAAGGGATATAAACATATAGTTAAAATGATAATTGATAAATAATTAATAAAGATGTAGTAAAAAAATCAAGATCAGCTTACCCACTTGGTTGGTCCAATTTGTTGTATGCTTCTTCCGAACCGTCTGTCTGTTACTTCAACTACCTAATTAATATATATTTATAAGTAGGAACGGTTCCTATTATATTAGAAGTACGTTTGCTTTTTCAAAATTTTCCGTCAACTTGTAAATATAATTTTTTTCTTTTGACATATTTTAAGATAATTTCATCAAAAAAGTCATCTATAAAAATTTGACATAGTTCGAGACTTACTAATAAATCAATTATTGGAACCGAAAATTAAATTGATTTAACCAAGTGCCAGACCAGACTATATAGCTATCATCCTATGTTTTTCTAAATAAAGAATGATAAAGAGAAGTTGATATTTCTGACACAACTGATGTGACTTCTATTTATGGGTTTCAAGAGTTTACTGATATATTCATTTATGGTTCTGAAATTTTTAAAATTAAATACTTTAAAATCTCGCACTCTAGTCACAGATCCGAAACACAGAAGGTACATAACCATTGTATGAGTTCACTAGATCTTCAAAATAAAAAACCAAGCTAATCACGTTAATCTAAATATATCTATTATTACTCGTTTTTTATATGAAGAAAACAAAATTGTGAAGATAAATAAAACTGCAGCCAAACAATACACTGATCTTGGTTTAGCTGGCAATGTCCCATTTGTTTTTTTTTGTTTTATTACTAAACTTAGTTTTTTTGGTTTTTTGGCAATATCCGCTTTGATCACTTAACCGTGGATCACACAATCATAACCAAACCTCACAACCCTTAATACAAAGTAGTTACAAAATGGTTAGTTTACTGACAACCAATAAAAACTTTAGTAGGATAGACATAGTTCTAGCTAATTTTGACAACTACATGAGATATACAAATGCATATATACATATAGTGCACATTAATTGGACATTGCACAGTCATATAAACTAACACTCAAGACTCAACAAGTAGACATAGAGCCATAATTTTTGCTTGGATTTTAGTTGCATTACATTATCCTCTTTATCTATCTTTTAAGTTATATATCTCTTTATGTTATTTATATTAGGTATCAAGTATATAAATACATATAAATATTAGGTTCTGATTATGATGTGTTTCTTATCTTTCAAGGAGTATACAAATTGATTGATGGCAAAGTAACTATTTAACTGTTTCAGTTATATTATTAAAATGAATAATTTTTAAAGTAATTGGAAAAGATTAAGATGATATGATCTAGAAGCTTATCCTTGGAGTAGTGGTAGATAATTAACTATTCACAAATAAAAAAAATCTTTAATTTTTTTAAAAAAAATTTTGAACTGTATGAGCAATATTCATACTCTAGATCAATTTATAACAAACTGGTCTCGTCTTTATAAGAACTTTCGTTTTAATTTGTAAGTATTAATATATATATGGAACTACTGTAGTGGAGGTTATCTACTAAGAAATATAACTTTTATAAAATCTTACTTTTCTTATCTATTATTATAAACAATTTATAGTTTGATTAATATTTACCAAAAACCATAATTAACCAGAAAATGATCAGTTTTCAAAAATAAAAATAAAAACAGAAAAATAAAAAAATGACACGGATTAAGATTATAGTTTGAAGAGTTTGTAATATTTTCTAATTTAAAATGAATACTGGGCAATGGCATAACTAAAGTTGAAATAAATAAATGGAACAGCTAGTTAGGAAGTGTGTGGTGAAGTGGAGTGAGTAAGAAGTAAGAGTGAGTTGTAGTTGCAGTTGTAGTGTTGAAGTGTTGTGAGGTGTTGTGTTATGTCTATCCACTCCTTTTGTATAAAACTTCTTTTTTATATAAATAATGTCATAAAAGCCCCACCACCACTCTCTCCTCCTCCTCTTTATATAAAACCTCCTCTACTATTTGGTATGCCACCCATTTTCTCACCTTATTATCATCTTTAATATATATATTTTTGAAGAACTTTCCACCTCTTTCCTTATACATACATGTATGTATATGTTTGTTTGTGTGTAGCTATTTTTTTGTTTTTCACATTTTTTCGAGTAGAAGTCAATACTAATATTTGAACTTATGGTTGTTATAAGTAAACAAAAACGCACTAACGGAAAGAGTAATAATGGAGAACCAATAACTAGAACTTAAATCACTAAATTGTGTGATGCTTTTGAATTGAACAATTGATTTAACTTAATTAGTTCAAATATGGTAGTCTTTCTAGAGTTCACCATTTAGATATGCGACATTAAATGAGTTGCACCGGATCTTAATTTATTCTTTGATTAAACCTAACACATCCTAGTAAGAAACTAGCTTAAAAGCTTTATGCTTCTGACAAATCAAGCGATGATATCTTAGATGGCTTTATCTCTTTTTAAGTTTTAATTTATCGTTAGGTTACAACTAATAAATGATTTAATACTGAGGACAATATAAACGACTTTTTGTAAGAGTAGAAACAAGATATTGTAATTGGAAGTTGAGAGGAAAACAACAACCTGCAAGTGAAGTAAAGCAAGCGAAAGAGTGGGTTGGATCCGGTTTTGTAGAAACAAGATCTTTTGGTTAATCCTAACTTGGAAGCTATGTCACATGTAATGCCAGGCTCATTCACACCCACCAATTATAATAACATAAAATAATTTTGAAGTAACAAAAACAGAGTTGGCTTAGTATTTAGTATCAATGTTTAGATAAACTGATGTATGTATTGTAACGTAAAATTGGCCGTCTACATCGTTCAGTTTAACTAAATTTCTACAACGTAAAACATATATGCTCAGTTCCTTAAGTCGTCTAGATCGTCTAAATAGCTATTCTTTGTGGCAGAAAAATATTAATTAAGCGTTAAAATGATATATAAATACGAATATATATATGTGGAAACCTATATTTTAGAATATTAGTTGGAATGAGTTGTGTAATTGGTGGAGGATACAACTAAAGATGCGGCGGTGCATCTTAACCCTTACGTGCCTCACACTTCCTTCTCCTTTGTCTTCTTACGCTAAGTATCTCTCTCTCTCTTTGCTAACTTACAATTTATGTTGAACTATCTTCTATACTGAACCTGTTTACGTCATATTTATCTGTTTATTTGTGCTTTCATATTTTTTTCTTCGCATTAAAAGAAAAAAATCTACGAGACAATGGTAACTTCAAACATCTATGTAAAATGATAACAAAGAAAAAAAATTCTTGATTTCGATAGGACTCTTTACGTGGCAGATTAAATTGTAAGAAAATACAATCGTTTAGCATTTGATATAATAATATTGTGCATTAGATATCAGTATAAGTCATTGTTTTCTACACATTTATAAATTTATCTAGATACATGTTTATTTTTGATGTTACTTTATTTAATTTAAATGTGTGATCATGTGCATGATTTAAAATTATAATTTTTTTATATATTTGAACTGTACAACTGGCATGATAAATTTTAGTATGATAAATATATTATATATGTATTTATATATTATATTTATGCATATTTTTTTTTACTTGTTTCTCGATTCAAAAAAATATACGCAAAATTATTTGATCAAATATGAAAAAAATCATAATTTTAAAAAAATTATTAAACTTTAATATTTTTTAAAAAAAATAGAGGATATTACAAATGCTAATTTTATATTTGGAAAGCAACATTGCTTTTATATATATATTATAATTTTGTATAAATTAATATTTGATAAATCAATAACTCAATAAATTAATAAAAAAATATTTTAAAACTAATTTTTAGATTTAATTAATCTTTTTAAATTAATAAAACATTATAGTGTCGATGTTATCAATACATAATTTTTAGTGTATGTATATATAGATAAAATGAAATATATAACTTTTTTTATCATCACGCTGTGTATATACAAGAATTTACATGATATTAGAGGCTAAACCGCTAAGATTTTGTTTAATAAATAAAGGAATTGTTTTCCATTCATACTCCTTTCTTGAGTACTGCCACTAGTAGGCCATTTATTCCGATTACCGAACACACACAAAATGCATTAACAACAGTTAAGAATCTCTTTGCGACCAAACCTCGTCTAGTTTGATGGATTGTAATATATAATTCCTTTGTCTTACTTTGTGATATGATGTGTAAAACTCTCCAAACCACAAAGTATTTGTGTAATACAGCTTTTAGGATTTCACTTGTAGCGTGACATTTTTCTAGCTATCCACCATAAGCTCTAGTAATCAGTAAACTAATAGTAGTATAGTACTCTAAACAAATAGGATAATAAATACTTCAACAACAAAAACAAACCAAAACAAAATTGGATAATAATTTATGTTTAGGAAATATGACGCGGTGAGTAAAAAATTAGTAGCTTTTTAGCCACACATATGTGGTGTCGTTGCTTTACGCAACATCATGCATCTCTTCTCCTACTGTTTCCTAATTTTGAATATATAAACTTTTTTTCTTTCTTTTTTATTTATGATTAGGAACCAAATTATTTCAATTATTTCCTCATTATGTATCTAAACATTATAAATATATTTACATGCATGTGTGTACATCTTCGTGACTGTAAAATTGAAATAGATATAATTAGCTTTGTTAGGACCACTAATAAACAAACATTGATTTGTATATGAATATCCATGTGTGAGTGTATCTATTAAATTGTTCTGTAAAGGATGTGAGGGCCACTTCAAGTACAAGACAATAAGGTTTGGAATAGCCCAACGTGATTAAGAGTAACTTCCTCCAATCATTTCATCGTGTTATTGAATTATTTTGCCTAATCAAATCTTTAATAATGAAAATAACTACGTCTTTGTTTATATAGCTTAATGGTAGCATTTAATTGGGTACTTACTAATACCTTTTCCTAACAAGATTAAAAAATTAATATTTGTGGCTATAGAAAGAGTGGAAAAAACAAAATATAATGCAGAACCGTAATCATTTGATTCGTATATTCCAGTGGCAAGTGGTTACACATTAGTTGCATATATGAGTATGTATGTTGCCATATGTAGTGGCATAAGTATATTAGTATATAGAAGTATCAATCCCTATGCAAAGTCAAAAATGTTGCATGAAATTAGCAAAATATTCCGGTGAAGAAAATAAGTGATGGGTTTTGTGTATGTAACAGACTTGCATCCCACACATTACCTTTCCTTAGCCCCAAAATTATGTTGTATATATCCACTTGAGATTTATCCTATTTATCTTTATCACATTAGAAGATTTTAGAACTAAATAAAAGTTTCTTATTTGCAAAAAATTTCCCCAAGTTTTGAATGGAAAGAATAGTATTTGTAAGTGCAATTCACACATACTTTTTAACTTGATTCAAAATAATAATGAGTCAGTAATACTAATATAAATCACTAAGATACAAGTTTCATTAAATGGTGCATATATTTAAAAAGTATTATAAGTTCAATGTTTTAGCTTCTTCCTTTTCTTGCCAGGGATTTTGTAGGACAGTAGTTTGGCCACTATGCCTTGTACTTCGGCTTATATGGGTTAAAAACTAAATTTTATATCTGAAAATTAAAAATTATGTAGACAGAAGGTTTATAGCTTTTCAAGTTTTTTGCATTCTATGATATATAATTGAAAATATGGTAATTAAGAAAAGAACAAGCTCATTTTATAACTAGTGAACAAAGAGTGAATTTTAATAATTTTGGACTATGTTACCTCTTTCATTTAATTGTTAGGGAGCAGGTAATTTTTGTCATAGATTATATAATTATTTTATTATGTTGACTTCTGATTTCTCGAATACAGTTGTGTACGTCCTAATCTTATTTAATTTTTACATGTTGCAAAACGTGTAATTTGTTTTCATATGTCACTGTTTTTTATATGAACATGTGTAATTACTTAATGTAAAATTAATTGACAACAAAAAGATTGTTTTTTTTTTACATCTTGTGTATTTTTAGTTTAAAAACAGTTATAGTAGAAAGATTAAACCATCACAACAAAAAGAACGAAAGAATTGTTGAAGTTAGATTCATCTCACAAACCAATTACTAGGCTTCCCTTATATTTAGTGTCCCTTGAAGCTCGGATCAAAGATAGGTTGGTTTTTATATAAACTTCTAATTGATCAAATATCAGATTTTATATAATATATATATATATATATATATATATATATCATTTACTATTTTGTCAATAGATAGATAATGTGGTATACAAATTTAAATTTGAGTGATAACACAGCGATGAGATTAACTCAAACCTTTACATTAAACTACATGTTTTAGTCATTGACCATTAGAGTTTAATTATTGGATGTTTTGTAAACTTATCAACATATTTAATAGACCGTTTAATTTACCGTGAATGTTTTTTTACATGGTTGGTTGTCACATGCCCATACACAAAAAAGTATTATTTATGTATGTAACTGTAAAGCCATCTATTAAGAACATTTCTACAAATGAATTTGCGAGACACAAGAAAAGTGTGTCGCGGTAAACACGTTAATATTTTTCATAGGTTACCAAATATTGTGCAAGAACAACACTAGATACAACACTGATGATCCTCTACTTAGTTTTGGGTTTTCTCGTGATGATTTAAAAATTTACAGTACCATTTTAAAGCTCTATCAATGCGATTGGAACCTTACCTAGGCCAAATGAAAATTAATCACCATTACAATATAACCACCAACACTAAATTTAAATTCAATTTTTACCAAGAATAGTCAAGTTTTATCCAAAACAACAAAAGTATTCTAACTTCTAATTTCTTACTTATTTTACTTCAAATGTTTTCATCTCCATATATAAGCCCATTTTACCGACAACTGTTTCAAGTCTTAAGATACATGTCACTAGCTTTCAACTCTCTATATAATAAAAATATTAATTCAGTTATTATTAAAATAAGGAAACTAAAATAAAAAGTCGTGGTGTTGTCTCTTCACAATAACAAAGACTATGCTTACAATTTTTTTTTAGCCTAACATGCCACCGATGAATGCACCTAATCCTATAAACACCGGCCACTGCATGTCGCCTCCTAATTATGATCCCTCTAATGTCTACGAATCATTATTTTTCTTGATAATCTTATATATTAAACAACTAATCAAAAGTTTTTATGTAGTCGTCACAACCATTAACAATATGTGTATACTTATTATTTGCTGTCGTGAACGTTTTTGTGTTTAGTTCTATCTATTTTCGGTTTCCATTGAAAGCGTCGATTTGATGACGTGGACCTAAAGTGCGTGAAAGTAAAAACCTTTGCTTGTTGATAGAACTAAATGTTCACACTATAACAAAAAAAATATATATATAATTAAAAAAAACGTGAATTGGTGGCCTAAGTGCCACTCAACACTACTAATGAACCTTTGCCTAATTCAGTGGTTAACTCTTCACGGGTTTCACTTTCCCTTTTATTTTTCCTACTTTCTTCTTTGAATAAAATTAAATCATTTGGATATAATACGTTAGACGTTATAATAACATTCTCTGTTAATATGAATGATTCAAGATCTAACCATTTGATTAAATCGAACTATTGATATAAATATGTTTGTTACAAGAAAGTATGTACTAGAAGAAGCTGTCTAATTTAATACTAATAAAAATAAACGTCATGAAGGGTTGACTTCTGGTACATAGATCTAGGTAAAGATCAGATTTCGAAGATATGGATTAAAAGTAGATACAACAGAACAGAAACTAGAAAGAAAGAGGACATAGATTTAATTTATTTTCTTTCATGATTAATAAAAATTTAGTTGATTTCATATTTGATAGAATTTGGCAGAGAAATGCAGAAGTGTCAGGTAATGGGTACAGAGTGAACCGTCAAAATGTTATTGGTTTAATTGGAAATATTATAATAAATAATGTAAAGTGGATCCATATGTGTAAAATCTTTTGTGGAGTAAACTAAAAAGATTAACAACCACCAACCTTATAACCTCTACCTTATATATATGTATATATATATATAAATAAACAGCCCCACCATCATCTTCCTCACTGCCTCTCTTCTCTTCTCTTCTCTTCTCTCTCTTGTTAGTTCACTCCACATAATAAACACCAAACATCTCATTCTTTTCATCATAATTTCGAGATTTCTTGAGTTGGATTTGTTTCTTGATTGATTTCTTGAATTGGGTTGTTCTTGTTTTTTACTATCTTTAAGTGTAAATAATCATGATGAGTCAAGATCATGAGGTTGGTAGTGATCAGACGCAAATCATAAAGAGGAAGCGAACGAAGCGACAGAGATCATCGTCGTCGACGTTTTTGGTGGCGGCGGCGGCGACCACCGTTACCTCCACAAGTTCATCTGCTGGCGGTGACGGTGGGGAAAGGACAGCTTCCGATGAGTACAACTCGGCTGTTTCATCTCCAGTTACCACAACTGATTGTACTGAAGAAGAGGAAGACATGGCGATTTGTCTCATCATGCTTGCGCGTGGAGCGGCTCCATCGCCGGATCTCAAGAACTCGAGAAAAGCTGACAAGATTCTTCATCAGAAGATTTCGTCGACGACGGAGAATTCGAGTTTCTATGTCTACGAGTGTAAAACATGTAACCGGACGTTCCCGTCGTTCCAAGCTCTCGGTGGACACAGGGCGAGCCACAAGAAGCCTAGAGCCTCGGTAGACGAAAAGACTAAACTACCCCTGATGCAGGCCAAGTCTAGTGCGTCAGAGGAAGGGCAAAACAATCATTTCAAAGTTTCCGGCTCAGCCCTAGCTTCACAGGCAAGTAACATCATCATCAGCAAGGTGAACAAAGTACATGAGTGTTCGATCTGTGGTTCTGAGTTCACTTCCGGGCAAGCCCTCGGCGGCCACATGAGGCGGCACAGGACAGCACCCACTTCAGTTGGTCCGGTCTCTACCGTGGAAGTTAGCAGAAACAGTACAGAGGAGGAGATTGAGAATTTGAGCCGTTCGATGGAGCAGAGGAAATATCTACCGTTGGATCTTAATCTACCGGCACCAGAAGATGATCTAAGAGAGTCAAAGTTCCAAGGGATAGTGTTCTCAGCGACACCAGCGTTAATAGATTGCCATTACTAGTTGTTTAAAGTACTGAATGTTTAATTACATAATATGAATTATTTGTGAATTCTTCTTGTCATACAATATTGTTGAACTGGAAGTATTTTCCAGAAATTGAATCAAATATTAATTGATTTTTAGAAAGAGGAAAATGAAATGTACAAGTTATGATGAGCGAGGGGGAATAATAGTGGGAGTTAAGTAAAGGTTTGTGTGATAGTTAGATGATCTACTTGTTGAAGTAAGAATAGTTTGAGTAAGCAAGTGGTTAGTGTTCATGGTTGCCTTTCATTCACGAAAAGCAAGTGACTTCCAAGGCATCTTTTCTTTCCCTCTTTTTAAGGTATATTTTTATCTGTTTTTTTTAACAAAAATACAAATTTTTAGTTTTTTTTTTTTTTTTTAATTTTTAACATGTGAACAAAGCATTGTATTGCTTGTAGACGCCTCTTTTCCCACGATTACGCAGCCAAACGCTATGTTGCGGTGTTCTAATACTTGAAACAAAATACGTCATTTCATAATAACTATAAGAACATAAACAATTTTAGAGAGAATGAGACTTTTCTTTTCTTTGAACATTTTAAAAGACTTTTCTTTTTCAAAAATATTTTATAGACTAGATTTGAGATTCGACCTATAATTTATCAAGTTATTAAAAGAAAATGTTTTAAAAATATATCTAACTATTTGGTTATTTTGTATATTTATATTAGGACTTTATGCTATTTTTCCATAATTCCAAGTATTAACCAACATTTTATATATACTTATATAGATAAAATCGAATTCAAATTCATATTTTTATGTATGTCACTTAACCGAATTCTAACTCTTATTTTATGTTAAGCATTTAAACATTTTAACTACTAAATATTATTTTTTAATAATTTTAAAATTAATTTAAAATTTGATAAATGTTAAATTTCTCGCAATGATCGTATTATACAATTTTTTTTTATATTTAGTATAGATAATAAATAACAATATCTCACTTACAATTTTATTGTATAAAGATCAACACTATTTTTCCATCATTCCTATTTCATAACTAAAATTTGTAAATATTGTTAGAGATTAAACCGTGTTTGTATCCATATTATAGAAATGCTTTAAATATTTAGGAAAACTTTAGATTTACATAAAAACGAATTAATGAAATAGAAAGGCAGTGAACACGAGATGGACGTGGTGACCGGCTTAGGGTTTGGCAGGGGAATGACCACCACAACTAATAGACGTGGATTAGGTTCTTCTTTGGTTTTGGGTTGTTTCTGCTGGTCACCACATTTACACTATTTATTATATATGAACTATTTTAATCAATTATAACGGATTTACAATTATTATACTAAAAAGGAAAAAAGCAAAAAAAATATATATATAATAATTAAAGAAAGGGAAAAGATAAACAGTGACAGCAGAAACAGTCACAAGATTCACTCACCGCTTCAGTCCTTGCTTCCAATGCTTCCCTTATAAAATTATACCTGCAGTTTGCATTCATGATCCAACTTTTAATAATTAGAGTAAAATGTATAACTTATTCTTGTTCTCTCATGATGTTAATTTCTCAATTAAACTTCTATCATTCAGTGTATTTATTTTGTAGATCAGTGAGAAATTTGTAGAGCTACAATAAATAAGTTAAATAATATGTATATGAGCAATACAAAGTTAAACCACTAGGTAGGAAGAGAGCACATGAATTTAAACAAGTGGCTATCATTTACATCTAACTTTGTATTAAAATCGATATTTTGGTTTTACCTACACGAGTCAATACTTTTTATAAACCTTGCTTAGTAAAACATAAACTGATTAGATATGATTGGGTTTGATCACAAATTTTTAATCCAACGCAATGAGATTAATATTAGCTTGTAAATACAATAGTTAGCAATATGAAAGATGTTTTTAAAAGAATCTTTATGCTTTTATTTGACAGCCATTGTCACTGATATTTCTTGACCGTATTTATCAAATTATTGAGAACCCAAGTAATGTGGTTTAGACTTTAGAGGTAGTTGGAGCAAAAGCTAAGGAAAGGGGATTCCACCCCTGTGATTTAAGTGTGTCCAAGTTCGATTCCTACTAAAACTAAATCGTTTTTTTTTTTTTTGGGGGGGATTATTTGGTCCTGGTGGACTAGTGGGAAACTTCTGCCAAAATGCATCTTCGTGTCATGACTAGTCAGCTCTGCTTTCTAATTTTGGGTTCCAAAAACATGACGATCAAACAAGTGATACTAATCTAAGAAAACAAATTATTCAAATCGTTATGATATTTATAATGTACATATTTGCCATAAATCTTAGTTTGGTCTTATACACGGGTTTGTTTGGTCCATTTCTAACCCATTATTTGACCTTTTCGTTGTAGATTTCTGAAACCACAGTCAATATTTATAAATATAAATAATTTAAAAGATCTAATTTATTTAAGAGTACAACAAAATTATATAAAACTTTAAGGAAATTTAGTGATTTTTTAAAAAAATATGAAAATTTTATCTAGATAATACTAAATTCGAACTAAAATTTGATGGATAATGCATATAAAACTTAGTTCAAAATAAAAAAAAATAAAAAAATATATTTATAAGATTATTAACTACACTCGAAACTCGAGCTGTTTTTGTCTATGTATCTATTTGGGTTTAATTTAGAATATAATTTTTTTCAGTACAATTGTAGTATTGAATAAATATATATTTTTTTGGAGAAGTCTATATTTCTGATCTATCTCTTCTCTCTTTTAAAGCCATTTTACTATTTTTTTTACATTTGATAACGTCTTTGTATATGTAATAATCATCTAATTGGTGAATTAGTTACTAAACTTATTTTAGAAAATGACTATTATTAGAGAAATCTGAAATCAAATACCGTAAAATTTATAGTTGACACTAAGGTATAATTTTCCTTTATGAATAAATCTGTTCTGTGTATCATATCTCAATCTTTTGTATTGAAGTTTATACTTGTTAGTCCACTTCTTCTTATGTCAAATTATTGAAAAAGAAATTACAACTATCAATATTTGTATATAATAATAACTTTAAAAATCGGGTTTGTTCAAAGACACGAATAATACACAAAAATTTTTAAGAACTTTTGTGAAAATAAAATCAATATAAAAGATTGTGTTTAGATAGTACTGAATCCAGAGTAAAATTTGGTCGATTATGTACATAAAAACTTATTCCAAAATCAATAAATGGAGAAATGTGTTTATAAGATTGTTAGCTACATTCGAAATTCGAGCTGCCTGTGTACATATTCTGGGATCAAACTAGAATGTGTTTTCTTTCTATATAATCATAGTATTGAATAGATATGTGCCTGTTAGAGAAGTCTCTATTCTTTTCTATCTCTTTTTTTTATAGTCTTTTCTCATTTTTTTCTTTTCCACTTTATAACATATTTTTCTCTACAATGATCATTGAAACATCAAAATTATGTCGCATAATGTATATTGACCAAGTTTTCACAATTGATTTTGTTTACCATATTAAACCAAATGGATTTTTTGAACTACACAAAATAATGGAATTTTGGACAAATTAAATTATTTATGATTATTTTAAATTTTTTGGAATCAAATTTTAATTTTACCGCTTACATTTAATATTTTTTTTTTGTTTACTCTAAAATAGTTTGAATTCATTAATATATGTTGATCCGTTTCTTTTATTTCAATGATGTTCACTATTTTACTTCGAATTTATAATTTACTCTTTAATAAGATTTAAATTTTAGATTGAGATATATCCCACCACTCTTTTCTAAAAGAATACTGAAAATATTTTTTTTTAGTAGATATTCATGCATTTTTTATTTTTGCCGTTTCTGTTTTGTAACTTCAACACTTTAATTTTAGCTGATGAAAAAACTATATAGGTCCACCTAAATATCCCCCTATCATAAAGTCAAGTATTTCATATTAAAAGCTAATAAGATTGAAAGATATAGTATTAAATTATGGGGATGGACCAAGTTGCTTTCAGTTCTAAACCAACTCGTTACGCCTAATTAAAATAAAAGTCCCTTACTTAGCAAGTCATGTCGCACACCAGCCGTTCTCTCGAACCTTTATATGTAGCCGTTTGTACCCCTGAGGTTCACCAATAATTACACTTTACTATCGTAACAGAAACCTTTTTACGTTTCCGTTTTGGGTAAAAAGGGATTTTTATATTTGTTTTTACCGATATATTTTTATTACAATTATTTTTGAGAACAATTTTCAAAAATAATTCTTGAGTGGACAACTGAACGACTCTTGTTTGCTCTACACTAAAATTATTTTATAACTTAACTCAATATTAACTTGTAGAAATCGTATTTTTAGAATTAAACTCTAAACATTTTGGTATAGAAGTATAAATTAACTTTTTAGTCAATCTGAATTAAGATTTCCACAAATTAAAAAAGGGTTCAATCAAAAAAGAAAATTAAAAAGGGGTGAAGATTCATTATTTGATGCACTCATTTCTAGATTATTCGAAGAGAATATAATTTTCTTATATTTCCTAATATAAATAGTATTTTTTGTGTGGAAAATGAGTTGGAGGATCCAGTTGAGAATAATATATGGGTTGGAACAATGTTCCTCTTAGTTTTAGACTACACTTAGATAAAAACGTGAAAAAAGGAAATGTGTGGATAACATATTAGCATTCCCTAGGAAGATTCTACTAACTGCTACTTGGTACCACTCCATTGCACTTTATAATTCTTTGGAATATTTGTTAAAAATACTCTTAAGTTCATTACTAACCTCTTTTCTAAATACTTTATTAGAACTTCTCTGTCATGGTTTTCTACATGTGTAGTATTCTAGAGACTCTTAAGACTTGTCAAGAGCTGACCATGTAAATCATTATAAGTTTTTTTTCTTTCACATTTTGTCCTCCCTTCGTTATATAGATTATATATGTAAGAGTATAGTTTTAAATGGATGATCTATACTAAAAAAAAAAAAAATTAAATACTGTGAAAGTGATAAAATAACACACAAAAAAAATTCATAGTAATATAGAGTTGCTGTTGAAATTTTTTATGATTATTACACCGACTGTTGGAGAAAAGTGAGGCCAAAGAACAGTATGGATCAAAATGGTGACGGTCGCAAGATAATACCAAATTACCAAATATATCATGAAAATGTCGTCTGCTTTTTCCTTTATGTCGCAAGTTCTACAGAACATACATGTTATTAAAAAAAAAACACAAGAATGGGCCGATGGACTTGACGAACGTGAAGCAAAATTAGAGCACATCTTTTGTGCTCCTAGCAATGGCTGGGGCTAATTATGGGCCCAACCAAAGGGGAAGGTTCGACTTGGGCCAAAATTATATGATATATATCTGACAATTGAATTGAATTCAGTTTAAAAAATAAAATATAAATAAGCAAGTTAGATCACGAAAAACATCAACTTAATAGGCCATGAAATTTTTCTAGCTTAGGTCCACCAAATTTTAAGAATAGAGAATGTGTGACGTACGAATAAAGACGATTGTTTATGAGTTTTTCTATCCGGCTGTTATTTCCACTATGAAATCTATTCAAAGTTACCAACGATTGGATTGTAATTTCTTGAACTTTCTTTACACCATTTGGCCATATGCTTTTTATTTTTTTGGCAGGATATGTTTAAATAGCGAAGAACTCGGCCTAATAATGGACTGCTTAGTTGAGCTCTAACGATCACTGCAGATATAACATATGTACTTACATTTAAATCAGCCAAAATTAAAAGTTATAGCTAACTCTAACTCATTTCCAATCAGTACATACAGTAACTAGAAATAATTTTAGACTATACTAACTGAAATTTCATTTGTTTAAATTCCTATATCAATTACCTCTTAAATAAATTTGTTGGAACTGTTTTAGGATAAATGGTGTTGACCAATATTTCGGTGGTTTTTTCGGACAATTCTATTGTTGGAATTACCAAATTTTGGAGTCATTGAATTTCTTATTCTGAGCATTATGAGATAGTGTATTTATATGTCAAAAACAGAATTTGTTTAAACGAGAAATGAAGATCTAAAGTGAGTGATTTCTTGTAATGTTTTAAAATTTAGCTAAGTATAAAAAATTAGCAAATAGCCACAGCAAATATTATGGATTTGGATTTACGTCTTTTTAATTTGTTAAGTAGACATGTCCATTGATTTATTATTTTGCACCAAACTTATCTTAATCTTTTGTGTTGGACTCATTTCACACAAGAAAGTAAATCCATATTGAAATATGTTTTTGTTTTTTTTTCAAATTGGTCAAACATAATATCTTCATAATGATTACGTGATGGAATCTTGAGTGGTAATGGTGTTTGAATCACATTTCTTGTGATTGTTACGTAATTAAAATCTCCATTATGTCACTTTTACATTATGGTTTTCAAAACCATTAGATCATGAGTTATGGCATTGTTTCTGATAATTCTACTATAAAAAGGCTTTAAACAGACCACACAGAAAAAAACGAACATCACCATCAGATAATCTCTTACATTTTTTAGGTTATGTTTTGTGTCTAACAGTATAACATAATTCTAGTTTCGTTAGTTTATATTCTGAATGTTGCGGAATAATCAATGTGTGTTTATATCTCGGAATTCTTATTGCGTTAAAGCCGTTACACTATGGGTAATTAAAGAATTAAGAAAAGAGTGTCTCACCTTCACACAAACCGTTATTCGTTCATCATAATTTTGGTATCAGTCAATGTATTTTTTATTCTGTTTGTATCATTATTTTTAACAATTATTCAGTTTGTCATATTATTGAAATTGTTAGTCCCATTGAAATAATAGATTATTAGCAAGAAATTTTGAAATCATGTATTTTATGCTAATAATCTATTATTTCACTTGGACCAACAACGTCAATGATCTGGCAAACTAAATAATCGTTGAAATAATGATATAAACGGAATAAAAAATACATTGACTGATACCAAAATTATGATGAACGAAGAACGCTTTGTGTGGAGGCAAAACACCCTTTCTTTAATTTTTTAATTGTTTGTAGTGTGACAGTTTTGACGCAATCAGAATCCCAAGATACAACCACACCTCGAATATTCCGCAACACTCAGAATAGAAGCCAACGAAACTAGATTTATGTTTGGGTGTGTTGATAATCCTCTTCCTTTGCCTTATTAAATTGTATAAATCTTTCCATATGATTATATATATGTGAAAGTATGTGATGGTTATAAATAATTTAACTGTCTTGTGTATATATACATGGTGATGGTTAAAGTTAATCTTAGAGAGAAGAGATAGCTACAAATCTCTTAGTGAAACCCATTGTATTCAGAAATTAAAAAAAGAAAAGTTTTGATCTCTTGTCTATGAAAAAGATCATGAAGATCAAAGGTTAAAGGGAGAAAAAATCAATTGGTTAATTGAATTTATAACAAGTCTATAAAAAATGCATAGATCAAAATTAGTTACTTTCTTCTTCTCTTCTCTGAGAAAGTTATTTAGGATTGAATTAAATTTCAAATCTTGATCCTTGAAATCGCATCAGAGCAAAGTTTAGATTTGTTTAATTAACCATTAAAATGATTTGGTTAGTTGAAATTGTAACGTTACCGCTCTTACGCAAACATCAGTTTATTATGTAACTTACATAACATGTACAAATCTGCGGAAAGAAAAATTGTTACCGATTTTTTGGAGCATTATGGATTTTAGAAAACTGCTTTGTTTGATTTTTCGATATTGAATGACTCGTTACTAACAAATAAGAAATACGCCTGGATTAATTGAACTGGTTATTTGATGTCGAGTTATCTTCAGGAACATGTGTCGCAATTCCGTTTAGTACTGGAATTAATTTCGTTGATTTCTTTTATTGGGTCAAACCTAACGTACCCACTAATTGAAATCATGGCTAAACGTAATTGAATTATTGATAATTAAATTCATGAAAGAGTGGATTCAATATGGGATGTGGGATCATCCTTTGCACGTGTCTTGTACTCGGATTCTATATAGGGAGACAAGAAACCATTGTTTCTTCTCATGCCCTTTCTCCTCTGAAACATGGTCCACGTTTACCAAGAATCTTCTCAACAGATTGACATACAATCGTCTATATATCACATCTCGTATAAAAAGTTTTTTCATGAATTAATTTAAGAGTTAATTTAATATTAAATTTTGATAGAATTTTTTTTCATTTGCTATTAAACTATTAGCCGTCATGATGTAAAGACTTCTAGAATACGTAACGACTAAAAAATTAAATTACTTCACAACGATATATAGACCATTGATAGTCATAAACTTAATTTATTACTTTGGAGTAAAATATGTCAGTCTACCTCATTTGTTCGATAGTATTAGACCAGCATATGTACTTCTATTGAACGGGGTTTTTGGGTACTAGCTATGATAAGATAATTCAAAGACATTGCATCATTCATTAACTTATCATACATGAAAATTTTCAAATTGCTCTTTGACCTTGCTTTTGGCGAGGCGAAACTTCTATTTTTGTATATGTAAAGTATATTAAAATAATATGATGTTCAAACCAACTAACAAACTACCCATTATTTAAATTATTGAATTATTTGGACTAATAGTCTTTAAAGATCAACAGTTTTCTATCGTGATTCAATTTGGTCGTACGAAAGAAATTTAGCTGACATATCTATGTTGCTTCATGGTATCTTTCCAATCGCCAGAGAATTTTCCTCCTCTACACAGTATTGTATAGCTACATGAAACTTAATTTGCTGATATTGATTTCACATTGAAATAATATTAAGGACAAGTTTGATTTTCTTTTACTGGCCTTCTCATCGAGTACTGTACCTTCCTTTGAAGAACTCGAGTAAATGACTACAATTTCTATCATTAGAGTGCTATATATTGAAATGTATAATATATGAAATCTATTAAAATCTATGAACTAAAAGGAAAAAAGTGAAGTAAATTATGCAGAATCCTCATCTCATCTCGTTCATTCAATCAGCTGAAAAATACTCATTTAGTTTCTCAAGTGTTTAAAATCGGTAAATTAAATTCTTAACTATTGAATTTACAGATTAAATATTTAAGTTAATGTTGATTTCGAAAAACTAAAATCTGAGAAAAATCAATGTTAACCAAGAAAATATAGAAGTCAGTGTTGATCTTTTATGAATCCATTTTATAAATTTATTTTTCAATTAAATTTTAAAAAATAATTTACTAAATTGCAACCTTTGAAAAATTAAATGATTTTTTGTCAAAAAAATGATTAATTTTAAAATATAATATATTTTTTAATACATAGGTGTTAAATTTAAAAATAATAAATATATACATATATTATTAAGATTTATTTATTTTTATTAAAAAAAATTCCTTTAACACTATAATTATGAAATTTATATAAAAAAAAACAAATTCCAATAAGAAGTAATGGTAGCTAAGGTTATTCCTGAATTGTCATTAGCTGAGTTAAGAGTGTTACATTGCGATGCTGAATCTGGATCCTGGGAAGCAGTGCTAGAAACAAGCATATCCAAGAAAAGAAAGCCGCGACCATAACCACTTTTTTAGGAGTCTTTTCGAGTCGACCCTCATCTGCTCAAGTTGGTCATGGAACCAGACAATGTGGAGACTCTAGAGACTAATGCATCACTTCTTTTTTGAATTTCTTCCTACGAGTTTTCTTTGAAGAAGAGGAACTGTCTAAAAATGGGGAAGTGAAGGAGTGTTCTAACAAAAAAAAAGTAAAAAAGAAAACCGTTTATCCTCAAAATTTAGGACAGCGAACGAGGAATCCAAAAGAAGCTTTTACCTCTATTTGGAGCCAAGCTCATTTTCTTTGAGATTTTTTCCCTTTTAGATAGGCATATATATTCAAAAAACCTCTTGATCCGGATTCTCTCATATTTTTTTAAAATTTTTGTGAATTTACTCAAAAATTATTTGATTTTTTTATTTTTTGTTTTGTTTTATAAAAGATGAATCTGATCCTTAAACTATTTACATTTACAAAATTTAATACTTGTAATTTATTTTATAATAAGTAATTATAAATTTGACGAAAAAAGATTGTTTTGAATTGGGATGAATTTCTTCTATTGTTAAGGAGTAAAGCTTTCTGCAATATGAATACAATACCCTGAGTTTTGGATCTTTGTAACTTTTATTTTATAATATGTTGTACATTTCTATGATATTCTTTGGCGCATTATAAGATAGTAGCCACCAAACCAAAACAATGTGAAGCATGCATTCTAATGTCAACTTGCCACAAACAAGCAGTGCTCTGTAAGTAAATATATTATGTAATACCAAATGAACTATATAAACAAATTAAAAAGTGTTGCCTCGAAGAAATTTAAGATAATTGAATTGACATAGTGGTGATTTGTGTTCCGGTTTAACTTTTTATTATGTTCTCAAAAAAAAATTCAATAACAAAGATATAATCGATGTCATGATCTAAATTTAAATCTGGTAATATGCATGTTTGTGAATTGTAAACGCTAACATAAAAGCGCTAATATGAAAATTCATGAAAGCCGCTTTGATGTTTTATCATATTTTGTGAATCTTAAAAATGTTATTGGGGAAATGCTTCGCTACATAAACTTGGTCGGTTCGTACAAAAATGTTTTCACAAATTAAGAAATTATAAATAAAAATAATTCTAGAGAAAACAAGAAGATGGGAGAGGTGGACAGGAAAAAAAGAACGTGAAAGGGAAACGAAAAGCATATTTTCAACTAGAGTCAAACATGTCGTCTGGATTGGCACTTATATAAATAACAAGAGGTTAGAAAAAAATAGTGACGACTAATGTGACGTTTCACATACCTATTCAGAATCCTAATGCACGTATTATCTTACCCTCTCTATA
Source organism: Iljinskaea planisiliqua (assembly GCA_900108845.1). Lineage (NCBI taxonomy): Eukaryota > Viridiplantae > Streptophyta > Magnoliopsida > Brassicales > Brassicaceae > Iljinskaea > Iljinskaea planisiliqua. The sequence continues at coordinate 8,156,775 of FNXX01000004.1, read as the reverse complement.
TATTATGCATCCAAGTTGGTACCTTAGGTTAAAAACGTGGATCCAACTCATCTCTCTATATCTCTCTGATTCATCTCTCTCCCTCTTCTCTGTCTGAAAAACAAATATGGATAAACCATCAATCCAATGCTTCTTATTGATACTTCTCACCATCGTCGTCACCATTATTTCATTTTCGGATGCTCAAAGGGAAGTTGGTATGCTACACATTTGATCTTGGTTCATTGTTTTTTCTTGTAAGTTTACTTTTCTATTTTTAAAAATATTGATTGATGGATGAATGTATGTAGAGGATGAAAGTGAATTTAGCTACGAGGGGAATGAAGAGAACGGGCCAGAGAAATGGGGGAAGCTGAAACCTGAATGGAAAATGTGCGGAAAAGGAGAGATGCAATCTCCAATTGATCTTATGAACAAAAGAGTTAGACTTGTTTCTCATCTTGGAAGGCTTACTAGAAACTACAAATCTTCCAATGCCTCTCTCAAAAATAGAGGCCATGACATGATGGTATTATTACACATTTATATAGTCCTTTTTCTCAGAACCGAAATAAATATATGACTCGATCCATACTACGAATCTACTTTCAAAATCACCGTCGGTTCAAGATTTTTCGGAGATTTTGGGCAAAAAAATATTTTTATTTTTAATAATTATTTATAATACTTTTTTGGTTTTTAATGAAAATGTTCTGATATAATATTTTTAACTATTTTATATGAATTTTTATGTATTTAAGTATAATATATATAAAATTTAGTTAAATATATATATATATATATATATATATTTAATTTTGGTATATTAAAATTAATTTTTTAATTATATATTTAATTTTTTAAAATTGAATCCTTAATATTAGTATGTTCGGGGACAGTCGCACTGTTCAACCTGTAGTTAAATCGGCACTGCGAAAAATAACACTAGACCACACGTCTAAATTTCATTATTTTTTTATATTTATATTTTTATTTGTTTGGTTGCAGCTGAGATTCGAAGAAGGGCCAGGAAGTATTAAAATCAATGGTACTCAATATCAACTCCTACAGCTTCATTGGCATTCTCCCTCTGAACATACGATCAATGGAAGAAGGTATGCAACATTCTTAAACACATGTATATATGAAGGTTTTACATCAAATATACATTCAACTTCCTATACTACTCTAACTAAGCTAAACTTAGAAGTGTGGCGACGTTTATAGAGGTCTTACCCGATTTAAGTGAACAACAAAACAAGAAATAAAAAAAAAATTACAAACGACTTTTGAAAAAAAAAAAATTAAAACTTTTTATCCTAAATATGGCAGGTTTGCTCTGGAACTGCATATGGTTCACGAAAGCATTAACGGAAGTATGGCTGTAGTCACAGTGCTTTACAAAATTGGAAGACCAGACTCTTTTCTCAGCTTGGTATAAATCGATCCATAACTACTATGACTAATTAAGCTTTTAAGTTTTCTGATAATTAATAATTATTTCCAACCAATTTTCTTTCTTTGATTTTTGGTTAGTTGGAAAATAAATTGTCGGCGATTACCGATCAAAATAAGGCAGAGATCAATATAGGAATGATTAATCCAAAGGACATTAAGATTGGGAGCAGAAAATATTATAGATATATTGGATCACTTACCACTCCTCCTTGTACGCAAAATATTACTTGGACCGTCGTTCAAAAGGTATTTTTCTCTTCTTTTTTTCGTCACAAAAGTATATTATATATTTATATATTCACTCTTATTTTCCAAGTTATTTCTTTGTGTGTGTGTTTGTCTCCTAGTTTTATGATTTATTCTTTCGTTTATATTTATTGCGTGATTTCTTAGGTAAGGACTGTGGCGAAGAACCAAGTGAGAATGCTCCGAGTGGCTGTTCATGATGTAAGTTTTTAAACAATGTACAAATTCAACATACGACAACTTTGAAACTTTACTATATCTATATCAGAGGGAAGTGATATATATTATGTTTGAAAAATAATTTGCAGGATTCAAATACAAACGCGAGGCCGGTTCAACCTACAAATGAGCGCGTGGTAAAATTATACAGACCAAAATCTTATTGATACAGTTACAATACATTTTATTAATTTTTTTACTATAAACAGTGTGATGCATGGTGTATGCAATGTGTTTCGTGATTATTCTTTGTTGTCCCATCTCGTTATAAAACTCTCAAATAATGTGTATCACGCCTACTACAAGAATTTGGATTAATACCGACAGATTGTCTTTGTAGGGTATGGCCAAAAAGTCTGTAGCAAAAAAAGTGTTACGTAATAGTCACGCTAAACTAAACGATAGCTATGTTGGATCTTAGATACAAAATTGTGAAAGTCCATAGCGTATTTGCTATAGCTTAGCTGCTGACATACGGTCGTAACTTGAGTCCACGTACCACCATTATTTTGTTACAAATTCGTTACAAATAACCTACTGTATTATAGTTCCAAATTACAACAAAAATTTTCTTTTCGGTTATCATAAATTTGTCAAAATCCCCCAAAAGGGGTAATAATGCTGGAAGGAAGTAAGAAAATCTCAAGATCTTGCTATTTCATCTGTCATAAGCTTATAGAGACAAAAACTGTAAATATAGTAGATTTTGCCAATAAAAACTTCGTCATGAAAGATTATCTTGTTCACGATGAGGTTGACTCAGTCGTCATAGATGAATTTCAATCGAAAATGTGCATTAACATTAGGACTATGTTGAAGAAACCTATAAAAAGTGAACTATTGGTCTTTTTAAAAGAAAATAAATAGTTAGCTTTCGAAGAATATATTTTACGGATATTGTTTCTCGATATAAGATTGTCACTAATAATATATTCCTATGAAAAAGTATATAATTTTTTTTAGAAATAACTTCCAAATAATACTAAAAATATATATATCTAAAAAAATTAATTCGAATTCTAATCCACCAATGGCAATCTTAGGACACTTCTTTTTGATAGTTTCTATGAACAATATCTTAACTATTTAAATTCTAAAAAATTAAAAAGATAAAAGACACGGAAAAACGTATGAAACTAATAGGTATAAATGATCAATTTTGTTTTAAAAATTCTAATTTAAATAAATAACTAATAAGTATAGAAAAGATTGGTATTTTTATTGTTAAAATACTCATTTAATTAATATCTTAACCATTTGTGCTTTTGGATTCTTTGTTTTTTTTCTTCTTCTCGTTAGCGGGGGTCCACTGACCATATTCTTTGCAAGCCCATGGGGAAGAGTCAAAACTCCCAAATTTGTCACCTCACTAACTTATATCTCTTTCTATTTTTCAATTTTCCATTTTCCAAAATTTATTAGTTTCCTTATCTCTTTAATCCCTGAATTTATCCAGTTCATATCTTTACTTTTCAAAACCGTGTTAAACTCTCAAGTACAAAAATGCTAATTATATTTTTAAATTTACATTTCGCCATAACAAATTGATATAATTTCCATTAATTAATGCATATGAAAAAAATGGAAAACCCCGAAACAAATTAACATAAATATGACTAATAAAGTAAAAAGAAAATCTCCCAAGTTACAGGACCGTAATGGAAATAAATAATAAGATTATACGAAGTTGACAAATCAGGAAAATTAACAATTACGACAAAAACGTCCAACATGTATATATAATTTCATTAACAAAAAAAAACCAAAATGTAAATTTTCCCAAGTTAGAAGACCGTAATGGAAATAACAAAATTGGAAGACGAAGTTGATAAATCAGGACAATTAACATTCCCGACAAAACGTCCAACATGTATAAATATGTGCATGCATGAAGGACATATCATTGTGTCTCATAAACCCAAAATATTATTCGATCATAATGTCTCTTGAAGCCACAATGATCCTTCTTTCTCTTCAGATCATTACATGTTTTCTCTTTGCCGTCACTGCCTCATCATCACCTCCTAGTGGCTTCACCATCGACTTAGTCCACCGTCGCTCTAACTCCTCTTCTTCTCGATTCTATAAAGCTGATGATCAGACCGGATCATCTCCTTATACAAATACCGTCTTTGACAACAGCGAGTACCTAATGAAGATACAGATAGGTACTCCTCCTGTCGAGATCGAAGCTATCTTAGACACAGGAAGCGACCTCATATGGACACAATGTTTGCCTTGTCTTAACTGCTTCAACCAAAGCAATCCAATATTCGACCCTTCGAAATCCTCGACCTTTAAAGAAACAACATGCAAAACCGATGACCACTCTTGTCCTTATCAGATTATCTACGGAGACGAAAGCTATTCGGAAGGAATATATGCGACCGAGACTGTCACGATCCCATCCACTTCAGGCCAACCCTTTGTGATGCCTGGAACCACTATTGGATGTGCCCACAACAGCACAGGGTTTCACACAACCGGTTCGGGTTTTGTTGGTCTAAGTTGGGGATCTTTATCGCTCATCTCTCAGATGGGAGACAACATGCTAGGTCTTTTCTCTTACTGCTTTTCTGGTCAGGGAAACAGTAAGATAAACTTTGGAAGTAATGCTATCGTGGCAGGAGATGGGACTGTTGCAACCACTATGTTTATGAAGACAGAGAAACCAGGTTTCTATTACCTAAACCTAGATGCGGTCAGCGTTGGAGAGACCCGCATCGAGACATTGGGGACACCGTTTCACGCCTTAGATGGGAACATACTCATAGACTCTGGTACCACTCTCACCTACTTGCCCGGGAGCTACTGCAACCAAGTGAAGGAGGCAGTGAAAAACGTCGTGACAGCAGATCAAATAGCTTACTCGGAGGACATGCTTTGCTACAAAACGAATACTATGGACATCTTTCCAGTGATCACAATGCATTTCTATGGCGGTGCGGATCTTGTTTTGGACAAGTACAATACGTATATGCATATGGGAGGAGACGTCTTTTGTTTGGCGATTATGTGTGGTCCGGCTACACCAATTGCTGAACCTGCTATCTTTGGGAACAGGGCACAGAACAATTTTTTGGTTGGTTATGATTCTTCTTCACTACTGGTTTCGTTTAAACCCACCGATTGTTCTGCTTTGTGGAGTTAGAGAAAACAAACCAAGAGAGTCTCCCTCTACATTACTTTTATTAGATTTTTAACTTTAAAGTAGTTTGTTTTCCTTATATCATATACTTTCGCTAGTAAGATTATAAAACATGGATTTGTTTTAATAAGAAATATGGAATGAGTTGTTGTGACACAATTTTAAATTTGTTTCTCTGGCAAAGTGTATATCCGATGTAGTCCTTTGTTGATGGTGTCTCTAATCTTTCCATCATTGTCATCAATCGAGATAACTATCCTGATTCATAATTATTGTTGTATTATAATGTGAAGTAAATAATTCAGGTTATAAAGTTCATTCTTCTGCCACGTTATTGAATTCATGCACATGCTTTAATATGTTCATTGCTCGATCTTTATATTATGGTTGGTGCAATTTCGTATGTCTAGTTATGTGCTTTGTCAACGTGATCGTTTTATTTGTTGGTCATATATGTGATTTCTGATTTTTGATGCATTGATTATTATCGCTTTATGTGGATTCGTACTTTTGAGAATCATCAAATTGACATAGAATCTTCTGGTTGTTTATTTGGTTTTGCACTGGTTTGTTTTGATTGTTTAAAAACCAATGTGTTACGTTGTTATTTTAATAAAATTCTCTTGCTGGTTTTAAGATCGTCAGCACTAACGAAAGAATTTCATAATATATTAAGCCATCATCATGTTTGTCTCACATATAAATAGTATATTATTCATATTATATAATTATACTACCATATTTCATATATGATCAGTTCTTACTTTTCGAATTTATATTATCTTATTATTTAGTTGATCTAAAATCTAATTACGTTCAGCAAATTGAATAAAATAAATAACAAAATTATTTTTAAAATTCATGCTTTGTGAAATGTGATTACCGTGACACTAATTTGCCTTATTATCATTGGCTCATAATTCTTATACACTGGATGCACTAGAATTTATTAGTATTATTTAATAGAATCGCACTGATGGGGATTGATGAGATGAGTTTGTTTATTAATCTAGAAACAAAATAATATATTTTATTCATATTTAAACTTTTTCGATTGTAACGATTAATGAAAAAGGTAGAAAATCTAAAAATGAATTAAATATTAATATTTATAACGTAATAGTTATGTCTCTATACGCGAAATATTAAATAATTCAAGATTATATATATTTTTAAAGAGATTTTGTAAGGAATTTTAATCAGTTGATAAACATTAATTGTTTCTAATTCTGTTTCCATGTTAGATTTCTAATTTTCAATACACTTTTCAGTAATACTATTTATTTATCGTATTTTATATATATTATCATTTAAAGTTTGATAAGATAAAATAATTTGCATGAAAATAGGCACATATAATCTGATATTTGTTAGGTGAGTTGATGTGATGAAAATATAAAAATATTAATTAGTATTGGTCTAATAGAATAACCATGATAATGTTTTAATTTATACAATATAAAATTTAATATATTTCCATGATTATATTTTTATTACAATCGTCTTTCTGATGGTCTCAAATACTTAACTTGACCGAAAATGATATATATATTTTTTAGAGCAATCTAAATAAATGAATGATCATCAGAATAATATATTATCTATATAGTTCATTATGATTTTTTTAATCTAAAAATTACATAATTTGAAATCTGTAAATAAATTTCAACTATGTTGGATATTATTTTTAAATTAGAATTATGTAGAATGAAAATAATTGATGCATAGATGTTATAGAATACATAATGTTCAGATTAACATAAAGAGAGATATAAGAAGTATTATGAACTTATAGCTTATTTCATTGAGATTGAGAAAAAAAAATGAGTTATTGATGAAAAATCATAAATCAAATCTTGTTGGTTATGCTCCACTCCTTGAAGGGAATGTGACATCATATACTAAAAAAGAAAATGATAATGCCAATAACATTGATCGAGTAAAGCTATAGACATTATCTCTGATGTGAATGTGGATATGGATATAATAAATCCCAATATCGAGTTCAAAGAGAGTTTCTTTTAAAAACTCAGATTTTCACCACAAATGAGAAAATAAAGATGATAATAAATAACAAATATTTCTATCATTTAGAAATGAACGAAACAAATGTGAGTACAAAACAAATTAGTATAAAAGTATATTGAAAGTTCCAAAAGAGCATATATATATATAAATACTTATTGAAATACAATTTGAACTCAATGATGCAATATTCTTTTCCATTTCAAGTCTTAAATAATTTTATTGAGTTTCAAAGATATTCACCACTGGATATGATAATTTGATATCAAATTACACTCGAGTGATGTTTATCGATTATTGAGCGAGAATTTGTTCGACATTGATGGACTTGAAATTTCACCAGCTCGAGGAGAAGAATTAAGAAATCTCACATCCACCTTAATTGGAAAATCTAAAAGAGATAAAAGAAATTGATGTTGTTCTTATTCCATGAATAATAAATCATTTATATAGGAGTATAATGATAGGATTTACGTTAAGATAGATGTATATCTACAATCTTCTAAAATATATACATCATAATAAACATATCTAAATATTGATAATAAATATTTATTAAGAAATCTTTTTTTTTTTTTTTTAAATGTTGATGGTGTGGTAGAAATATAAAGAGATCTGGCTTTTTGTGTCACATATTCATATTTTTACTTTTCAAAACTTTGTCAAACTCTGTACTACAAAAAGGCTAATTATATTTGTTTAAACATACCTATCGCCATAACAAAATGTAAAAAAATTTAACTACAAAAAAAACAAAATGCAAATTTTCGAAGTTAACAAGACCGTAACGGAAATAACAAAAATTGGAAGACGAAGTTGACAAATCAGGACAATTAACATTTCCGACAAAACGTCCAACACGTATAAATATGTGCATGAACGAAGGACATAGCATTGTATCTCAAAACCAAAAATATTATTCGAACATAATGTCTCTTGCAGCCACAATGATCCTTCTTTCTCTTCAAATCATTACATGTTTTCTCTTTACCGCCACTGCCTCATCATCACCTCCCAGTGGCTTCACCATCGACTTAGTCAACCGTCGCTCTAACTCCTCTTCTTCTCGATTCTCTAAAGCTGATGATCAGACCGGATCATCTCCTTACGCAGATACAGTCTTTGACACCACCGAGTACCTAATGAAGCTACAAATCGGTACTCCTCCTGTCGAGATCGAAGCTATCTTAGACACAGGAAGCGACCTCATATGGACACAATGCTTGCCTTGTCTTAACTGCTTCAACCAACGCAATCCAATATTCGACCCTTCGAAATCCTCGACCTACAAAGAGAAAACATGCAAAACCCGTGACCACTCTTGTCCTTATCAGATTGTCTACGAAGACCAAAGCTATACGAAAGGAACACTTGCAACCGAGACTGTCACGATCCAATCCACTTCAGGCCAATCCTTTGTGATGCCTGAAACCATTATTGGATGTTCCCACAACAGCTCAGGGTTTGTATCATCCGGTTCTGGAGTTGTTGGTCTAAGTTTGGGATCTTTATCGCTCATCTCTCAGATGGGAGAAAGCATGCTAGGTCTTTTCTCTTACTGCTTTACCGGTCAGGGAACAAGTAAGATAAACTTTGGAAGTAATGCTATCGTAGCAGGAGATGGGACTGTTGCAACCACTATGTTTATAAAGAAGGACAAACCAGGTTTCTATTACCTAAACCTTGAAGCGGTCAGTGTTGGAGAGAACCGTATCGAGACATTGGGGACACCGTTTCATGCCTTAGATGGGAACATAGTCATGGACTCTGGAACCACTTTCACCTACTTGCCCGGGAGCTACTGCAACCAAGTGAAGGAGGCAGTGGAAAACGTCGTGACAGCAGATCGAGTAGCTTACTCAGAGGACATGCTTTGCTACAAAACGAATACTATGGACATCTTTCCAGTGATCAAAATGCATTTCAATGGCGGTGCTGATCTTGTTTTGGACAAGTACAATACGTATATGGCTATGGGAGGAGAAGTCTATTGTCTGATTATTATGTGTGGTCGAACAACACCAGGTGCTGAAGCTGCTGTCTTTGGGAACAGGGCACAGAACAACTTCTTGGTTGGTTATGATCCTTCTTCACTACTGGTTTCTTTTAAACCCACCGATTGTTCTGCTTTGTGGAGTTAGAGATAACAAACCAAGAGAGTCTCTTTCTACAGTATTATTATTACAATTTTAACTTTACAGTAGTTCGTTTTATTATATTTGACCTTTCGTTAATAAGATCATAGAACATGGATTTGTTTTAATCGGCATATGAACATGGATCATATCAAAGCTTATACTTTAACCATTCATACTAAAGGTAGATAACGGAGAAGCAAAGATATCTCAAGAAACCAATTGAGACATTCACAATCTGCTCCAATCTCAAAGTCTTCTAGAGTTTCGCAACTGTCTTTTCTAACTTTCTAAACATACATATTCTCAATGCTTCTTATATATAAAAATTGAACAATGAAATCCCTAACATCACAAAACTCAGAATATCACCTAAAAAGAGAGCTCAATGGAACCGCTGTGGTTTAGTTTAACCTCTCACAGCTTGAACCGTTGCAATCATATGAGCCATGACCAAAGCGTATCGAACAGCAGTGTGCTGTGGAGTGTAGCTGTCGCCAAGTCCAAACTCCCCAAAGTTGAGCTCTATGTTCACAAACTTTCCCGGCAATGACCTTTTAGACAGAGCTTCATGCCATATCTCCAAGAACTCCTCCATCACTTTCCTTGCCTTTTCCATTGATGATATAGGAAGATACTCCACCTGAACAGATCGATTACACACACAGCCTTTCGTTACAACACACAAACTCGAAATCAATACAAGAACCAAGACAATCTGGATTTCATATTGTAAGTGCATCAACATTATTCAAAAGTACTATCATCAGCAAAAGATAATAACTTCATATTCCCTTTAGCATTAAGATTGCAAGTAACTTTGCTAACAAAACAATTTGATACACACAAAGCTTTTTACTTACAACCCACAACCGCCAAGGCTCCAAATTGAGAGCACAACAAACAAGAAAATCTGTATAAAAACAAGGATTTCATCTTCTAATTGCATCAACATCCTTCAAAGTTCACCATCTATCTTACCGTTAGGATCATCAAGCAAAAGGGCATAGCTCCATATACCCTTTTGAACTAAGATTGCAAGAGACTCTGTTAACAAGACTATTTCGATAAAAATGCAGAAATATTTCGTCATCTACATGCATCAACATAGTTAAAAAAGTTCATCACCTATCTTAACATTCTAAATAGCATCAAGAACCATCACCAAAGGTGAGTATAGCTTCATACCCTTTTCCGGTCATTGATTCCAATATTAAAACTGAAGTTACATCTTCATCATCTCCTATCTTAAAATTCTAAATAGCATCAAATATCACCAACAAAAGACATTAGCTCTATACCCTTTTCTGGTGATGATTACAAAATCAAAATTCAGATTACAAATCTTTCACCACCTAGATGCATCAACACTGTTATTCATCTATCTCAATATCAGTAACTAGCATCAAGGATCATCATCATCATCACTAAGATAAAAAGTATACCCTTTTGCACGGAGATTGCAAGAAACTCTGTTAACAAGACAATTTGGATTAATAAAAAACAAATCTTTCATCACCTAGATGCATCAACACTGTTATTCATCTATCTCAATATCAGTAAATAGCATCAAGGGTCATCATCATCACCACTAAGATAAAAAAGTATAACTTTTGCACTGAGATTGCAAGAAACTCTGTTAATACGACCATTTAGACTAAGATAAAACAAATCTTTCATCAATATATCTATCACTACTTTAGCTTCATACCTCCATAACAATGCCTCTAACATTCTCGGAATGAGTAGGAACAACTTTACCAACTCTCAATCGAAAATCACCGAGTTGATACTGAAACCCTTCAAAGTAAAGCGCGACTTTGGACTTGTAAGACTGAAGCTTCTCCATGATCAACTGAATCGACGAATCAGCTTCGAGGACAATCCTCTGCGACCTGATGATGAAGTAGTACTTGCTCGGCTGATCCGCCAGCGAAATCCCTAGAAAATCACGCGGGAACTCGGGCTGATTCGCCTGGTCTCGTAACATGGGTTTGTAATAGTTGAGTGTGGCTTTCCATCTTCCTTCTTTCACTCCATTGATGCTCTCTACGCACTGTGTTGCTTCGTTTAGGATTTGGCTGCTCACTGTTGATCCTTGATTTGGTTGCCAATACAAAACCCTACAAAAAAAAAAGACAAAACTTGAAGAAATGAATGTGTATGTATGAATGATTCTTATGCAAATCAGAAAACAAAAGTACCATTTGACAGGCATTGTTCTTGAGACAGAGAGGGAGCTACGACCAATTCACAGTTGCTCCGAAATTCGGTAAAATAAAGAAATAAGAAAAAGTAGGCCTGGGATTTTAACCCGAATCCAACCCCGTCTCGACCCGAAAAAAAAATTAAAAAATTAAATTGGTTTATATTTGTCTAAATCTGAAAATCTGAATAATTTGTATTTGTATAAACCTAAAAAACCGAAATTTATATAAATCGAACCGGAACTATAACCTTAAATACATAAACTTTTTCATTATATTGGTTACTTTGGTTTTGAAAATGTCTGAAATATTCGAATCTATTTCGAACTCGAATCGAAAATAAAATCTGATCAGATTTTTGAAATAAAACGCGAAATCCAATCAAAACCCAATGAACAAATTTTAAGAATGCAATCTGGTTCTATATGTCTAAACCTGAATCTGAAATAAATCGATCCGAACTTAACCCGAAATCCGAAGTCCCAGTCCTAAGAAAAAGGAAAATCACTAAACCGGGTTTGTTTGGCGTGGACAATACCAATATAAACCGTGAACCGAGACCAAAAAGATAAGTAATGGCCCATCAGGGCCCAATACAACCTTTAGTGAAAATACTCACTGTGAACGAGTGAGAGAAGAGAACCCATGTCTTCTGAATTTAATCACTGTTTCTTCTTTAAAAGCTTGCTATTACGTTACACGACAAAAAGCCTTTAAATTCATCCGAAACGACGTTCTTCTTTGCTTCAGATTATTTACCTCACGCGAACGATTCTCCATTTCAAGGTTTGGTTTCTGGGTCTTCCCTTTTCGTTCTTTGAAATCAATATTCTCTGTGTTTTTTAGACATCGCCATTTTCGTTTCATGGTTCGCAAAAATCTGTTTTTTTTTTTGTTTATTCTTCCTTATGAAAGTTTCAATTTTTCTCTTACCACATCCAAAACCGACATAAGGAATTGTGGGTCCCTTGTACAGTTTGGTTTTGTCTTAAAAGCAAATCCCTTTCTTCATCTCTCTGTTCTTTGGCTAATTTGGTTTTCCAAAAAAAGCCCTAGATTTCGGATTCCGGATCAAACGCTCTTCTAGAACTGACATCTTTGATTTCTGACAGTATCGAGCTTAAGTTACTTATATATGATTCTTGTTTTCAGAACATTTATGAACTTTGGGGACTGTTAAAAGAGGTTTTTTGATCGAAAGTTCATCACTTTGCAGGGTAATGTATTAATGTTGGCTCTCTTTACTTGTTATTATTTTGCTCTGTAGAAGAAAAGTGATTTCTTGTTTGCTTCCAAAAACGCGAACTTTTTTCTATAACAGTCTTTTTGTTTTGTTTGAAAGTAGCTTTTGATGCGTCTCAATTGGTGAAGCATATTGATGCAAATGGTTCCAGCGGAAACTCAAGAAGCCCGCACTGATTCTTTGCCGAAACCACAAAGCGTTACTCAACTAGATGGCTCTGTAACGATGGCTTCAACGAATGGCCAGGAGGAGAATGAGTCCATTGGACATACTTCTGCGATGGTTTTGACTGCTTCTGACGGCCAAGAGAGAGTACAGTCTCCGGAAGTTCAGGTTTGTGACGGAGAGATGCCACCGGTTCCGGATGAAGACCAAGAGATAGCTCAGCCATGTGTGAGTCTTGCAGAAGCTGCCTCCACAGAGTTATTGCTTTTGAATGTAGAGGAGGCTTTGATTAGAGAAGAGTTTGCGTTTCCTTTCGCAGACCCTGCTTCTACATTAGACATTCAAGCTTCTGCTGGATCAGATCAGGTTACTTGCTGCCTCTTTTTAAAAGAGTGATTTTTGCTTTTTGTTGGTGTGAATCGTTATTTTGGTCGTATTTTAATTATGAGTTTGATTGTTTATTCTACAGGGTGTTCAAGGTACATGTTTGTCGCCATTTTCATCAGAGCAAATGGCCTTGAGAGCAGCTTCTTCAGGTCAGGTCTGCCTATGGATAGTGACCGCCATGATTTAGTTATTAGAATGTTAAGACATTGTTGCATTGTGACGGTTTGTGTAGTGAATCATTCATATGGAGGATCAACAACGGTCAATGCATTAGTGGATACATATCTTCCCAACAATCCTATGGGACAGAATCCTCCGAGGCATTTCTTTAGTGACCCATATGAGTACGAACTTGAGAAGCTGCGCAGAGAAGAAGAGTACTTAAAGAAGAGCTATGAAGAAACAGTAAGTTTGTCCTTAAGTCTCGGTAAATCTATCTATATTCAGTGTTTGTTTCCTCCTGCTTATTGTTCTTGTTGTTTCTAAGCAGACATCAGGACTGATGGCTGAACTCGAGAGGAAGATGGCTGAAGCACGGAGCAAGTATTATATGGAATCCAAGGAGTTAGATGATGCATATAAAGCTAAAGCAATGGAGGAAGAAGTCAATAGAGGTTTTGTTGAATCGAGCAGTCTCTTGGCCAACGCTTTCGTGTCTAAATGTTCTGAAAGGAGTGAATCATCTGATCTTGCAGTTATAAGAGGTAAAGGTGAAAAGTATGAGTAAAGCGAATTTGGATAAAGCAAATGATCTAAACAACTCTCTTCTCTTTTCCTTTTTCTAGCGGCTATGATCTCTCAGCAGCAGCAAGCAGTACAAACAAACACACATGTGAATTCAACTGCTCCTCATCGACCCTCAGTCACAACAGTGGAAGCTCCAATCCTAAACCCGTCAGGTCCACTTTCTCATTTCCCAAGCTGCACCACGACTCAACCAACACCAATGTCTCAGCTTGCTCCTCGGCCCTCAGTCACAGCAGCTGCACCTCCACCAAGACCGTTATCTCAGCAACCAGCAGTACTATCAAACAGACCTATCAATTCAACCGCTCCTCCTAGACCTTCAGCAGAACCGCTGGTTCCTCTTGCGCGCTTCCAGCGCCGCCACACGTCTCAACCAAGACCGATGTCTCAGCAAGCAGTGGTACAATCAGACACGCATATGAACTCAACCACTCCTCCTCCACATTCAGTCACAGCAGTGGAACTTCCAACCACAAGTCATTCACGTTCGCACTTCCCGCGTAGCACCACGACTCAACCAAGACCGATGTCTCAGCAAGCAGTTCTACAATCATACACGCATATGAACTCAACCACTCCTCCTCCACATTCAGTCACAGCAGTGGAACTTCCAACCACAAGTCATTCACGTTCGCACTTCCCGCGTAGCACCACGACTCAACCAAGACCGATGTCTCAGCAAGCAGTTCTACAATCATACACGCATGTGAACTCAACCGCTCCTCCTCCACCTTCAGTAACAGCAGTGGAACTTCCGACCACAAGTCATTCACGTTCGCACTTCCCGCGTAGCACCACGACTCAACCAAGACCGATGTCTCAGCAAGCAGTTCTACAATCATACACGCATATGAACTCAACCGCTCCTCCTCCACCTTCAGTAACAGCAGTGGAACTTCCAACCACAAGTCATTCACGTTCGCATTTCCCGCGCAGAAACACGACTCAACCAAGCTCGATATCTCAGCAAGCAGGAGTACAATCAAACACAAACGTGAATCCAACCGCCCTTGCTCGAACCGCAGTCACATTGGAAGCTCTTCCTCGGCCAAGACCGCCGCCTGTAATCTCCAACGTGACTCCATCTTCTTCTCAGCCTGAATATGGTAGAGTGCGGGGCCCGGCGCCTCATTTAAAGCCATTTCGATCATCTACAGCTCCCATCTCTGCTGCTGCAGCAGCAACACACCCGACAAGGTTGGTTCAAGAACAGCGACAAGGGAACTCAAAGGGCGGTTTGGTATATCTTTCAGACGAGGAGTGACAAATCAATTGGAGTATATATGATACTATATAGTTTTTTTTCGTAGTTTCCACATATGAAGTAGCGAGGACCAGTGGTCTTTAGCCCTTAAAACTTTTTTGAGAATACCACTTGCGAAGTATCTATCTTTTAGAAAAGGCAACGGGCCATTTTGGAAATGTGTATTAAGAAAACGATAATTATGGCCAATGGGCATATGCTTTTTGTGTATACTTCTTAACACAAGATTCAGATGGTGTCAAGGGTGGACGAACTAACTTACCTTCATCAGTAGTCCCATGACTAAAGCAATGGAGATCTTTTCTGTTGTATGTTGCCTATGATGACCAGCTTCAAACTTATGCTTCTGGTGGTTATGTATCCGTTCCAATCAATTGTTTAGTTTTCTTCTTTTTTTTTAGTTTTCCGAAAGAGAATATATAATCTCAAGTAAGTATATATTAAACTCATACGTCATCAAACAATAAAAATGGACAACTAAAAATAAATAAATAGAAATTAACATATAGAAAATATCGAAATTATATTAATAGAAAAAACTTTTTGAAAAAATGAAAACGAGTGTGATTAGATGGACAAAGAAAACACTAATGAACTGTTAATAAATATAAATATAATAAAACGTAATAATAAATATTAATTATCTGTAAATTTAGATAATATATAAAAAAAAAACTAACAAACTAAAAATAATACAAACAAACCTCAAAAGATCCCTAGTACATTTAAAGAATTGACTTTAAATAATTCCATGAAACACAAAAACAACCATGCTCGTATCATATTAAGTCGAAGTTAGTTCTCTTCTATGTGACATTAATTTGAGATATTGTTTGTAATTATAAAATACTTGGGGATCTGTGCATAATAATATAGTACAAATTAAGGGGCTGGGAAGAAGAGAACCGAACCCGAAAGAAGCTCGAACTCTAAAGGATGGTGTTGTTGTTCCACTTGGAGTCTTGGATAATAAGTTGTTGAGCGTTGCATATAAACACTGATAAAATGGTGTTGCATTGTAATATACAGTACTGATAAAATGGTGTTGCTAAATTCACTACATGCATATCATATGTACATATACGTTATATGACGATCAACATAGTACCATAAAATGAATTTTTCCATTTTCTTTTAGTAGTTAATTATTGTGCTCCTTAATGACAAAATCTAACAATTTCCAAAATTTTCCCAGTTAATATATTCTTTACTGACAAAATCTAAACTTAAATACTCCACCAATTCATTTACAGAAATCTAAACGATACATGTATATTATAAGTCATTAACTTTAGTCGCTAAATTTTTATAAGTCAAAATACATAGGCTGATCGTGTAACTAAAGAATAAAGAGAGAACTAAAATAGATACATTCAATTACAAGAGACAAGTAGTTTTAGGATGCAAATGCTAAAGGGTTAAAAAAAATGCAAAGCCACGTTCACGCTTATATATCAATTTAACTCATTTCACCTATCCCTCATCTTCCATATGTACCAAATTTATATATGATGAGGTAAAAATAGTAGTTAAATTATTTTTTGGTGTGCATCTTAAGTTCGCTCCGTATTATACTAGCAATATATATATATTATGTGAAATTAAGTTCTGTGAAATGAGTTTAATTCTGTGGGTATATTAGTTTGGAATGTTTGATATATAAAAAAAAATCAAATTCTTTTAACATTTCGTACCCAAAAAAAAAAAAATTATATATTAAATTCCTTTTTTAATTCAGCATACTATTACTTGTGCCTTTTACGTTTTAGATCAAATGTTCCCAATTCTGCATGATCGGTACACGGCAATTTTATCTACCGAGCTAATAGCTATTACCAGCTTACAAAAAGAAGCTACTGTTTTTTTTTAGCTTAATCTTTGCGATTTAAGTGATAAGATACATGCATATATAAATGATGTTGACAACAACAACAAAAAAATACATAGATAAATAGTATATCTTTTCATCAACAAATTGTTATATATATAAAATTAGAAATGCTGATATATTTCAAGATGACCTCTTGTGTCTTTCTTCTGAAACTTTTCAATACACCACAGATTGGGACATATAAACACCTAAGATAAGAACAAACCAAACATACAGGAAACCACTAAATGACGCTGTGACAAAATACCAAAAAGACTGTTTACGTTATGTATCCATAACGTAATATTGTGTACAGCAAGATCCTTCTCTTCAAGATCTTTCCTGTAGCATGTCGAAATACTTGTCACGTTCAATATGCTTGTACAACAGAAAGAAGTAAAAAGTTATATATTTTCTTAAAAAATCTAGAAGAATTTGGTGTCCATTATCTAATCAGCCTAGGACACATTTTCAACACATTCGTATACACCTCACTTGTGTCCGATTATATTGAAGTCTCTTATATACTACAAAGAAACAACCTCAACCTCATCTTGTTCTCGTCCAAAGATCCAATCGCTTCCTTACATATTATTTTAGTTGTTTTTTGGTATCCGTTATAGACTCCGATTAGTAACACATGCAAAAACGATTAAAAAAAAACTTGTATAATGACCGTCAATCACCAAAACTTGTAACAATTGTAAAAAATTTTTTTTATAAAAGTGTTATCAATCACCAAAACTGTTAAATAGTAAAAATACTCACTAACAGTTTTCTCTTACAACTTTCACTATTCACTAACAGTTTACAACTTCTGTTAACAGCTTAAAGCTTCCGCTAACAACTAAAATAACCGCTCCATTTTTGTTTACCAATCGGATCCAATATAACCGTTCCACTTTTGTTCACCAATCCGACTCATAATAAACAACCACAACAATGTCTTATTTTTGTAAATTTCTTTAAAGAACTATAGTTTCTGAACCTTTACTTGACTATATTATTATTTCGATAGAGTAGATCAGACTAGGAATTTTCAAAATACTTTTTTCATTCAGGATCTGGCAGGATCATGCACTCTCTGCTACACTAACTATTTAAAGAATTTATGAAACGAATTCCAATGAAGAAAAGCTGATATTAATTTAACGCCACGTGGCACGTGACATCCCCCGAATCTCATAAATGAACTCTTGTTGTGTTTTTTCAAAACCCCCCTCGATATATCAGTTCAGCTGTTCAGTGATTAGACTCACCTCAACCGCAAACGCAAACGCTGTCACGTGGACTCCTCTGTTTTACCGCGTTTCGCTTTTCTCGATTCTCATTCTGATTTCTGAACCAACGGGCAAAAAGAGATTTCTTTTGTAGTTTTCTCTCCTTCACCCCATTCGAGGAAGAGCTTTTATCATTGGAAAGCTCAAATGCAAACGCGATTTTGCTTCATTTTCCCCGTTTGCGTTTTTAGCTTACTGGGTTGAATCATCGTTTCTGGGGCTACACCAAAGATAATCTCTCACGTCGAAGCTTTCTTCATTTCAAAGGTTATGAGTCTTTCTTTTCTTCTCTAATGTTCAAATCAAAATTCACTTTTTTCAATATCAAGAAAATGTGTCTCTGTTGATTTACACTAAAAGCTTCACTTTTTTTTTTGTTTTTTTCACTCGGAGAATCGTTGAATTTTGTTCGATAAACTCGGTTTGGATACGGTCAATGTCGGAAACGGGTCCCACATCGTAAACCGGTTTAAGGACCGGTTACCGATAGCCGACAACCGACACCGGAAATAGTGGGTCCCGACAACTTTTGCTTCGACCTACGTTTTGCTTTTCCGTAAAAGCAAAGCCCTTTCTTCTTCGTCTCTTTTTGGCAATATATCTATTTTCGGATTTTGCATCAACAATGTTTCTTAAGACATCGAGTTAACTGGAACTTAGTTACATATTAGCATATGGTTCTTGTTGGATTCACAATCTAACAGCTATAAGAGGTTTTAGTTATAATACGAAGATTTTGCCATTAGTAAACAGATTAAAGTTTTTTAAAATGTGTTCTTTTTGATATAAAATGTGTTTAACTTTTAATGATTCTTCTACCTTTGATACTATAATGGTTGAAGGGTCACTCTCAGATTTGCAATTCCGTTTCTTTCTAAAGGTGGTTGGTCCGTTTTCATTCCATTTATTATTTGTATTTCGCATTTCCCATTTTTGACTAATGCTAATCATTCATTTCTTTAATCACATTATAATATGATAATATATATTTGTACTCAATCCACTATCCCTCAAGATGCTTCATTGCTTTCCTTCTTTTTGTGTATATATCCTTTGTCTGCAACTTCCTTTTCTTGACACTAGAAAGTTTCTTCTTACTCCAACTTCACCACTTTGCAGGGTAATGTCTCTGTCCATCCATAATACATTGGCTCTCTTGTTTTGCTATGGTTTGCTCTGATAGCAAATTTTATGAGTCTCTCGTTAGAACTAGTCAAGGAACTAGTGTCGGTTCTCCTGCATGTTGTTGTGTCTTTATCTAAGAACACAACCAACTTACTATAGAGGGAACTAGAAACTTGCAGAATTTAGATGAGTGGCAATGGGTCTTAAATGGTTGATGTGACTGTATATTGGTATGAGTTTACTACTTTGTATTGATTGGGGTTACTTGTATCCTCTAGGCCATTAAGAATCAGAGTCTCTTGATTGTTGTTTGACCAGGTCATAGAATGTTACTTTGTTCTCAAGTGGTTGCAACAGAGTTAGAATCTTTTGGATGTCTGTTCACCAAACTCCACTGTAGATTTACTGTAATTTTTATAAAGTTCAGCTCTTTTTGCAATCTGGTTCTTAATCAACATTCTCTAATCAAAACATAATTTTTTTGTTTCAGGTTGAGTTTACTTTGAGTTGGGAGTTGAGTTTACTTTGAGTAGAAGAATAAATCAGTCATGAAGGTTTGTATCAAATCTTCTTTGCTTATGAATCTCCACTTGCTCGTCTTGTTGGCTACACATACTATCAACGAAACTCAAATATTAAACTATTCTTCTTCTGCAGCAAATATAAACGAAGATGAGAGTGGAAACCACACTTGTGATTCTCTTTAGCCTCATATCTATTCAGCTATGTTATGGAGGTTTAGTATCTTACTTCATACTGTTTCCATATTTTTCAAAGATTACTCAGGAACATATATAAAAAACTGGTGTGAGTTTCAACTAAACAGATGAACTTTCTGTATTTTTAGGCGCAAGCAACTGGACGTGCACGTGTTTCTCTTCGGGCAATCAAAGTGATATCCTAAAATCTAACTGTTCCACATCATGTAATTGCAGACCAGGTTAGCTTTCTGAAATTAGTTGTCCTCTTTACCAAATAGTAAAAACTTTCAAGATTCTTGAGAAAACCAAGTTTGTGACTCTCTTCTCTCTTACGTAGCAGATAGAGACCAATGGGTATGCTTGTGTCCGGCTAATGGGTTTCCAGTAATAGCCGTTACTGGTTCCAACTCATCATGCTTCACTGCTTGTAACTGCTCTGCTGGTACTTTACTCTATCCATCATGTTCTATAGCAAACTCAGTCAAATTATCATATCATTGTCTTCTTAATTTTCTTTTCCAGGACCTTTAGGCGAGACCAAATCTTTAAAGAAGCAATCTTTATCGAGGAAACTCGTTCTGGTTATACTAGTCTTCTCCGTTGTACTCACTTCAATAGCATTCCTTGCCTCTACGGTTTGCTACATTTGTCGGAGGAACAAATTTTCTGGACAAAGCCCTTCAGTCTCTTCAGACAGAGAATCCAGCTGGCATAGCTCTGCCAACTTAATAACCCGTAAGAGTTCGGTTTCACAACCGAAAGTTAGCATCAGCTCCTCAGTAACAGGTCAACCATTGTTTGCCTTCTTTGTTCCTTGTAAATTCTTTGCTTTGATGCATTAAACAGAAGAGGATAACATAAACTTTGTTTGTTCATTTTCTTCAGGATGCTTCTTTCAGAATGCTTCTTTGTTTTGCGTGAGTAAACCTGAAACAATCCACGGTATGATTTTTCAGTTCTCATACGCAGAACTAGAGCAAGCAACCAATAAGTTCGCCAGCAACAACGTTATAGGACACGGAGGAAGTAGCTGTGTTTATCGTGGACAGCTTAGAGATGGTAAAACCGCTGCAATCAAACGTCTTAATACTCCTAAAGGAAACGACACAGACACTCTATTCTCAACAGAAGTATTAAACTTCTTTCTCTTACGTCTTATTTGGAAAGATCCATATTTGATCAAGATTATGAAACTGTGTTGTTTTTGTAATGTTTTTGCAGGTTGAGTTATTAGCAAGACTCCATCATTACCATGTGGTTCCGTTAATTGGATATTGTTCGGAGTTTCATGGCAAACACGCAGAGAGGCTTCTGGTTTTTGAGTACATGTCTTATGGAAACCTGAGAGATTGTTTAGATGGAGAGTTGGGAGAGAAAATGACATGGAACATTCGAATCTCTCTCGCTCTTGGAGCTGCAAGAGGGCTCGAGTATCTACACGAAGCTGCTGCTCCAAGAATCTTGCACCGAGATGTTAAATCCACAAATATTCTCCTTGATGAGAATTGGCATGCAAAGGTAAGTAAAACACAAATGTTTGCTACAGTGAGACCAAATTTGAAAACTTTAATGTGCATAAAACATTGTTACAGATAACAGATCTTGGGATGGCTAAGTGTTTGAGTAGCGACGATTTACAAAGCGGTTCAAGCTCTCCAACAATGGGACTGCAAGGAACATTTGGCTACTTTGCACCTGAATACGCCATTGCAGGATGTGCTTCACTTATGTCAGATGTATTTAGCTTCGGTGTTGTTCTGCTCGAGCTAATAACCGGAAGAAAACCGATACAGAAGCCTAGCAACAACAAAGGAGAAGAAAGTCTTGTTATTTGGGTAAGTAACAACAGTGGTACTAGTTTATGAATCTTTAACCATCAAAGTTTAAGTCTTTGAAACTTGTTTGTTGGTTTGTGTGTGTTAGGCTATGCCTCGTTTACAAGATAGTAAGCGGGTGATTGAGGAGCTGCCTGATCCGAGGCTTAACGGGAAGTTTGCTGAAGAAGAGATGCAGATAATGGCGTATCTTGCTAAAGAGTGTTTGCTTTTGGAACCAGAAGCTCGACCAACAATGAGAGAAGTTGTTCAGATTCTTTCAACCATCACACCAGACACTTCCAGACGTAGAAACTTCCCCATCAATCATCTCTTTCCGGTAATGTGTATAACTAAACTTTTGGAGTTCAAATGGTTTTCTAAACGCAAACACAAGCGCATCATTTTAAGCGTTTGAAACAACTATTGGTTACATTTGTTCTTGCAGAGTAACGAGAAGAAGAAAGAAAGCAAAGGAGGATGGTCAAGAGGTGGGAGCAGGAGTGCACAGGAAGATGAGTCAGTGGATCTGACTGAGCCACGGTTCGAGTCCTTCTGTTTGCCGAATGTGAAGCCGGTCTTGCTTGAATCATCTGCACATATTTAAAAAGTAGATAGAAAAAGCACAGAACAAAAACAACACTGAGCCATCTCGCATGTCTGTAGATAAAAGCTCACTCTGGGCGAGGGTGAAGCATTGAGGCTTGAGAGTTTTATTATGTAAGTGAGTGTCAAGATTTGTTCTAAACTACATGACTTTTAATTTATAATCAATAAAATATATTTAACAAAAGTGACAATATGTTATAATTCAAAACATTGTTAGTTTCTTCCTTTTGGCAAGTTCAAGCTTCTAGTTTTAAGTAACTTGCACTCCTTCTGTACTTCTCAGCTTGATTCAACACATGAACCAATACTTCAGCACACAAACTATATAGAAACAGTGATAATATATCACCTTAATGGATGCCTCTTTCAGGTTTTATACGTCCATGTCTCTGTCTATTGATTAAGACCGTGTATGTGACGGATCTGACACATGTCTTTATCCAAGAAATCCATGTTTGAGTACAACACATGTTTTCAAAAAAATCTTCTAACAAACTCCATTTAACCTGATCATAAACATTTGTCATATCAGTTTTAATCGCTATAAACTCTTCTTTGCACTTGCGGATTTGTTCTCAAACCATGGATCATCTCATGAGTAATCAGCAAGTTATCTGAGATAAAAAGACCTACTACAAATGCTCCTTGCGTTTATGAGACTAACTGAAGTAGGTTACGTTTCAGTCGACTACATAAGATTTTGGGCACCACTTTGTACGACACAAAGCACAGGCTGATTGGCCGTAGATCCATCATTGCATTCGAGTTTGGCTCTTTATAGCTCTTCTGATTTCATGCTCTGTAAATGGTTTTATCAAGTCATTTATTATCATAGATGTTTGATTAGTAAAAGATAATGGAGTAACATAGGTTTGATTAGTAAAAAAATTCAACTGGAGTAGTAACATATTTGGATAATGGAAGAAAGAGAAGGTGGGGGAATGATATGGGATCATTCAAGAAAAGCCCATATGGCTTGTTCCCGTGGCCTCGCCACACCAAACCCCATTTATTCATGAAACCCGCAATTAATTGCCAACCCAAGCTTTGTCTCTTAATTTATTCTTTACCTTATTAAAATGTGACAAATGAGAAATAAAGATATATGCATAATAATAATGCAAGTTTCGTATATATTTCCTATATGCTGACAAAAAAAATATATGTAAATTTTGCAAGTATGCAATGATTTATATACTTTCCTTAAGACCGAATATGTAAATAAATGCACATGAAGTCCAGTGTTATGAAAATACATAGACACCGTTAACTTGAATTCAAAACTGCTAAACATATATGTGCAAAGAAAAAACTGTAGCAAGTTAACCACAATAACAAAAAAATAATAATAATAATAACAAAAAAAATAACAAAAAAAAGCAAAACTATCAACCATAATTCTAGAGAAATTTTCTTATTTGATCAAACATCCTAAGATACCCCCAAATACTTATGAAATTAATATGTTAATTAATTGATGAAAAAACATTGTTCAGGGCTAGAGAACTGACATCGTTTATAATCCATCAGTGAAGTGAACGTTGCATAATACGGTTATTAATTGCTTGCCGATATATATATATATATATAAAGTATAAACTTATATGAATTTTCTATAATTATAATTCATTGTTAATATGTAAATATGTGAATTTCACAATATGCAAGAATTAAAAATGCAGAATTCATGGATTATTTAATTAAGCATTACCAACTGGTGGAAGTTGTATCCCAACTTGTTTCTAGTTTTAAAAATGTGTCCTTTTGCTCTAAGAGAACCTTTCGAGACTACATTGACCTACTGATCATATTATACGAATTTATTTGATCCCACTGTAATACATAATATATCTTTCAAACATAAAGAAACGCAAGTCACAGTATATATTTTAGGGGTGTTTGGTAATTCTTAAAATAGATTTATGACACGTTAATAATCTAACTGAAGATACATTGGTGCAATTAAAGCAACCTCATCGGATGAGGAAATGCGTCGAGATTTGTGACCAGTTTGCCTAAATTTTAAGCTTATCACTTAGATCTAGTTATTTACTATATGTAGTTTCGGATAGATACCCTTAGTTTAATTAGAAGACAAGACGACAATACAAAGATAATAACACTTCCACGAGTAAAAAAACTCAGTGGGGTAACTTTAACAAAGTAATTAAATCATCATCAAATGAATGAATGTACCAAGGTTGATGATAACTTGGCAACAACATCGTCGTCAATAAAAGCAACTAGATTACAAATTCCGGTAAAATAATCGTTATTGTTAAAACAAGAAGAATTAACAAACGAAAACATGTAAGAACCAAGATTATGTGTAGTTAAATGGATAAATCATGAATTTAATGTTTAGAAAGTAAATTGTTAGACAAGTAGGTATTTTAGGCAATATTACCATCCATGCTCTAGAACAAGATATGTAAAAGAAACATACAAAGCATATATAATGTAAGAGTGAAAATGAAACAAAGAGTAAATAATATGTTGAACACAAAAAGAGAGAGTAAAAAATAAAAGAAACTTGAAAGTCAAGTGTAGTCCATGCAGGAACTGGTACAAAACACATGGCTGGATTCCAAAACGAGTCAACTCCTCGGATCTTACAAACCTTACCATCTAATTAAGTTGGAAGTGTATGTTTATTACTATACATAATACATGTACAGGCCCTTAACTCAATATCTAGTAAATAAATATATCTATCATTTTGCTAGTATTTAATTTAACAAATATTATATCACACATAAAGTCAATACACAAATATTGAAGGAGTAATGAGTTTAGTTAATCCTTACTTGAAAGATAAAGATATATATTATTATAGTAGAAACTAAAAATATTCAAATTTATAAATATGAGTATTTTAGAAGAAAGATAAAAAATGAATAATGTTTTAATATATATTTAAGAATTCAGGACACGGAGAGAGAAGAACGAAGTGGAATGGGAAATGAAAGAAATGGGAAAATAAACAGTTTTTATTATTGATGATTTCACAGATTTTCTAAAAAAATCAAGATACAATTGTAAATAAGTCGAGAAATTGTTTCTTCCATATTGAAGCTTAGATTTTCTAACCCTTTCTTTCAAATGTCAAGTTGTTAAGAAACTACAACTGTGAAAATTTATAAATATGAATAGTTTGGGGACCGGAATCGTATCGGGACACAAAAAAAAATTAGATGAATTTTTGGCAAATATTTAAGAGTTTGGAAAAAAGATTGAAGTGATGGAGCAGACCAAAAAAAGACTTTTAGTATTGATTATTTCACAGTTTTTCTACAAAAATCTAAATATAAGTGTAAGCAAGTAGAAAAATATGTTGAGTGTATGTGAAGAGAATGTTCTATCTTTTTCTTCAATCTTTCATCCTAATTTTTTTAACTCGAATCCTATTTAACGTCTCCATTTACTCCGTTAGATTTTACATTTATTAATTCTATTTTGATGGATTTAACCTTTACAAGTTAAAACATGTTATTGCTCTTTTGAATAAGTAGTTAGTTTACTTTGATATTGACAACGTAGATTTGATCGTATCATCCACTTTTTTTTTAATCTGAATTTGCATCCACTTTTTTATTTTTAATCTGAATTTGTGCTTCGCTCTGTTTCATGCTTATTTAGGTATCACCTTTCACTTATTTGTCAATTTTCAAAACACTATTTATTGTTCTAAATTTAATAGATTATAATTTATTCTTAACAATTACTAATCACAAGAACTGGAACAAGAATCGTAAAATGACGATATCTATTGATTTTTATAGGTAGTAATTGGTTTGTTGACATAAAAACATCTATAGAAATTGGTTTATGATTGATATCTTCATTCTAGAAATATCTTTGTTAAAAAACGTTAACCAATAATTATCAAATTTGGCGGACAAAAAAGTTCGATTTTACTTCTGTCAACTTCATTAAATCTCGAAAACAACACATTCGGAATTTTTTAATCCGATTAAAATACAACTTGTTTTTCTCTCATAGTTTGGCTTTGTACTTTATATAATCAATCATCATATAAATGCAAATAACTAAAGCCACAGTTGCTACTTTAAAGGGTATCTATAAATTATAAACATGTGACCCGTACAAGAAGTTCCATACAAGAAAAAGTTCCCATTTGTCCACACAAATAGAGTGGAAACGAACACCATATTCAATTAAAACTCACACTGACAAAAGAAAATAAAAAAATTCAACTGAAACTCACTCTCAAATACAAAGCTAAATTTCTCAATCTTTGTCTGAAGACAAACAGACCCAAGAAAAGAACAATACATGAACGAAGAACACTTCACGTTTCAGTGAGTCTTTTTTTTCTTTTTTCTTTTTTTTTTTCTCTTATTGTCCTTTTTGATCACATTTTCGTTGTTGTGGTCCTACTTCTCATTCTTACAGCTCTTTCGTTTCTGTTATGTTATGTCGGTGGCTTAATTTCAACTTTCCTTTTTAGTTTTCACATCATGACATTTTCCAGTAAAATAAGTCTATAATCTGTTGCAGGGTTTTGCGGTCTTGTTTTGCTTGTAACCTAAGCGACTGAAACTTTTTCCCCTATTTTTCTGCTCACTAGTGGTTTGATTCTGAACCAGATTCACATCTCATCTATAACCTCTTTCAATCATATCAAGCTCGTCTTGTTGCTAATCATTACTCGATAATATTTGATCTTTTGGTACAGTTGTATATCCAAACACACGTGTCTGTCTGATCCCAAACATGGGTTTAGTTTTCTTCCCTTTTTTTCTGGGAATTTAATGTTCCCAAGTTGATGTTCTTGTGGCTTCAATGGTTTTTGTTCGTTGATAAAGTAAAGTTCTGATTCACGGTTCAAAATATCAATATCTATAAAGTTTTGAAATTCTCGTGTTTTGTTAATCAGATTTAAAAAGCAATGGGTTATGGTAACTCAAGATCTGTGAGGTTAGGACTTGTTTCTTTGAAGAATATAGACTAACCTTTCTTCTTTTTTTTACAAACATAACCCTTTTTTGAATGTTATAGATTCGAAGAAGATTCAGAAGTAACAAAGCCACAAGCTGTCCATGAAGAATCTGCAGCTAAGCTCAAGTTCAATATCAATGGAACTCAAATCCCTTGTAGAAAGAATGTAAAGACGATGAGTAGAGGGAAGTCTTTTAAAGCTAAAGTACTCTCAAGAGTGTTCACTGAGGATCTTGAGAGAGTTAAAAACAAAATACTCGATCCTCGTGGACAAACAATAAGAAGATGGAACAAAATCTTCCTCATAGCATGTCTTGTTTCTCTGTTCGTAGATCCTCTGTTTTTCTTCTTACCGGTCATGAGAAAAGAAGCTTGTATCACCATTGGAATCAAACTCGAAGTGGTTCTCACACTAATTAGATCTTTGGCTGATGCTTTTTACGTCGCTCAGATTGTTATACGTTTTAGAACAGCTTACATCGCTCCTCCTTCTCGTGTGTTCGGTAGAGGAGAGCTCGTGATTGATTCAAGAAAGATTGCTTGGAGATATCTACATAAAAGCTTCTGGATTCATCTCATTGCTGCTTTACCTTTACCTCAGGTACATATATATATATGTTTATCCTCAAGCTTCAGTGACTCATGTGATTCAACTCTTAAGAATCTTGGTTGTTACATTTTGTTTTTCTCAGGTGTTGATTTGGATCATCATCCCTAATCTAAGAGGCTCACCAATGACAAACACCAAGAACGTTCTTAGATTCATCATCATTTTCCAGTATGTTCCAAGGATGTTCCTTATATTCCCTCTTTCTCGCCAGATCATTAAAGCCACTGGTGTTGTCACAGAGACTGCTTGGGCAGGAGCCGCCTACAACCTTATGTTATATATGCTAGCAAGCCATGTAAGCTTCTCAACGATCCTAGCTTTAAGTCTACTGTATCTACCCTAGGACTGAATGTAGCAGATTAGAGCTGTTGTGAGTTGTTTAAAGAGCACTTTGTGAGGGATTGGTTTAAATTTTCTAAGATGTGGTTAAGAGTTGAGAGTCTCTCATAGGCACCCTTGGTGTTCCAGTATCTGGTCGGGTTCGGTTCCGGCGGTTTAGATTTTTGGGTATTCGGGTATTTGGGTTTAGGGTTCTTTGGATATAGAAGGGTAAGGTTCGGATATTTAATGGGTTGTGAATAGGGATGTTAAAATGGATAAACCGACTCATTTAGATCCACCCCATTTAAAATTCATCCCATTTAAACCCCAAATTTGTTTAGATCTATTTAAATTCAAGGTTCATTAGGATTATCCATTCAGACCCGCGTATCCATTTAGGCCCGCGAAAAAATCCCAAAATCCGTTTAGATCCGTTTTGTGTCATTTTTTACTGAAAAAACAAAAATTCGCGGATCTCCATTTAATAAATGAGTTTTATCTGAATTTTTTTTTATTTAAATTTTCTAGATTAAATAGTCCAAATGAGCATTTATTTAGATTAAATGCCCATTTAAAACTCACTTTAAAAACTCATATTAACATCCCTAGTTGTGAATTTGATTCGGTATAGCTTTTTTTTTCGGGTTCGGTTTGGATGTTTAGGTGCGGACATTTTGCCCGGTCTCTCATCAATCAAGTTTCCTTGCTTTGGTTAATTGGAACTGAAAATGGAGATAATACTTAAATCCATATTCCAGGTTTTAGGAGCTTGTTGGTATTTACTTGCAGTAGAGAGGGAGGAGGCATGTTGGAGACATGCATGCAACATCGAGAAACCGATTTGTCAATACAGATTCTTTGAGTGCAGAAGGCTTGAAGATCCACAAAGGAACTCTTGGTTCGAATGGAGCAATATAACAACAATATGTAAACCTGGAACTAGGTTTTACGAGTTTGGTATATACGGAGATGCAGTAACTTCAACTGTTACTTCATCCAAGTTCATAAACAAGTATTTTTACTGTCTCTGGTGGGGATTAAAGAACCTCAGGTGAGATTCAAAGACCATTTGAACATAGTTTAAACACCATTTTAGACATTAATTTGCCTTTATTCTTCTTTATAGCTCCTTGGGACAAAACCTCTCCACGAGCACTTACGCTGGCGAGATTCTCTTCGCCATCATCATGGCCACTCTCGGGCTTGTTCTCTTTGCATTGCTTATTGGAAATATGCAAGTGAGAGAACTTACTTATATAACACACTTCACATAGTTCTCTGATCATAAAGAAGGAAACTTTCATTTTCTTGCAGACATATCTACAGTCGACGACCATGAGACTCGAAGAATGGAGGATAAGGAGGACAGATACAGAGCAATGGATGCACCATAGACAGCTTCCTCCAGAGCTAAGGCAAGCCGTAAGAAAATATGATCAATACAAGTGGTTAGCTACACGTGGAGTCGATGAAGAAGCGTTATTGATAAGTCTTCCTCTTGATCTTCGAAGAGATATCAAACGACATCTTTGTTTCGACCTTGTTCGCCGTGTAAGCCTCTCTTTTGTTCTCTCAAATCTTGATCTTCTTTGTTTCTCAAGATCTTGTTTCTGATACTTCGTTCTCATCAGGTACCATTGTTCGATCAAATGGACGAGAGAATGCTTGACGCGATCAGCGAGAGGCTAAAACCAGCACTATGCACGGAAGGTACGTTTCTTGTGAGAGAAGGCGACCCGGTTAACGAAATGCTCTTCATCATTCGAGGGCATCTTGATTCTTACACAACCAATGGAGGCAGAACCGGGTTCTTCAACTCTTGTCTCATAGGACCAGGTGATTTCTGTGGCGAAGAGTTGCTTACGTGGGCGCTAGATCCTCGTCCGGTTGTGATCTTACCGTGTTCCACACGCACCGTTAAAGCCATTTACGAAGTTGAAGCCTTTGCCTTGAGAGCTGAAGATTTGAAGTTCGTGGCTTCACAGTTTAGAAGATTACATAGTAAGCAGTTAAAACATAAGTTTAGGTTCTACTCGCATCAATGGAGGACTTGGGCTGCTTGCTTCATACAAGCTGCTTGGAGACGACACAAGAAGAGGAAGTATGCGACTGAGCTGAGGGTAAAAGAGGAATTTCAATGTATGTTCGAGACGGCGTCGACGGTTAGGCTAAACAGCGGGAAGTTTACTCGTAGTGGTTCGGATTCTGGTATGGTATCGTCGATTCAGAAACCAGTAGAACCGGATTATACTAGTGAATGAAAGTGAGATTTTTTTTTTTTTTTGAACTATTTTTTGTAGCATTTGTAAAATTAATGTGTATTATTTAACCCTAACTTACATTTGCAATATTATGAGGTTACGATAGACTATTGAAGATAATTGCCACTAAGATTATGATTGATTGGTAACATTACACATTGCATAACGTGGAATAGCGGAAAAAAGTTTCTGTCATAAAATAAAAAAATTATGGAATAAAATTTTGAATAAAAAGACACAATCTGTGAAGTCATATTAAAGCCTATTAACTTTAATATATTCTATTTTTCTTCCTATTTCTTGAAAACAACTATGTGACATCATTAGCTTTGGTGAACACTATCATGAACTAGTAGAGTGGGCTTTTTAAACACTATGTTAATATCTTTATATACGCTGCAATATAAAGTGGGCTTTTTGGGCTTACCACATTTCGGACAGTGGTTAGCCCATGTACAATTCCTTTATAAGAAAATATGTTGAATATTATCTACTTATTGGAATAAATATGTAAAGACATTTCAATCTAACAGAATAGATGAACAATTTTAGTCAATTCAATTATGTAAGTCATGGAAAACTTTCTCTTCAGTGTCTGACTTTTATTGCAAGAAAATGAACACTTCTAGTGTTGAGATTTAAAGAAACACAAGAAAACTTCAAAGAGTTTGGTATATATTTCAGTTCTTTTTATATCTCCCTAGTACTTGTGTGCAAAAATGTAATAAACAACTAGCTTTTACGAGTTTAAGTTCCTAACTTGAAATCCTAAGTCTTATCACAAAGGAATCTAGGAAACTTCACTATGATAGAACATTACGATATATGTTCATGTGAACTTAGAGACTAATCGAAAGCTTATTCGTGACTTGTTTGCTTTCCTCCTCATCCCAATGTTCTTAATTTCTGTGAGAGACAGGCACATTCAAACCTAAAATCCTGTCTGCTCCGTACAAAGGTCTCGAGTCTTCTTCATGATCAGAACATATATAGTCGATCACGTACGTATTCACGTGACTTGTTTTGGTTCTTTTCTTTTGTTTGAAATACCCTTAGTTGTTCACTGAGTTCGTCATTTTAAACAACTCGAA
This sequence comes from Iljinskaea planisiliqua, assembly GCA_900108845.1. NCBI lineage: Eukaryota > Viridiplantae > Streptophyta > Magnoliopsida > Brassicales > Brassicaceae > Iljinskaea > Iljinskaea planisiliqua. Next base: position 8,124,908 of record FNXX01000004.1, on the reverse strand, counting down.
GTCTTTACCGTATTTAAACCAACCTTCACATCTAGAAATCAAAATACTTTTACAAACATAATTTTTCACCTTATTAAGAAGAGCAAAACAAAACCGTGAACATTGGTTGTATGTTGTTAGGGTACAAACCCCAGTTCAAGAATTATAATATATTAAAGCTTAAAATCAAAAATTTTGAAAGAAGTGAAAAGCATGCCAAAATGGAAAATTCAAGTAGAATTCAAATAGTAGATTCATTATTCTGGACAAAAGATACAGTTAATCCTATGTGGTCAAACTTAAAATCAACTCCAAAACGGACAGAAGAAACATTAATAAGTATATTTTGTCCAAAAGCTCTTCATCCTTTTAAAACCAAGAAGATCCGCATAACTTAAAATGGTAAAAAAAATTAATGGTCAAAGGAATAAAAGGCACATAGTCAATAGTCATTTCCAGATATGAATTTGGTGATTAAATAATCATTATAAAAGAAAATACGTTATTAAGTAAAAATTCAAAGGAAAAGAAACATTATAAAAGGAGAATAAGGTACACTTTAGAAAGAGAACATCTCCAGGACAGGCATATTTACCAAATATTATATTTGTACTAAAAATAAATTATGTTCTTGATTGATCTCTAAATAGGTACATAGACAACTTTTAGTTTTATTCTCATTTAGCTCTAAGCAGATTCAACATTTAACGGGTCTAAATAAGATACATGTTAACAGACTGGATATTAAATACAGACTGGATATCAAAAGGATAGGGTCTAAACGCCCCAAATTAACCTATTTTAATATCTCTAATTATATCTATGTAAACGAATACATAAGATAAAAGATAAATATGCGAAAAATGACATTTATGGTGAAGATAGTGACTCTAACTTTTAGGACCGCATTTGTGGGATACAACAAGTTGCCGGTTACATAACACCCAAAATGATGAGTGTAATAGATGGTGATAGTTGAGACAGTGTCCACAAAGTTGAGAGACGTGAACAAGAGAGGCGGCTTTAAAAAAAAATTATTTTTGTAAGTAACACTGAAATATCAACTCCCTTTTTCTTAAGATAGAACTTGATTCCTTTGTAATAATTTACACATGTAATATTTTATAGATTATTTGTAATCTCCCGATTTCTGGTATATGTGGAGAGGTTAAAAAAATTAATTTGATTACGTATGTCACCAAATTATACTTACCTTTTCGGTTGCACATCCAAAAAAAATTCCAGAGTAAGGTCATTCGCGGTATCATATGAGTAAGGTCAAAACACGAGAAACGGTCACGTGGTGATTGCAAAATCAATATATCATGACTTTCAAACATTTCGGTTAATGTTATGACCGTTGAATAGGGATGGACCGACCCATGAACCTAATGAAAGGACATGGATGCTCACTGGTAGAGACGATTGAGATGTTATACTTTTATGCTAGTATTTTAATAACACATTTTTATGTATAATCAAAACTGATGTTTATGTTTCTAATCGTTCTTACAAACTTACAAAAATTGTATCTTTTTTCTAGAAAAGGCAGTGTAAAGTGGAGCATAGGCGCCAACTATAAGTTACCTAGTCCATCTAGAGCGCATACAAAATGGTGAGAGATATTTCAATTCCCCACAAACATAAGGTTAGTGACTTCACACAATAACACTAGTGGATTCGAGACCCAATTCATCATCATTTCTATTGGTCAATATACGTTTCCTTATAAACGTTATTTTATAGGAGACAAAAGTGAAGTAAAAGAGAGTTGAGAACTGGAAAAGAAATCATTCTCTTCTTAAAAATGAGGATAAGATCATCTACAACTACAAGTAAAAGAAAATGAAATTAGTAGCTGTGGACGTAGATGTGAAATTGTCTCTAATAATGACACATAGCTATTAATTTCATTTTGCACGTCTCTTGAATCACTCCATTCACTTTAATGTCAAACGAATAAGTATTAAGTTATTTAATGTGTCATACCTTCATTTAATTTTATTCGGAAAAATATATATTATTGGCTTTATGCTGGTTGTTGGTCAATCACAATTTTGCGTACTAGAACTTCCATTTTATTGTGACATACCGACATTTGTTCCGTGAGAAATTCATTTTTCTAAATTTCGGATACGACGACCATTGAAAGGGAGGACTTTTATTTTTGAAATAAGATTTCAAAGAAGAGTTATGTAAGTAAATACTTTGCTATACTAAAAACCCAGATTCAAATTAAGTTAAAACATAATGAAGTGTATGGAATATCACTATTTATTTCTTTCGTTGTAAATTGATCTTAAAATAGAAACTCATAAAAATTTATAAGTATTCCACATATTTGAGAATTTAATGTTGAGCTGTATTAAGTGAAAATGATATATATGTTTTCTATTAGACATAAAAAATTGATGTTTTATTTTACCATCAAAATCATTATATGTTATAAGGAAGATTTAAATAAATTAGTTAAAGAGACTAACCAGCTTAAAATTAGAGAATTTACATATGGCAAACAAAAAATTTGTGTTCGAATTTCTCTTACAACGTAATCGATATACATATTCAAATTAAGAAAAATAAAAAATAAAAGGAAATTTTAAAATAGAAATTTAAATGTAAAAAATCATCATTTTCTATGAATAAAAAATTATTTCATTCTTCCTATTCTTCAGTTAGTTAGACTAGCTGAAGACAATTGAAATATTTATCCAATGTATCATTATCATCGTCTATATTAGAGTATTAAATTTAGTATGTAATGGCAATGATTCTCTTTCTAAGGCAAATGCGCCAAACCATCTGATACATGGATTTATCTTACGAATTAAACCACTCCCGAACAGCCTATCCACACTCGACCAAGAGGCATCAACTTGACACTTGTTCATTGGTATTAAACTTCGTTTGTGATGGTAAATTGAGCTTTCTAGTTATACTAATTTTTCGGCTTCCTCCACTAGTTGTGCCACTTTCCACGGCTCAATTTCGTGCCGAGCAAGTTGAAAGATGTTAAATATAATAGTTTCTAAGGCCTATGTTTGTAAAATTGGTGGACATTCAAATAGTAAATGGTTGATATTTTCCTAAGGCATGAAAAGCAAACTGAGAGATGACAATCTCTATCGATCTCTATTTAAATTTGATGAGGAACAATGAATTTATGGAAAAAAACGATGAAGATGAGAAGTGAAACAATGACATCAGATGTCCAAAAGTGAGATAAAAAAATACATAAAATCATCTTAGGCAACAACGTGTGGTTCAGATCAGAGATGATGTGAGATAGATTAACTACTCAGCTTGGGTTCCTGTTAATAGATTTCGGCTCTTATAACAGCGATTTCATCTCAGCTACGTCCAGCAGAAGCAGATTAGAGATCAGAAATTTCTCCACAATGGCTCTTTCTTTTATCAATTATTTTTATTAATTTTTTTTTGGGTCAATAACAAGTTATAATTAATGATAACTAAAAAGGGGCATTAAGCCATACAGGAGGAACTGAGTTCACGTAGACTAATTCTGCCGGAAAAATTCTAGTAGAGCGAGCAAGTTGGTCCCCCTTTCCATTATCCGTTCTAGGAATAAGTTTAATGTGAAAATTGATGAGGAGCTCTTTCCATCGTTGATTAGAAATTATTATATGCCAAAAACATGTAAAATTGGCATTTAAACTTTCAGTTTTACCATTTAATTTTACAATCAGTATAGGAAAATACTTTTTAAAAAAACTTCTTGCGCATAGAGGATCAATAATCTGGTAGAATTTTATATTTTTACCAAATTTCCTCTTATTGTATTTATGATTTTATAGAATGTTATAAAATTTTATCTTATTTTATTCAACATTTTCTAAAGTTATTAAAATCTCAAGGTTACTAAATTAGTTATTTACAAAAATCTTTTAATCTCCTTTTATTGGAAATAGAGTTTTCTTTTAAAAAATATATTCGTTTCATATTATTTGATGTTTTAGAGAGTATTTTTGTGTCTCAAATTATTTGATGTTTTGATATTTTTATATTAACTTTAACTTTATTGAAAACTGTGTGATCAATTATATCTTATACTTTTCTTTATAATTGGTTGATTTTTTTTTAAATATATTTTTAATGATACTTTTTAAAAAAAAAAGATGCATGTCTTAATTCCTGTGCTTTCACCCAAAATATCAAGTAAATTGAAATAGAAGGAGTATATAAAAAAGAATTTGGAATGATTTGGTGACTGTTTTTAGATAAATGATAATTGATAGAAATACTATTTCATAGTAATTATTTAAGAAAATTTGGAATGAAAAATTTAATTAAATGATTTTGGATTTTTAAATTCTTAAAATCTTCCTAATATTTGAATATATCCATATATATCTAAACCACAAATCCATTATGCCCTAATATACTTATAATTGTTTACCCAAAACTATAAATCGATCACATTGCCATACATGTGAAAACAACTTCCAAGTCAAAAAAAATAATATATATATATATATATATATATATATATATATATATATATATATATATATATATATATATATATACTCTAAAACACTCCACTATACAAAGGCATACACAAGGTATCTGATTTTTCTTTGTATTAATATTTTCTTAATTTAATATTTGAAATAGATATATAAAAATTATCAGTATTTTTATGTATAATAAAAAAAGTGTATATAATGTCAAAGCATATAATCACATCTTATAACTACTTATTAGTCTTAAGTTTGAGTTAGTGAGATACAATAAATCAAATATATTTTTTTAATTTTAAAGCTTGTTTGCCTTGATGGAAAAGATTATATATTGAATTCATTCTTTATTTTATGACTAGTGTCTTGCTACAAATCTGTATGGGAAATTTGAATAAATTTGACACTTGAGTCTATTAAAGAGCTTGGTACAAAAGTTACATTTGAAAATGTGTTAGTTATTTTAGAAAAAAAAATATAGAGAAGGAAAATAAATGAGTAAGATTGTAAAGTTGAAAAATAGCTGAGACTTATTTCAAAAGATGTTGGAAATAAAATTTTATAAAAAAAAAATCAGATTATTGAGTTGTAACAAAAAGTTTGTGTGAGAGATTAATTGTGATGTGCAATATGCACGTTGTCGGGAAGATGAAGAAACAGCTAATCATATACTCCCTCCGTTTCATAAATAGAGTCATTTTAGAGTTTTATTTTTGTTTCACAAAAAATGTCACTTTAGATTTCCAATACAATTTTGCTAATAAAATTCCAAATTAAACCTTGTTATATTAAAGTATTAATTAGAAAGAGAAATTTTGTTAATATATTAATGAGGTATACAATAGACTTTTTAATAGTTTTCTTAATATGTGTGAAAAATGTAGAATGACACTCTTTGTAAAACAGAGGGAGTACTATTTTGGTATCCTCCGATTACATAAACATGAGATTTTTCACAAGTTTTATCCAATCCAAGAGCCTTGTTAATGTTTTCGTTAATGTTTTCGGTATTTTCAAATATGGATTACTTATTCAGGAGATTTTTCTTCAAATAATTTAAATCGATATTTTTTCATGAATGTTATGGTATTTCTCGAATGAGTAGAAATGATAAATTATACAGTAATATTGATCGAGACCTCCAGAAAATTCTTAAAATTACATAAAAAATCATTATTATAAGAAAAGACCCAACTACCATAAAGTAATAATTTAGCACAGATTCACCTGCATATGGAATTTTCAAGGGTATCCAATTTGGTTAAAAGTGGAATATGGTGTGATATATATAGCTCATGGAAAGAATGAGATTTTTTTTAGGACAAGATCAGTTCTAATCAAGAGAGAGTGTGTGATTGATGAGGGCGAGAAAGATCATAAATAATCTTTTATCATAATTCGAAATGCTAAATTGAGTTAAGGAAATGTATGCAGTGTTGGTTTAGGTAAGAGAATGGGCGGTGCGACCTTCCAGGGCCCATAAAAATGAGATACAAAAGGACCGTAATTCTTTTATATATTTTTCTTAATTTTTTTTTAATAAAAAAATGTGTTTATAGCATAAGAATATGTCCAAACGTATAAAAATCTAATAAACACAAAAAGAGCTAAATGGCCCAAAGGATCCATTCAACTTTGAGCCGGCACTGAATGTGCCATTCATGCATTTAAACGAATGAAAGTAACTTTCACAGCAGATTATTCATAGTTAGTGAAGATGGTGTCTCAACCACATCAATGAGTTGATTTTTTAGTTCATTTAGATGAATTAAAAAAAAGGAGTTCTTCAACACCTTTATTAATTCTCTAATCCAACGAGCAAACAATACAAAAGCGATAAATTAGCATGGAATGCTCACATTCAACAGTCATTTATAATTCATAAAGATTTTGTACCACCAACTTGGTTACCCAAATCGTTGTAGATATATTTAAAAAAAGTTCAAGATGTTTAGTCTATCTCTCATTCAATTAAATGCTTAAATGTACTTCAAATTTTAAATTAGATAATAGTAGTAAATAATGAACTACATGCAAAAAAACTCTTAACAAAATTAAAATGGATAAAACGGATGAATAGTTAAATATAGTATAACATGTACAGATTAATAACAATTAATAATTTATTAATTTATTAAATTTATTTGTTTCTAAATAAATTTTTATTTAATTAATTTATTTCTAAATTAATATAGTTTTAAATTTATAAAATACTATCATTTCAAAGTTGCTAATTTTATTAAAAAATTATTGTAATTTAAAATGGTTAACTAAATAACAAATTTTTGTGAGCAACATAATTACTAGGGTTGCGAATTATTTCTTTATTTATTTTTAATTTTTAATGTTTAATAGGGGGATAAGTAAGTGAAGATTATGGATGATGCTCCATACGAGATGATAAACATTGGGACAAGATATGATTTGCATAGAGATGTAAAAAGATGTTTCATGTGGGAACATGTCTTAGTGGAAATAACCTTAAATAGAGACAGCATTCTGAATTAAGGCCTATTTTGCCCATTTTACCCTACCTGTTCTTGATAATAATACTGCTTCGGTGGCTTCATAGTGGGAGTTCCATCAACAATTCACAAATTATGGGTCTAAAAGAAAAAAAAAAAAAATATATATATATATATATATTAATTTCTAGAGGCTTAGTAGTACTTATCTATTATCATTGTGTATATGTGTTTGGTTCTTGTTAGAAACAAAAAAAAAACAGCATTAATATGTGTTAGTAATTCGATGTAATTGAGTGATTTGACTTCAGACAAAAGAGCAAAGACTGAGATGTGTGACACGGGAACTCCACTTCTTCTGTCTCTCCGGTCGCGTACACATGTCTAGTTTTATTCGAATCGTATCGTTGGACCCTCATCGTCTTACAACATTCACATAACAGGATACAGTGTGCTTTTAGTGTAATTAAGAAAAATAAATAGACCGTTTTGGTGTAATTAACAACTAATAAGTAAATAAACTATTGAGAAACTAGCTATAAAAATCTTATATTTTGATGAATGTTCAGCAAATACATTGTTTTCTATGCCAATCGTTTTATTCATGGTTTAGAAAAGAATTTAGATTTTAAGTACATACTTAAAATATAGCATTTTGTTTTGTTTTTTCTTATGTCATGCTTGTAAACTCTGCCGTGTTGCTTTTTATTTGTTGCTAATGTTATCAATATATAATTTTTGATTGTATTGTAAGGTTCAAGCTCTGATTTGATCTAATCTACTTAAGTCTCTTTTTTACTTGGTTTAGATCGAAGAATAAAAAGATGAAGAAACTAAAAGTAAACACATTGGAGATTATCGAGTTCAGGGTTAACCATCACTTATATTTCGTCGAAATATTTGAAATCCACTAGAACCACATCAAAATCTTGAGCCTTCTCTTTACAACTCTTTCACCGATCTAGTATACATTAGTCATTTACAAACGATCTCACATGTGCATAAAGGTTGCACACATGTCCCAGGTCCACACTGAAATAGTCAAGACCCTCTCCTTATTTTAGATACTTTGACACATTTAGAAAAATTTAAAAGGATTAATTAGGAACATCAAACTTCAATTCTATATATTGTCTTTTATATTATAACTTGTTATGAGACACTCTTCATTGTATCATGCTGATCTTTTTTTATCTTTCTCTGTACATGATCACAACTTAAATTGTATTCCCATTGGTATTGCCACTAGTTTTGGCTAATCCATAATCAACAGTGGAGGTAGACCTGGGCAAAATACCTGAATACCGAACTGAATCCGAACCAAAAAGAGAATCCGAACCCGAATCTGAATCAATGAAATATCCGAATAAATCATAGACTTCTATATTCGAAAAACCGAACTGAAAACCGAATAGATATCCGAAATATTTGAAATACAATTATATACCTAGAATATTAATTATATTTAGACTTGATATAACATATTTATCCAAAATCATTATTATCATTCTGAATATATTAATTAATTTTAGACTAGAATAAATAAAATATCTAAAATAAGTAAAATATATTAAAGTTTTTATCTATATTTGTCAAAATTTAATTATTTTTAACAAATTTAATCAATTTTTAAAAAATAAATTTTCGGGTATCCGAACCCGTACAGAAATTATAAAATACCCGAACGGGTTATATATTTCTAAACCCGAAAATCTAAAAATCCGAAAAATCCGAACCGAATCTGAACAGATATCCGAACACCCAAACCTAAGCGGAGGTACGTTGGGGGTGGATGGGGCAGCTGCCCCCTCTGAAATAACTATAATCAGTGTAAATTATAAAGGTAATTTAATATTGTCCCCATACATAGCAACTTTTTTTCCTTCTTGAATTTATTTGTTTCTATTTTTTTTTTAATAATCCAATTTCTATATATCGATGCGTGAGATATGTCCTTCATTGAGATGCCTATGTCATTATTTGCAATTGTAAACAGTATATAACTGAGTATATAACTGAAAATACGTCCATATGATATACGGATTCAACTAACGGCAATCATAGATTCTCATTATTAGTTTTTTTTTTTTTTTTTTTATCTACGATCAACTAATAAGCACAAACAGCAAACATGTATCACACCCTAATTATTACAAATTGAAACAAATATGTTGTAAGAAAAATCTCAATTCACCTTCCACAGGTTCCACATGCAACAGTTTTATCTCTCTTTTTTCTTTTCTTCAAGTACTACTCGCTGACACCCATCATTTTCCTTTATGTGCATTGGGTCTCTGGATACTTGAGATGTCAAAGGTTGTACAAAAATATGAAGCAAAAAAAGTCAAAGTTATAAACACTGAGAGCAACAATTCATCTATATATTGGAACTTGTAATGCCAATATTAGATAGTGTCACAAGCACTAATTAATAGCTCCTTATAATTGTAGACAAAAGACTCTGTAGAACACTAAGAAGGTAGAATAGGGGTCCCCTCCTCTTCTTCCTCCATGTGATACCTCGCTTTATAAGCTTCTCACAATTTTGTGGTTTTGCTTATCCCCTTTTTAACAATCATGCATCTTAGTTTTGTACATTTCTGTAATGTTTTTCTTTTAAAATTTTATATATCGTGGAATAACTCAAACCCATTAACTAAAACCAAGCCAAAACCGGATCAAGTAAACCCAAGCAAGATGGTATAGTGGTAGCTGGGTCAAGACCTGGCAGAATTTATATATAGATTTTAACTCTGTTAAACTATTGTAAGGTTACAACAAATGTAATTTCGGAATCGAATCCCACAAATACTAAATATTACATTATAATATTTTTAGAATGATAATTGAGTGCAACATAACAATGAGAATTACTAAATATCGATAATAATGCAATTAACCAAGACATCAGTTCAAAAATATTTAGCATGAATTCAAAGATGATGAATCAGAGAAATTATTTATGGACCAATATAAATATAATTCTCGAATTCAAAGCACAAGTTTTATAATTTATCCACTGTCACAGAATCAACTATCTTGTTTAACAATCAGGTGTTTAAAAATTATAGACAAACATTAATGCTCAAGTTCAATATATTCACAAATTATCTTACCATCAGTTTTTGTTACCCAAGGACAATTTGTTGACATATGTCTTATCAAGCAATTTAAATCACTTTTAATGAATATATTTAACCATAACTCAGAGGTTGGATGATCAATTCAGCCCAAGCAAAAACTATAATGATAGGTGAAGATATCATAAGATAAGTTTCTATTTAGATCTGATTCAATAATTTATAGATTCTCTTGAAAATCTTTAACATAACTGGAGAATTACTCAGACATAACAATAGAAAACAACAATAAGATAAAGAGAAATTCATGATAAAAGATATAAAAATTCAAAGGGTTTAGAAATCTTCTTAGAAATTGAGAGTTAGAGTTTCGTCTTCCTAATCTTACAAGATGAAAAACTGTTGTAGTCTCAATAGACAAATCAATTATGTCTAAAAGATGATAGAAAATAAGCATAGATCTAAAAAATGATTGAGATCACATTTGGGGTGATGGGTCGAAATAAAAAAAGTTAGAAATCCTCTTTTCTCTTGTAAGGTTGGATCGGTCAGTCTGTCAAACTGGATCATGCTGGATCGATCGGTCTTAGAAAAGATTGGTCCCTCCTGGACCGACCAATCTTTCATCTCTCGGAAAATTTCTCTGTTTTTTCATTCGTGTGGGTTTAAGTTTGCATCTTAACTTCACTTCGTCTTTTTTCATTCCAACACTGTCTTTCAGTCCATTTTTTGACCTCCAAATAATTTTTCATAAAATCTAATTTAATGGATCAGAATTTATTTTCAACAAAATTATCAAAAACAATATGTACATCATTGCCATTACATCATTTTTTTAAAGTTATAGACTTATAGTAATTCTGCAAATTGATTCAAACTATAAACGAGATAATAACAACAAATTGAAGTATTTCTTCTTTATATTAGTAAAAATAAAAGGAAAGTAGAATAATAGTAATAACAAAATAGAGTACAACAAAACAAACTTATGATGTATATGGTCAGACAGAGTTTTGTTTTCACTTCTTTCTCCCTTAGCTATTTTGGAGAGCATTTCAGCCTGCTTGTGATGATGAAAACATGTCAACGTGACATAGAATAAGTTTAATTAAATAGATCAAGAGTTTTTAAGTACAATAAATATCCAAGAATAGTGTGGTGTTATTTTTTTCTTTTTCTAGTCTGAAAATTCCTAGTCTAGAATCATACATTTATCTAGAACAGAGTTTAGCTTTTAATAAATTATCCCTATTAACCGGAATCAAACTCTAGTCCCCCTAAATGTCTCCATCTTCGGCTTACATAGATTCAACCATTAGCCCAACTTCAGGTTGATATAGTGCCTTGTGTTTTAAGCTAATCATACACTACAAAAAGCTCATGTATTTATCAAAGAAACAAAAATTACCACTACATTGCTAAATGAACATAAAACGGATATTTCATCTTTCATAGCAAAATTACGGTGGAATAAAAACGTAAATTCAATCATAATTTATTGATGAAGTAGCTATTTTGCCCATGAAAGAGTAATAATTTAATTTTTCGTTAACCTATCAAATAACTAAATAAATATTATGCCAGACATGATAGTCGTTACTCAATGCATACAATTACATTCTAGACAAATTCTACTGTTTATAAGCATTTGGACCTTTGTTATATCTACCCAAAAAAGAATGGTGGAAACTAGCTGGTAGACCACACATTCCCAAAATGGGGAGGCCAAAATGGTTAAGTGTATGCCCAAAATGGCTAGTGTTTGAGATATGTGTCGTAATATCTTTGGTTCTTTGGCAATTAAGGAATGTCCATTTATATTGAAATTGTCTTAAAATAGAAAAAGGCAAACTGTCATTGGTCATTTCAATAACTTATAGGAAGTGTGTAATTTATTTCAGAGTTACTTTCTTCTCTTTTACGGCCACATTGTAATGTATGACGAGGTTGAAATTTCAAATGTTATCTATTTTGTTTATTGGAATTTTAAACATTGAGATTTAGATATTCTTTTTTTTTGTTCACATCATTAAAAATATCTAAAATGGTTCAAAATTTTTGAATTTAGAATACCAAATTTACATATATTATGTCAAATGAATAGAAATAATTAGTTTATATCAACTTGTTTGCATTAAGTTGATTGCGCATAGAATAAACGACATAAAAAAAATTATTTATTCTTTACTAATTCTTCTGAAAATTTGAACAGAACCAAACATTCCTTCAATACACTATCTGCAACAATTCAAAATATTTCTTTTGCAATACCTATTGTCATCTTTTGTTATACTATCATGCAATGCTTTAGAGACATTGTGAGTGATTGGAAGATCCTCCAAATCAATAATTCCGTTTATTAATTCAATGTTCATAAATGTGTTATTAGGTCAATCAAATATACATGATAAAAACATGGATAATATGCTAGATTTTGGGGGATTAGTTTTGTCATTTAAAAATATGAAAATAAGATATATATATATATACTATATACTATATATATTGTTATATGTGTGTATTGTTTCCAAAGAATAAGACCATATCGTAAACTTCAAAAAAAAAGAAAAATAGGACCATATTGTTATACCTAGAACTATAACGCCGTGACTGTTTTTTCTTGTGAATATTCACTTATATTGGTCCATGGCAGGCGTATGTGATCCACGTTAGTCCAATGGTCGATTCGCTATTTTAAAATTTTTGGAATGAGTTTTCGTCTGATCCTATAAATCACCACACATATTTTTTCATATATTGTTATAATTTGTATGGTATCAAAACTCAAAACACAGTGTAGTTTTTTGGCTAATGAGTGATTGACAGTATCTTAGACATTTGCTTAAAAGGATAGTGATCTCCCTTAATAAACAACAACCGACGCTATAAAGAAAATCAAATTCATCCAAAAAATTCATATGGTGATAACATGATTTTACTGTTGCCATACCGGAAATTATACACACATATATACTACAACCAATATTTAGATTTTTATTTTTGTTGTATAAATTTTCCTATATATCGATGCTTTGTTTCTTGTCTTTCAAAATTTTGCTTTAGTTTTTATGGGTTTCTTCTTTTGTAATTAACAGATTAGTAATAACTTGTAATCATTAAAAATGTATAATGGGGTAAATTTTAACATTTAAGTTGTTAAATGTCAATTTGTTTGATAACCAAATTTAGATTTGTAATTAAGAATATAGTACATATAATGAGCTAATAAACACAATAATCAAGAAGTATATTTTTTCTAGACAATATTGACCCTAAAATGAAAATAAGAAAGAAAAAAAAAAAGTAAGATGATGTTACATGTTTGTTTAGCCACTCAATAATAGACGTACTATTCTATAAGATCTATCATATGGACTGACTATATCCGACGTAGAGAACATAATAAAATTTTTCACACCTACATGCAAGATTCATGTTAAAATAAATAAAAAAACATATACATGCAAAAGCAACACAATAAGATTTGCGGCATGCAGATTCAAGTGTCGATCCATGTCTGTTTGGCCATAATATATCATATGTGAATAATATATGTAAGTAAAAACATGTTATGTTATATAAAACATATATAATATAATGCCAGTCTTTCTGTAGAGATCAAATCTATACTACATATGAAATGTGTACAATGGTATAGATTTGAAACATCAAAGTTAATCAATTTATTGAGCAATTGGTATCCGTTTTAGAAAATTCAAATCATAATATATGCCAGAAATGTTCGTAAACTACTAAAAATAGAAAGAAAGAAAAAAAAAGGAAAGAATAAGCAAACATGTGTTAATAAATGCTGGGTATATAAAGGTATTTTGAATATATTGTAGAATATATAAAGAATATTATGATTAATATTTTATTCATTACACACTTAATTAAAAAAAATTGTATTATTAGTTCTAATCTCTCAATTTTTAAACACCCAAATTTTGATTTTATTTATTTATTGAGATTTATATAACATAATAAATTCTATATATGAGGTAAATATAGAGCGTCAGTTATTCGAATCAATTTAAAGCATTAAAGAAAATTCATCATGTGTTTCACATGTTTATACACTTTGTAGGTGGAATATAATATTTTTGGCTTTTCTACCGTCCACAAATTTGAAACATACATAGATCACCTTATCGAGTCTCCTAAAATGAAGTTTTAATTTTGCAGGTAAAACATAATATTCTGGTTATTACGTCAAGGGAATAAAGTAAATATTCGAACAGACTTAGCACACGTCTTAACTAAATTCCTATTCTCTTGGTTGATTTATGAAGTCACTTTTGCAACACAGTGTGGCCGAAAAGAGAAAACTTAATTAAAAAGTCAAGAGAACTTCGGTCAGTGATACACTGATACATGAGGAATGAAAGTACTAAATGATTGCAGCAGATAAAGCATTAATATTTATAGGATTAGTACGAAATAAATGACGTTAATGCGTTTAGTACGTTTGGTGGAGATTACGTGAAGCAATTAAAATCAAATTACATAGATGAACCCAAAATGAGAGCTATCTTCATCGACTATATATAGTGCCACCTCAGACCAATTAAAAAAAATTTATTATATCTTAAATTGATTATTAAATTGGTTTTGTTTGAATATGGTCAACACAATTATTTATTTAAATTTTTTACAAATATATGTATGAGTAAACTCAATCCGATTCCTGCTTTAAAATCAAAATAAGTTTTAATATTTGAAACTATATAAGAGTTAAACCTTACCAAATTCATTCCTAAATTAATATCAAACCAACATCGTAATATATATATATATATATATATTCAATATAAAGTTCAGTTAATACATTGATATAAAAAATGAAAATATTTATATACATCTTCAATTGGGAAAAGCTCTTTGATTGCATTTAATTTGCTGAATAATTGACTCTGAGCAATGGATTCATCTCCATAACAAATATCCGTAACAAATAGCATAAAACTCATAGTAAGGTATTCAACTTCTTAACATTAACTACAAGGAAAATCCATAACGTATTGTTTTTAATTCAGTAATTAACAACAAATCAACAAAATGTAAATAAGAAAGAAAAAAAAGTTTGCATCACGCAGATGTATACCTAGTATTATATATAATGGTGAAAAAATCATATAACAAATTTCAACTAATTTGGGTTGGAAAATTATATTTTTAGATAAGTCATACTGCATGGTGCATGCATCTCTATCTTTGTAATCTACTTCCTATCGAATTCGAATCAAAACTATGCTACAACCGCAGCGCTAAATAACCATATTCGACAGCACTTAGAACTATTAGACTACGTATTTATATTCATATAATTATAGTAATAACGATATTAAAAAAAAAAATATATATATATATATATATTCCACAGTCAGGTTTGATTAAATGTGTGAACGTAATCGTTGGTGTGTATAGAACCGTTGTACTTCACAGTCAAAACCTTGGTTACACTTATACCATTTAGGGATATGCCTACATTTGTGAGCATTGAATCATCTTTTATTTTTATTTCTAATTCTTAAACCATTTACTTACAAATTACAATCTCACACGTGTTCGATGGTAGACAAACTATGATTGAAGTTAAGTTATCGAGACTCAATTTTAAGATATATGATGCTGATATATTTTGAAGTATATTTATAAGTACTATTCTAACAAATCCTAAACGGAATGATCATCACTGCAACCACTATAATAAAATTTACTCGTATATCAAAATTATAATTTGTTTGAATGACAAATGATGATCTTTAATTTGTTGCTTAAAATACGTTAAACTGACAAAATTAATATTATCTAATTAAAAATTTAGAAATTTTCACTAGTTTTATTTTGGAAATTTTTTAAAAATGTTCAAAATTTTCAATGTAAACAATAATTTAACGGAGAAGAGTGAATTCATATTAAAGATTTAGTTTCAGGTTTGAGTTTTAGGTATATGTGAATTCATCCAATAACTTATTTTTTGTTTTTCGTTTTTTTTATATATGAAATTTTCAATTATAAATGTTTTTTCTTAATATTTAATTCAATTAATAAATGAATTCTAAAAAAAATAGAATAAATTTTTTTTTCTTTTGTTCTCATACACATGACCATCTGTCATTTCTTTTCTTTTTTCTTTTTATTTTTTTATGATATGAGAATACACAAATAATAAAAGAAAAACTAAATTTTCTATTGTAGTAATACAAATAGATGAAATATTGTAGTTGTACGAGAGGACCCTTATCATCATTCAACCATTATTTTACGGAATAATTTTTGAATTAACAAAAAAAAAATCACCAAATCTAAATATGTAAAAGTCTATTTTATATTGCTTGATTAACGGTATTTTTGTATATATGTTTTATGTGTTTTATTAAATCTTTTACAATTATTCAGATTGTATACTGCCAAATTTAAGTATAGATTACATATATTAATTGAATTTTCGATCTAAAAGACCCCTCTAAAAGACAGAACACCAAAAAAGAAAATTTCTGATTTTACCTTGGTTTATTATTTTTCTTGTTAGTGCCATCGTGAATAGACTCATTGTGATGTAGGATGCTAGCTCGTGCTATTTGTGTTTTCCTTATGCGCGTAAAAATACAAAACCTGAGGCAATCAATCACCTCAACCATTTTTTCCTATGAACTGGACTAAACATAATTGGTTGGATCAAGCCCTAAACCACCAAATGTTTAAGCCATGGATATATATGCGATTATCGCACTTTAGACAGTGTAGGCTGTGTAGCTGCAACTAGGCCTGGGACGGATCCGGATATCCGGATAATTTAGGGTATCCGTATCTGGATCCGGATCCGCCCGGATATGTAATATCATTATCCGGATCCGGATCCGGGCCTTCCGGATATCCGAATCCCGGATATCCGTCTAAAATTTGGGATATCCGCGGATATCCGGATCCGGATTCAGTAAAAAATAATTTTTATATTAAAATTTTAATAATAATAGACAAATTAAAAATAAAAAAAAGTTTTTAATAATTTGATATCTTAAAATATCAAATAATAAAAAGGTTTAAATAATAAATATAAAAAAAACAGTAAAAAAAATTATGAAATTAAAATGGATTGGCTTACTTATAAAATAAAAATTGTTTAATCTTTTATATATATACGGATCCGGATATCCGGGGTTCAAAAAATCTATTATCCGGATCCGGATCCATAGTTTTATTATCCGGATCCGGATCTGGTACCCCCGGATATTCGGATTTTCGGAGCGGAGCGGAGCGGAGCGGAGCGGAGCGGATCCCGGATTCGGATCTAGATCCCGGATAATTTTTCCAGGCCTAGCTGCAACAATCACAATTTGTCATTTTTGTTGCTAGAGGCACAAAAACATTTACTTTCCTTATGAATGCATGTTGGGTGAAATCACCTAATTAACTCTGAAAGGGTGATACAGGAAATGCATATAGTTGTTGTTGTTTTTTTTTCTTTTTTTGTATAAAGGAGTTTCTATGAAAACATTTTTGGTTAGTTTTATTGATAAAAACAATATGATCCGCAAAAGTTTGTTTCACTTTTCCAAAAAGTGAAAAAATAATTTAATTTAATTTTATGGATTTATAATTTGTTACTTATTATACTATTTTGAAAATCGACATTGGAAGCTCAAACTCTGTTTCCTAACCTTACTTATTCTGTTTGTTCTGTTCAATTTGTTCCTTTTGATTGTTTAATACCGAGTCTTCTTCTATGACAATATAATATCTTAATTATCAGCAGCAGAAACCAGTCGTCAATTTCGAAACATATCTCATCCACACCTTGTCCAGTGTCCACACATAAGTACTTTGTGGTAATATTAAATAGCATGTGATATAATGAATGTGAACCTTTTATGAAGACAAGTCGGTGTATTGTATTTGTATATTATTCGTCTACATATAACATAAGGAATAAGACAATATCTATTCTCAGTATTTTTTTCTTTCTCTCAAGCATTTCTAACCTATTTAAGTATTTATTATGGAAGAATGTCAAACTCGTGTTTTACAATGAAAAATAAATAAAAAGAATGTCAAAGTCATGTAGCCAATATTTATTTATTAATTTTATTTTAAGAGTTTCTTTTTTGAGATATTACTATTAGGAAGCGTATGAGCTAGGGTATATTACCCCACCCTCTAATATTCTATATATATGTGCAAAAAACATTCACACCAACACACAACGAGAAAGAGATTCTTCTTTCAACTTCTTAAAAACAATTTTCTTTTTCTTTTTTTGTTGGAGAAAAAAAGAGAGAGAGATGGAGATTGAACCCAAGTTCAAGAGAATATGTGTGTTTTGTGGAAGTAGTGCTGGTAATAAAACCAGTTACAGAGATGCTGCTATCGAACTCGGAGCCGAACTGGTATAAACCCATTTTCTTTCTTCTTCTCTTCCTTCTTCCTTATCTTTAGAATCTTGTTCTTTATTATTCACTTCGTTTTGTATATAAAAGAAAATTATACTTTGAATCTGGAGATTGAACTGTTTATCTTTTTGTTACAGTTTATGAGAAACCCAAAAAAGAGTCTCTGTTTTTCCTTTTCCAGTTTTTAAAAAGTTGAAAATTAAAGAAAACCTATGAAATTCCAAGTTTCTGGGAAGACTCATATCTTAAAAATGGTGGAAAATCAAAACATGATATTCCTTCTATTTCAGATTTTCCATGTATAATTTTAGTTAACTCGGTATTGTTAAATTGGTATTTGATCAAAAGAAACTAAAAAACAAATAATGTAGAGATAGCTTCTACAATTTCTTGATATTCTTGTATCACTTAAAACATCTTATAAACGATTTTTATAATGATTAATGAACCTATAATGAGTTTTGGTCCGAACAATATATGAGCTGTGAGGTACATTTTTTTTTCACTACCAAAAATACTATATTCTTTTGTTTTGACGCTTTTGTAAGTACAAATGTTTTTCTTTCGTTAATCGCTGAATATCAAATGTTGAATCTCAAATAAATTTAATTTTTTTTTCCGTTGACCAAATAAAAGTTGAGTTTTACAACTTGCTCGGAAACGGGTTTACTCAATTGACTTGTCGTTACTAAAGCATTTTAGCCATTTAGAGTTAGTGGAGTCAACTATTCATATATGTATATATATATAAGAGATATAATTGCCCATTATCTTCTTTATATGATTTTTATTTGAAAGAATATTATCGTCAGTTTGTACGTACTTACTACTTACTGTGGTCACTGGTAGAAATATAGTTTCAAAGCTTTTGAAAAATTGAAATTCAAAAGTATTTTAGATGAAATTATGATGGGAAAGCTCATACTTTTTTTTGTTTTACCTTCTTTTTTTTGTTTTCATGTACTTTCGTAAGTACTTTTACCAGAAAATGTGATTATGGAGTTTCCACCTTTATAGTTTTTTCTACACTATTTTATCCACTATTACATGTATGTTTTTTTTTTTCTCTTTTGTCGACAGTTGTATTTACTAATTAGCCATGACAACGACAACTAAATAGTACTAAAAATTACTAAAATTATATGTTTTTTTTTTCCTAGGTATCAAGAAATATCGATCTTGTCTATGGTGGAGGGAGCATAGGTTTAATGGGTTTGATTTCTCAAGCTGTTTACAATGGAGGTCGCCATGTCATTGGGTTAGTTTTTTTTACATTTTTTTTTTAGTTTTAAATTTTCTTTAGTCATTAAAGTTAAAACGAAACAATTAACAAAATGGATAATTTGGGGCATACGTGTAGTATTTGTGACGTTTGCTTTTTTTAACCAACTTTTTTTGTCTTGTTACTGTCTTCAGGGTTATCCCCAAGACACTGATGCCAAAAGAGGTACGTCCGAAAGATAACTCCAGAATAATATTTATTATTATTGTTTTTACCACTTTTATAAAACAGATAAAAAAAGAATTTTGAACTGATTGCTGGTAGATAATTCAATAAGAACATCAACCTCATAAATGTTATCTTTAAACGCGTATTACATATTTGTCTTATATTAGAGAGGGTTTCAATTGAGACAAAAGAGTCCCAATTTATTGGACGGTGATATTTTCATGTTTTCTTTATCTTTTATTTTTGTTATAATTTTATGTTTTGAAATGTATAGTTAAATTTAGAGTTTTGTTAAAGAAGAAGAAGTTAGTTTAGAGTTTTTGAATTAATTAAAACAATAAAAATAAAAGTCACCAATCATGTTGCCCAAAATATGATTAGCTTTCTACGAAAGGGGTCAAAGTGATAAATGTAAGACAAACTCCTTGAGAGACTAAATCATCATTACATATATCCTTTCTCACAACATAATGGGCTAAAATATGATTGCATATAGATAAATTACAATGTCGAATCCCATCATTTATTAGATTTCACAAAAACTAATAATATAAATTTTTTTGTGGGAGGAAGAATACCATAAAACAAGTGGTGTGAGTGTGTAAGACTTTTGTCATTTTGTTTTGGAATATACATAAGACACATACAAGTGGTGAGTGAGTGGTAACAATAATAATAATAATTTCTAAATTTGTAAAATGTGAATAAAGATAACAGGAGAGACAGTAGGAGAAGTGAAGGCAGTAGCAGACATGCACCAAAGGAAAGCTGAAATGGCTAAGCACTCTGATGCTTTTATCGCTTTGCCTGGTTGGTTCCTTTCTTCTTCTTATCCAATTTTTTAATTATTAACTATGGTCTTTCATTAGCAATATTGTACCGTTGTGGTACAACGTGTACTGTCTCTTGTGTCACCTTTCCATAACATGGTGTAAGGATGATGGTGCAAGAGTTTTTTTTATTATATCATCATCATCGTTTACTACAAATTCTTACCGTTTTTAACTATATATTTCTTATTGTTATGTTGTTATTTATTAGATTCTATATAAATTCTGATTATTAAATGAGAACTAATGGTGGATATTATATATATATGTAGGTGGATATGGGACACTTGAAGAGCTTCTTGAAGTGATCACTTGGGCACAGCTTGGAATCCATGATAAACCAGTAATCATTTTGCCTCCATTTATATTAACATTATATATAAAATTATTCAGAATTAATGAATTTTATCTAATGATCGTATAATTTAAAAATGAATGTGAAGGTGGGACTATTGAATGTGGAAGGATACTACAATTCATTGTTATCATTCATAGACAATGCAGTGGAAGAAGGTTTCATTTCACCAACTGCTCGTCATATCATTGTCTCTGCTCGTTCTGCTAAAGAGCTAGTCAAGAAACTTGAGGTACTATTTTGTTTTTTCTTTAATTAACTAGATTTTTTTCTTGTTATGATTAGTTTGTAAATGTCTCTTTTTGGTTTTAAAATATAGGAATATGTACCAAGGCATGAGAAGGTAGCCTCAAAGAAAAGCTGGGAGATGGAGCAAATTGGGCTGAGTCCCACTTGTGAAATCTCAAGATGAAAAAGGACTAACTCCTTAATTAGGATAAGCCCAATTGAATGTTTCTCCAAATTGGGTGCCTTTTCATTGATTGTAAACTTACTCCCAGCAACCGGAAAACACAAGTTGACTTTCTTTTTGTGTAGTTGATTCTGTTGTTTAATGTATTTTTTTGTTTTAGGTTTTTATTTTCGGAAAAGAAAGGAGCGCAAATGTATGTTTTTTTTTTTTGTATTCTTGTACTATGTTCCCACGGAAAACTTAATCTGTCGGGGTTTATTTTTGTTGTTGACGTCGAGTTATATTGATTTTTTTTTCTTTTTCGAGTTATTTTTTTATCGTGAATTTGTGATTATTATAAAATAAAATTTCATAGATTTATGATAATTTAGATGGAAAATTTCACCCACAGATCGTGAATAAATGTATGGTTGCTGTTTTAAAATTTAAGGTAAGAAACTAATGCTTCATCCAATCAAGATATCTAGTTTTTTGCTATTTAAATAAAAGATAAACAAATAGAAAAACCCTAGTTTATGAAACATCCATAATCAATTCATATTTTAAAGTATAACAAAGTAAAGCTAAAGACTGTACTAACATGGTTTTGTCCTTAAGATTTCATGGTACAATTAAAAACTATAAACTAATATTAAGTAAAAAATTATTTGAGATACAACTATATGATATTTTTTTAATTCTATTATATGGTACTGATCTTTATCTTAGAGGGATAGTATAACAATTTTTAATTTCATCATAAAATGATTTTCAAAAAATTTATTTTTCTAATGTCGGAAAGAATATATGAATTCATTATGTAACATGAATCAAATGATCTATTAAGACAGGTTAGATGAGTCATGTATGAAAGGTCCTAATTCTAAAAAAGAGTGATCCACACAGAACATCAGTAGCAAATAAATAGGCAACTGTACAGCCTCAACAGCCCAATCCCTAATCTCAAAGAATTAGCTAAATAAGTGTATCATTTACGATTTTCTCATCATTTAACAATAGGATTATGGTCAAACTTATGGTCAAACTTATGTTCAAACTTTGTATTTCAAAGTAATTAATATCTTATGTCTACATAATGAAAATAACAACTCATGATGCATTGGAAAGATGAAAGTATCAAGACTGCCACATGCATACTTAATATGCTGCTTTCGATTCGTACACGGAGACGATTCAGTAACACAGGAAGTTCTTTTCGAGTAACTGGCACAAACAGTCAAAGAAACTACATGAGAAAGTAGTCGAAGTACATGACCCGTTGAATGGATTCAACACCCAACCCAACAATCCAATATTATATTTATAGCTAGGCAAATTCCATAAATACATTGTTTCCTCCCAAAGGGGAATGAATTTACATATTTTTTACTTTGGTTCAACTAAGTCTTGTTCTCTCTTCCCACCATTTTTCGGATATTTCATCTTTTGATTGAGATCTTCACTTTCAACATGTTCATTTTTATCCACAAAACTCACTACTAAAAGTGCAACCACAGAGCATTTCTTTTTTTACGAATCCAATTAAGCCTCCAAATACCTACTTTTGTTTCATAGTTTTCTGATCTTCCTTTTGATTATTGACATATCTCATAGTCTTTTTTTCTATGTTTTCTAATTTGAACAGTTAATTGGCATCATCATAAACAAAATCTTCACTATCAGATTTTTTGGGTTCTCACATAATGTTTCGTATAACGTGGATTGCATGCAAGAATATAGATTTGACCTGTATTGCATAGACAGACAAAATAAACTTGCAAAAAAATAAATCCGCAGAAAATCCTTATTCGTACCATAACATTAATTAAGTTTGACTTATATTCCTTGATTAAGCAAATAAATCTTCATTAACAATGAATAAAGTAGTAAGTCTTATAAACATCGGAACATGAATTAACAAATAAAAAAAGAAAAAGAAAATCTTAAAATTTTAAATCTTGTTGGCTCGAAACAATGTATTTACAACGATAATGACTTGTATAATAAAAAGAGAAAGGAACAAATGTGTGGACTAATAATGAAAGTTACCTTTTTAATCATATAGTATATATTTAAGTTCAACAGAAAGTTTGGGCCTTTGAGAAAAATTTTAAACCGTTCGCGAAATAGGCCTCTCATCACTCTCTCTCTCTCTCACACTCTCTGCTCTCGGACATAGCCGAAACTCTCCTCTCAGAGATTTCTTTGTCAGATCTCCGAGATCTAATCCTGTAAGAATTCGCATTTTGCCCTTTTATTCAAAATAAAAAAAAATCGCATTTTTCATTACATATATGGATTTTTTCCACAATTTCTTTCAACGATTCGTTTGCATTTTTTCATCTCTTTAGAGCTGAAACTTTTTTGAATTCATGAATCGATTGTGCATGTTTCTTTCTCCATTTTCAAAGTGGTGATTGTGATTGAATTAGATACTTCAGAAAGTTAAAAGATTGTGACTTTTTCAATTTCCAGAAAAAATAAAGAAATCTCTAAATCTGTCGTTATTTTATCGCTGCTCAGTTCTTTTCAGTGTGGTTTTATTGCTTAAAGACGAAGTTTTTTGCTCAAGAATTGAAGATTTGAGTCATAAAGACGAAGTTTTTGCTCAATAACTGAAGATTTGAGTTTAGTATTTGGTGAGAATATTGCAAAAGAAAACAAATGGGAACAATGCACCGAAGGTATGTTTTCCTCTAAGCTGTTTGATTTGTAATATACAAAGGAGTTTTCTTAGAAGATTAGCTTAGTGATTAGCTTTGCAGTGGTGCTCCTCGAAGAACAAACGAAAATGCAAAGGTTATTATTACAACAATCGTGGGAATTGTCTTTGGGACTTTTATTGGTATTACATTACCTTCCGTTTCTTTCAAGGTATGATGTTTGTTCTTCATAGCCTCATAGATATTCTTCTTAACGTTCTTTTCACTTTCAGCTGTTGAATTTTGTTTTGTTTCGTATATATTCGTGCAGATTAACTTACCTTCGAGACTTATATCATCTCTTGATGTAGCCTTGTCTGATGGGAAACTGTTATCTGGTGACAAATCTCCTGAAGCTTTCGGTTCAAGAAAATTTCCTGAGGTATAATATTAATCTTCTGGTTTGTAGTTATAATTCAGTTTTCTTGAATGTAGCAAATTTAGTTGATCAAGAACGAAGTTGATTTGTTAAGTTAGCTTGAAATGTATCATGTTTGTGTCTGTGTGATTGCAGATATATGTTCCGACCAACCCGCGTGGTGCAGAACTACTACCTCCAGGAATTGTTGTGGCAAAAACTGATTTTTACTTGCGCAGATTGTGGGGAGAACCTAATGAAGTATGGACTTTTGATAATCATTTTTGTAAGCATATAGATTATACATGATGATTGAGATTTTTAATAAGTGAAAGTATACCCTTGGCAGGATTTGAAGAAGAAGCCTAAATATCTTGTGACGTTTACAGTTGGGTTTGAGCAGAGGAACCATATTAATACAGTTGTTAAGAAGGTTCTGCAATATCCGCATGTTTTTGTCGCTATTTGTATATTTTCTTTGGTTGATTCATTGAAATCTGACTTCGTGTTCTCATTTCTTGTCAGTTTTCTGAAGATTTCCAAATTTTGCTCTTCCATTATGATGGCCGGACAACGGAGTGGGACCAATTTGAGTGGTCGAAGAGTGCGATTCATATTAGTACAAGAAAGCAAACAAAATGGTGAGTCATCTGGTAGTTTAAAGATGACCGTTCATCAGAGATATTGAAACATATAAAACTTCTTGACTGGTTTTGGCAGGTGGTATGCGAAGAGATTTTTGCATCCTGATGTCGTGTCAGCTTACGAGTACATATTTATATGGGATGAAGATCTTGGTGTGGAGCACTTCAATGCAGAAAAGTAAGTTTACTTGTCTGAAAGAGCAGAATAGTGTCATCATCTTTACATTTTGTGTAATGGAATTTTATTAAAACCTCAGGTACATTCAGTTAGTTAAGAAGCATGGTTTAGAGATTTCTCAACCAGGTCTAGAGCCTAACAATGGACTTACATGGGAGATGACAAAGAGGAGAGGTGATCGAGAGGTTCACAAGTAAGATCCTTCTCTCTATAACCATACTTTGTCTTCTTTCTTTTTGTTCTGAATTAAGAAAGTGTTGTTTTTACTGATGAACAGAGATACTAAAGAAAAACCAGGATGGTGTAGTGACCCACATTTACCTCCTTGCGCTGCGTAAATCTCTTTTCTCTTCTCTTTCCATCTTTGTGCTACTCTCTAGCCCCATTCAAGAGTGTAGTGACTTAGTCATTATTAGTACTGAGTGTTTTTTCCCTCGCACAGGTTTGTAGAAATAATGGCGCCTGTATTTTCTCGAGAAGCCTGGCGATGTGTGTGGCATATGATTCAGGTTTGTGTTTATCTCAGCTCTTTTGTCCAAGTATTTGTGATCAGTACATTAAGGGAACGAGTCTAGTCCTTCAAAGATCAAATTATTGCTTGAGTATTCGAAGTTATGGATTTGTTTCCTGTATGTTTCTGTTGCAGAATGATCTGGTTCATGGATGGGGTCTCGACTTTGCTCTCAGAAGATGCGTTGAAGTAAAGCTGCTTTCACTAGCTTATAGATTATAGTGTTTCTTGGGATTGATAATGATAATAACTATGTGTTTTTGCAGCCTGCTCATGAGAAGATTGGAGTTGTAGATTCACAATGGATCATTCATAAAGTGATACCTTCGCTTGGAAGTCAAGGTAAGTCAGAGAATGGTAAAGCTCCATGGCAAGGAGTGAGAGAGAGATGCAAAAAGGAGTGGACAATGTTTCAGAACCGATTAGCAGAAGCTGATAAAGAGTACCTTGGGAGGATGGTTAAAGGATAAAATAGATTTTTATATATGTTATTATATAGAAGAAGAAAACAAAAAAAAACCTTCCTATGTATATCAAACATTTTACCTTTATTAGGTTTATGATACATGTGAAACCCTTTTTCATTGATATTGTGTGAGATTTATATGCTTTGATTGAGCTTAATGTTATGTTCTATTTGATTTCTTGATTTTGCAACCTAAACACACAAGAAATGACAAGAAGAAAAGATAAATTTGATTAAAATTTTAATTCTTCTTATGGAATTGGAAAATGTGGAACCTAAAATTGAAACCAAAGTGAAATCCTGGTTAAACATCTCAATTATGTTTGATTAAACAGTAGTTGAGATTCTTAATCTTGCGTCACAATTTAGATTTCTGTTGATTTTGAAAGGCCAATAAGAATACCAGACTTACCAGTCTCACGATTAACATTATATATTGCTCAATAATAGATAACGTAAATGGTAGAGAAATTAAGGAGATGGGTATTATTCTTGGTTTGGAGTGAGTGTGAAGCTTTACACCAAATCCAATATTTTATTATATTTATATTTGTTTAATGTTTTACATAATTCTCTCCAAAAGAAAGTCTGAAAAAATTCAGTTTCACCTTCCTTTTTGCTTTTAATTCAAGTCAATTATTTGTTCATAGAAAATCATAATGTCTCCCTTTATTTTATAGATTTCTCTCTTTGGCTGTTTAATTTTCAGTGTTTTTTTATGGTTAAAAGTTTGCTTTCAGATCATTAATTAGTAGTAGCCTCGTATGAGAAAACACATACATTAAGCAACATCATAACAGTTCTTCTCATGTATCTTGTGTGTAATTAAATATATAATGACATAATTAAGAAATATATGAAATTAGGAAGAACAGAACAGAAGACACTGACCTACTAGAAGTTTGGTGTTAGGCACCAACCATTTTTAGACTAACAAAGAAATAAAAACCTCATATCTCTTTTGCATTTTCATTCCTCATCACATTCACAATCACAATACTTCTCTCTCTCTCTCTCTCATCATTATATAAATTTCTCTTCCTCTCTCTTCCTTTGATAGATTTTGTAAGGGTTGCAAAGAGAGAGAGAGAAGAAAATGGGAGAGATGAAGAGTATGCAAATGGGTGTGATTGGAGCATTGTTTCTCTCAGTTGCATCTTCTGTCTCCATTGTCATTTGCAACAAAGCTTTGATGACCAATCTTGGCTTCCCTTTTGGTATTATCACTTTACTCTATTGTTTTCTTTTTTACCTTTTTGTAAAGATGATTGAATCATTCAATCAATGTGACCACATATGTTGTGAATTTAATATTTAAATCAAAACCCATTATTCGTATGATAATTGAATGTTTTGTTGCAGCAACGACACTAACAAGTTGGCACTTGATGGTAACATATTGCACACTTCATGTGGCATATAAACTAAATTTCTTTGAGAATAAACCAATAGACACGAAGACTGTTGTTCTCTTTGGCCTCCTCAATGGCATCTCCATTGGTCTCCTCAATCTCAGCCTTGGCTTCAATTCCATCGGCTTCTATCAAGTATATATATATGTGTTCAATAAATATTATGATATCCTCATCATGTGACATTTATAAGATTGGCCAATATTAATGTTTTTGTCCTTCAATAATGACAGATGACCAAACTTGCTATTATACCATTCACTGTTCTATTGGAAACTCTCTTCCTCAACAAAAAATTTAGGTGAATGTTTGCTTATTTTTTAAGTTATTTCCTGCTTTATGATTATTTACACATTTATACAAATCCTTCAATATGTTGATATTTGATTTTGCAGTCGGAAGATAAAATTCTCATTATTTCTTCTGCTGGTTGGGGTTGGAATAGCATCAATCACAGATCTTCAGCTAAACTTTGTTGGTTCTGTTCTCTCTCTCCTTGCCATCGCCACAACTTGCGTCGGCCAAATTGTATGCTTTACTTCATATTTTTCATATAAAATCAATATATTATAACCGATCCATAATATTAATGTATATATTTAAATGTTGTGTGGTGAAGCTAACAAACACAATCCAGAAGAGACTGAACGTGACATCAACACAACTCCTTTACCAATCGGCCCCGTTTCAAGCCGCTATACTCTTTGTCTCTGGTCCCTTTGTCGACAAGTACCTCACTCGCCTCAATGTCTTCTCCTTCCGTTACTCTCCTATCGTTGTGGTAACTTTTACATCAATATGTTCATTGCATTGTCAATTAGTTTTTAACATAGAACTAGACTATGAAACTTGACCGTGATGAATCATATTGTATCCATGCAGGGGTTCATAACGTTGTCGTGTTTAATAGCGGTTTCGGTTAACTTCAGCACGTTTTTAGTGATCGGAAAGACATCTCCGGTGACGTACCAAGTCTTGGGACATCTCAAAACGTGTTTGGTGCTAGCGTTTGGTTACACTCTACTCCACGATCCTTTCACTCCTCGTAACATCGCAGGGATCCTCATCGCAGTTCTTGGCATGCTTCTCTACTCTTACTTCTGCTCCGTTGCTTCTAAATCCAAACAAGGCTCCTCCGAGTCCTCTTTTATTGTACGTAATCGCGTCTACAAAATAAAAAGATAAGAGATACAGAGTCTTGACGTTTCTATATTAATCGGTTTGGTTTTGTTCATTTTTTAATAGGGGAAAGACAGGGATACGACGCCGCTTTTGAGCCAAGAAAAAGAGAACCATGAAGCCAAGAAATTAGACAAGCATTCTCCAGTATGATTGATTACAACATAAAATAAAGAAGTGCAATTACTTTTTCTTTCTGTATTGCTTCCATAATTCTGTATTTTTTTCCCCATTCATTGATAAAGTTTTTTGTAATTGAGAAGAAAAACTGAAACAGCCAATGGGCCTTTTCTCTTACTTTTTTTTTTGTCTTTTTTTTTTAGTATATTTACAGCTACATTTTTCACTTCTGCCTCTTTCCTATATTACAAGGATATATATAAAGTTTTCTAGATCATTAATCTCTAATTAAAAACAAAAAATACCAAAAAAACAATAGTCACGAAATAATCCTCTCAAGTATTATTTCGTTAACTTTAATTCATTGTTAAACATTATTTTTCATTGTTTCTTTGATTTTCGTTAATCTCTATTTAGAACCATAATGAATTATTAAGTTATTATATTCTTTTTTATCAAGTTTCTAAATCTATAGTCGATATCTTTATGATTTTTTTCTTTATTTTTCAGCATCTATTTTTTCTTTATTTTTCAGCATCTGTTCAATTATTTATTAACTTTTAATTATTGGTTAATATATCATATGATATTATCAGTTATGGTTTATTTCCTTTTTATTTCTTTCGTTTTGACTAATGCTATATATTTTTCTGTTTTATTTGATTTTCTTCCATTTACAGCATATCTACTATTGATTACTAGTTGATCTCTTAGCTATTTTTGATTCTTTTTTTATTTTGATATTTTCTAATTTCATATATATATATTCACTTATACATCATCATTATCACACTCATTGTCACTTTATTTTCAAGCTTTTCTATTGTATCATAAAAATGACGAAAGCTATTATTCTTGCTATGTTTATGGTCATCTTTGTTTTAGGTTTAGTTTAGACATCAACATATACAATAATTTTCATGTTTTATTTATAATATTCTTATTCCACACTAAATTTTACATAAAAAACTGAAATTATGTTTCAAATATTTATTTTAGGAATGGCGACAAGGGAAACGCTTGGAAAAAAATTATGTCATGACTATATAACAGAACAAGATGGATGTGAATCTATGGTGTGTGCAGCTCAGTGTTTTTCGAAGTGGAGGGCATTCAGTGGTACAGGCGAATGTGTGAGTGTAAAACAGAAGACATGCGTTTGCACCTATAATTGTAAATGATTTGCTTTTCTTTTTTTTTGAAACTTAATTTGCTTTTCTAATCCACAAATCATAATCAATTACAGTAATAAAATTAAATTTTCATCAATAGAAAAAATTAATCTCAGGTTAAAAAGTACTGCAGCTTTATATATTTTTGTATGAAATGGAGATTATAATTTAAATAATTAGATATAAACTATAAATGACTATTTTTTATATATATGTGCCATAATCAAATGTTTATTATTTATGTTAGAGTGATCATTATTAATATATTTTATTATAGAAAATTTGATTCCTTCAAAATAAAGTTAACATGTTACAGTAAAATAATTAAATATTTTGATATGTGTCAAATTTATTATATAGAAAGGAAAAATATATCAAATCTAATATATAATATATAAATTAGTTAATAAAAATAATATAATTTAAGAATAAATATTCAATAAGATCAAGGTTTTGATTGATGACTATAAAAAATGAATGATATAATAAAAAAAGGAATAAAACGAAAAGGAGGAATTGTTCCTCATTGTTTTAAAACAAGAATAATTTAAAATTATTTAAATATCAAAAGTGAATTTTAATATTTTTTTCTCATTGTTCCTCTTCAATTTTGATGAGGAAAAAATTGTTCTCTATTTCCTCTGTCAAAAAAATTAGAGGAATGAAGAGGAAAAACATGTCTAAATTTTTAATTTTCATTTTCTCCTGTATGGTGTAAATTTTGAGGAAAATCACATTCTCCTTCATTTTTTTTTTTAAATAGATCACTAATTGAAGTCTAAGATACTAATCATAATAAAAAAGATTACTACTTCATTTCCTTAATCAGAAAGAATATAAAATTATTCAAAAACAAATTTAATATAGAAAAGAAAAAAAAATATGTAAACAGATAAACATGATTAGTACTTCATTTCCTTAATCAGAAAGGATATAAAATTATTCAAAAAGAAATTTAATATATAAAAAAATAAACAATATGTAAAAAGATAAATAAAAAGGATAGATAATTTAATTAATATTAAAATTATATAATTTAATTATTAATATTTAATTAAGAATAAGTTAATAATTCTAATAAATTATTGCTTTTTATTTGTTAAGAAATTATTTAAAATGATTATTTAAAAAAAAAATTATAAACCACAACGAATTATAAATACTCACATCTATATAATATGATTAAGAGTTATTATATCTTTTCATTCAAAAAAATAACACAACCAAGAAAAATATTATGTATGATTTGGTATGTTACATATGCATCTATAATATTTACATTCTCTCATATTACGTATTAGATTGTTTTATTCCAAAAATTACATGTATCTATTTCTTCACGTATAATTTAGTTTTTCAAAGTTAGTAACTAATATAATCGTAGCATATAGCATTAAAGTGATTAAATATTAGAGGTCCTTGTCAACTTTGTGGTCATATTTTTAAACAGAAACCGATTGGAGGCATAATAAGGTGAGTAACCCTGCTTGGTTTGATAAGTATGAGAATTGGTTAGAGTATAGTGTGAAGAAAGAAGCAACTTTTTGTCTAGGTTGTTATCTGTATAGAGATTACGTTGGGAAGGGTGTACAAAATCATTCATATACCATTAAAGGTTTCACTAACAGAATAAGTTTAAAAAGCTTAATGATCATGTGGGAGGTCCTAATAATTTTTGTAATAATGTAGTCATGAAGTGTGAAAACTTGATGAAACAAAGATAATCTATCAAGCATGTTTTGCATAAACAAAATGATGTTACAAAGCATGAGTATCAGACTTGATTGAATGCTTCAGTTGATGCTTCTCGATACTTATTGAGATAATGCTTACATTTTTGTGGTCATTATGAGTCAGAATAATCTGCTAATAGAGGAAATTTTTCAGAACTATTGAGATACATTGTAGAAAAAATGAAGTTATAAGTAAGGTTGTTTTAGAAATTGCTGCTAAAAATAATCAAATAGTATCTCCAAAGATTCAGAAATATATTGTGCATTATTTTGCATA
Organism: Iljinskaea planisiliqua; assembly: GCA_900108845.1. Lineage (NCBI taxonomy): Eukaryota > Viridiplantae > Streptophyta > Magnoliopsida > Brassicales > Brassicaceae > Iljinskaea > Iljinskaea planisiliqua. The sequence continues at coordinate 8,092,735 of FNXX01000004.1, read as the reverse complement.
AGAACTTTTCAGATCTATTATTGAAGAAATTGACAATGATATCTTTGATTTGTTGGTGGATGAGTCTACTGATATTTCCGATAAAGAACAAATTGCAGTAGTGTTTTGTTTTGTTGACAAAAGTGGGATAATCAAAAAGAGATTTCTGAGTATTATATATTTGAGCGGAGCATCCTCAGCATCTTTGAAATCTGTTATTAATTCTTTCTAAGTATGAACTAAAACATCAAAAAAGTGAGAGAACAAGGATATAAAAGAGCAAGAAATATGAAAGGTGAATTCAATGGGTTAAGGTCAGTAATCTCGAGGGAAATCACATTAGCATATTACGTCCATTGTTTTGCTCATCAACTTCAATTAGTTGTTGTGGAAATTGCAAAAAAAAAAAAACATTGATTTTGGAAATTTTTGATATGATTTTTCTATTGATAAATGTGGTAGGAGATTCATGAAAAATGAAAGATATGATATGAGAGAGTTATAAGAAAGTGATTGAGAAATGAATTAATTGTGGTGAAATCAAATACTGAAACATGGTTAAATCAAAATGTAGCTCTTCAAAGACCAAAAAATACTCGATGGAGTTCTCACTATAGAACTCTATTGCGTTTGATTGAGTTATTTTCTTTTATTATCGAGGTGTTTGAGTATGTTCAGAATGAAGGCGTAGAGGACGTAAACAGACGTAAAGAATTTGGTCTCATCAGATACTTTCATAGCTTTGATTTTGTATTCTATTTGTAACTGATGATACATCTTTTAAGACTCACAAACAATTTATATATAACTCAACAAGAAGAGATCAATATATTTTGAATGTTATGTCATTGGTGAAATCAACTAAAAGACAAATGCAAAAGTTTAGGGATGAACGATGGAGTTTTCTCATGACCAAAGCTTTATTCTTTTGTGAGAAATATGATATTGAAAACGTTAACATGGAAAAAGAATTTGTTGACTTAAGGAAACCAAGCAAAAAAACAGGGGTAACAAATCGGCATCACTACAATATCAATTGCTTATATGTTGTTTTGGATTTGCAATTTTAGGAGTTTAACGATTGCTTCAATGAGGTAAACACTGAATTACTTATATATGCTGCTTCTTTATCTTCCACTGATTCGTTTTACGGGTTTGACCACTCAAACGTTATGAGGTTATCTAAGTTTTACCCATACGACTTTAGTTATACAGAGTGCATGTTCCTTGAGAAACAATTAGATATCTTCATTGATAATGTTTGAAGTGAAGAAAGATTTACCCACTTAAAGAATCTTGGAGAATTTGCTTGTATGCTAGTGGAAACACGAAAACATCAGTCACATCCTCTGATTTATAGGCTTTTGAAGTTAGTTTTGATTTTACATGTTTCAACTGCAATTGTTAAAAGATGTTTTTCAGCTATGAAGATTGTGAAGATATATCAACACAATCAGATTAGATATCAGTTTTTAAGTGATTGTTTTGTTGAAAAAGATGCATTTGAGACAATTACAAATGAGATCGTTATAAAAAAGAAAAATTTGCATAAGAAAGATTGTAGAATGCTTTTATAGAATTTTTAGAATTATATTGAAGACCATTTTTGTTTTTTGTTTATCACAATTTTTGTTAATATATATTTTGACTCAAACACAATACAATTATGTGTCTTTCTCTGGTTAAGCGTGTTTATGTCGTCGAACCAATGCAGTGAGAGTTAGACTGCAAGAAAAGATTTTTAGTGTAAAACAATCGTTGGTGTCATCCCAATTTGCTACCTTGGTTCACAAATCTGATCAAAGCCGAGCACCATCAAAGACACTAACAACTGGTGTTACGCTACGACATCTGGATCTCTGATTCTTTCTTGATGATCACCAGAGATGTTGTGTGGCATCACATTTACTTAAGTTAATATTGGGTGTGATTGGTGACACTAGTTAAAGCGGTTAGAAAAAAAAATGTATAATATTTACCAATCACCAAAACGGTTGAACAAAATTGTTACACAAATAGAAAGCGGTTGCAACAGCTTTAATATAACACTAATCGTTTTCGTTTACAGTTTTACATTATTCATTAACAGCTTACAGTTTCTGCTAACAGCTAATATAACCGCTCCGCTTTTGGTCACCAATCGGACCCATTATCTCTTTAATTCGATAAAAGTATTAGAAAATTTCATCTTCTCGTTAATTTGTTTTTAAAACTTTTTGATTTAGATCAATTTTATAAGTTTTTTTAAACCAAACCTATTTAAAATATGGTAAAAGCCTGTAATTATTTTTATTTTATTTTTTTAAAACCTCAAAAAACCTTAAATTTTTAAATAAGAAAATCCTCTTAAAAAGAAAAACAAAAACATACACCAGAAGAAGGAGAATGGTGTGAAGCTTTTAGCTATGATACATACAGCTGAGTGTACTTCGGAGTGGAAGGGAAAAGAAATCAACGGCCATCACCATGCTACGTTGCGTTGTTGTTTCATCTTCCACCGTGATAACATATGCACACAACTTTCTATTATGGACCCACAAAGAGAATTGTAAAAGAAACTTTCCCTAAAAGGAGAACCCTTTTTTTAATCAATACTAGTGGTGATGATGAAACTTGCAAGCTACGAATCACATAAAATAATAATTTAATAAATGAGAACTGGTCTTCATCAATATGCCAACTTGTTTTCAACAGCAAACAATCCAACTACAAGTTACTTATTTGTGTTCTAAACAACATACATGTGATGATGGCTTATTTCTACATTTTACTACAATTTTGTCTTTTTGCCAACGATATTGCGATACTTTGTACCCAATTTCTCAATCCATAAAGATTGATTGCTTCTTACAATTACTATTTGTATTTTTTTTTCTATATATCTTTTTTGTATGATTTCACTTTCTTTAGCAAATTTGTTTCCTTCTCAACTCATACTGAAACAATTAATTTAGACTAGCTATGATTAAAAGTGAAGTCAAGATATGGTTTGCAATTTCGTACAAGTAAGTAGTTTTCTGTATTTGAATATCATTAGTATCTTCCATCAGTTTTATTCTTAAATCTTGACGTGATTGGCTTATATTTTAAAAATATTTTCTAAATGAAAACTTACATAAATTTCACAAAGTTTAACAACGTGTTTATGTTTTTAAATTTTGGTGGAACTATTTTTATTACAATGTCGCAACTATTTTTGATTCTAACGTGTTTACAATTATAGTGTTGATTCTCGTTTATATGACCAATCATCTTTCATAGTAGTTTGTCCAAATCCTTTTTTTTAACTCACTATAATATCTTTAAGATCTATATAATAATATATATCCAAGACTTTCACTTTGTGATAAGTTCTCACTTTTTTTCGCACTCAGTTTTTTTCTTAATTTAGACACTTTACGCTTATTTTATTAGAGCTTTGTGTTCCATTTTCGTTTGCAAAACTAATTATTTTCCTAATTAGATCAGACAAATATTACTTTTAACTATATTTGTTATGAAACTAATATTTTCATATCTCATTAGATATTCTTTTTTTTTTTTTTTGAGTTTTGCCTTCAAAAAATACTCCAAGTCATGCCCCCAATAAGTATATCAAATAGTTTTTTTATCAACTCGTCAGTCTATAAAATGAAGGCACGGTAATGATTATGTATATTTATACGAGCAAGACAATTAGTTTTATGCATTTTATCCATAAACACTGAAGCTTCGTATAATTAAAGATTTATAAAAAAAAATATCAGTGAATTTTTACCGTAAGAAGTGAAACCAATAATTGCGATGACGGATGAGTCTAGAAATCCAAAAACAAGTTATCCCAATTTTAGAAAGAAAAGTAAATGAGTTAAAAAAGCAATTGAACCACCAATCAGAAATTAAACCACGTCATCAAAGAATACATAAAAGGGCAACAACGTCATTTTCACCAGATGTGTATTATTCGTCCCCAGTCTCTGAATCATTGGACACTGCCCATATATGCTCCCGAATTTTCCATAAAAATGATTAGTAACATGAAGATAATTAGTTTTATGTATTTCCCCATAACGCTGCATCTAACTAAAAGATTATCAAAAAATTGAGTGATTTTTTCTGTAAGAAGTAAAAAAAAAAAAACAATTAACCCAATTTCAAAAAGAACGTTAAAAAGCGATATAATTGGAAAAATCGAACCACCAATGAGAAATTTTGGGTAACAACGTCATAAAAAATCTTCAATCACATCAAAGAATACAAAAAGGGCAACAACGTCATTTCACAAGATTTGTATCATTCGTCCCCAATCTCTGTCTTTGCACATTTGCCCCAAAATTTTCAGGTTTCTTCTCTACCGGAGAAAGAAAAGAGAAAAGATAAAAACTGTTGAATCTAGAGAGAGAAATCGAAAGCAAATGACGATAAATCAATTGTTTTCTTAATTTCCCGTTTAAGAAATTCTCCACTGCAATTATCAACCCCTTCGTCTTCGTCTACTCTCGATTATCTTCTCTTTTCTGGGTTTGTCGTTTTATGTAGAAATTTGCATTTCGCTTTACGCGGAGAAAGCAAGAAACTTTCTGTGGTTTGTAATTCATACGAAGCAATCACTTTAGGGTTTCGAGATTTTCCCAAGAGGGTTTTTATTAATCCTTCTTTTGTGTTTGTGTGTGTCGGTTGTATTTGATTATTGTAATTTCCTTGGAAATCAAGAAACTTTCTAGGGTTCTTATGAAAATAATCTGATAAGTGTAAAAAAAAGACAGAAGCTTTCTGGGTTGTTTTCGTCTCTCTATAGAGTTAAGAAATGGCTTTTGGGTCTGAGAACGAGAGCGAGACGAAGATGGAAGGTTGGTTGTATATAATTAGATCCAATAGATTCGGGTTGCATTTCTCTAGAAAACGTTACTTTGTTCTTCGAGATCATCTTCTCAAGAGCTTCAAGTCCATCCCTGATTCTAAAACCAAGGTCCCTTACATTGCCTCGTGTATGTTGTCCACTATTGTCTTTTGGATTGTAACTTAATTTGGCTTTTACAGGATGCTGGAAGAAGTGCGGTAATAGATTCATGTATCAGAGTTACTGACAATGGAAGGGAAAGTGTTCATAGAAAAGTATGTGATCTATTTCGAATCTTACTTTGTGGAAGTTTTTTTTTTTTTTTTGCTAATGGTTTTGGTCTTTTGTCACTTGTAGGCGTTCTTCATTTTTACACTATACAATACTTCGAATCACAATGATCAGCTCAAGGTAAGGTAATTTTTTTTGTTTGTTGGACGAAAACTTGTTGTGATGAGCTTCTCTTTTCATATGTAAAAGCTTTTTTGTTTTTAATTTGATATAAAGTTAGGAGCAAGCAGTCCTGAGGATGCAGCTAAGTGGATCAATTTGATTAAAGAGGAAGCTTTAAAGGTTTTATACATGGCATTTTAGTAACAAGTTTAAAAGCTCTTCGATCTGGTGGATAGAGACTATTGTTATATGTTTTATGCAGGGTTCTTCTAATCCAGAAGATGTTTTTAATTGTTCGAGGAGCCGATGGGATGCTCTGAGGTACTTGCTTTTCCACTATTTACTGTAATCAATGGAACCTATCTCTAGACTAATTGTTAGAAAATGTTTGGTACTATAATGGTTTTTGGATTGCATTCTATAATCAGACTGAGTAGCTCAGTTCGGGACCATCACTCAAATTCTATTGACTGGACGCTCCGGTCGTCTGCACGAGTGGATCCTGTTACGACTGATGTTGTTGCGCCTTCTCCGTGGACTATATTTGGTTGTCAAAATGGTATGGTGCACACTCAATTGTCATTGGTTCTTTTTTTTGGTGGCTGGACTTCAATTAGTTTAATCATGTGCTGCATGCAGGTCTTCGTCTTTTTAAAGAGGCAAAAGAGAGAGATTCTCTTGGAAAGGTCTGTATCTTCTGTTAGTCTTTATCTGTTGAAAAGGTCTGTTCATTGGGAATAGTATTTTGATAATTTCTTCGCCTAACTTCACAGTGGGATGATCATCCGGCTATCATGGCTGTTGGGGTTGTTGATGGAACCTCAGAAACCATTTTCCAAACGCTTCTTTCTCTTGGACCCTCAAGATCAGAGTAAGTACTACTACTACTCTCCAAACAATCAAGCCGTAAGATGTGAAAATTCATAGAACATATAAACTAAATTCTCGGAATTTTGCAGATGGGATTTCTGTTTTTACCAAGGCAGTGTGGTCGAACATCTTGATGGTCACACTGATATAATTCACAAACAGTTATACAGCGATTGGTTACCTTGGTCAGTTACTCAACTTTTTCTGCCAGAGTTTGCGTCTTTGTTTGTCTTATTACTGACATTGTGTAGTCCATAGGGGGATGAAAAGAAGAGACTTTTCTCTGCGGCGTTACTGGAGAAGGGAAGATGATGGAACATATGGTTTGTAAACACTCAATAGAAATAACTGCTCACTTGAACCTGCCAGATGCTCCGTAACTAACTGTTTATCCTCTTTTGCTCATTTTGTCGCAGTTATTCTCTATCATTCTGTATTTCACAAGAAGTGTCCACCTCAGAAAGGCTACATCCGTGCGTGCCTTAAAAGTAATGTACGCCTAGTTTATTAAAATGAATTTAGTTTTTGGATTTCCTTACATGCTCATTGTCGCAAATACTCATTAGCCCTGTGGTATCATTTATATCTGACATCTCTGCCGATTAAGGTTTCTGCTTCTACCTTGCTGTTTGCGGCAGCTTACTTATCTCTATTCTCTTTTATGATAATTTAGAGTGTTGTTTTAATGAGAGGGTACAAAGTCTTAAACCAATGTCTACTTCTCATTTTCCACAAAAAAAATATTTGTTGTCGATGGAGCCAATGCATATCAACTGTCGATATCTTTTGTGTAACTAACGTTTTCAGTTGCAATTTTGGACTGAGAATCAAAGTAAAATGATATTTTTTTTCCTTTGTATCACAGGTGGCGGTTATGTGATTTCTCCCATAGACAACGGAAAACAATCAGTTGTGAAGCACATGCTTGCTATTGATTGGAAGTCCTGGAGATCTTATGTGAAACCATCTCTAGCTAGATCTATTACTGTGAAAATGCTTGGAAGAATTTCTGGTAGTTGCTTATTCTCTTCAATGAAATTGTCTTAGTTTTAGCACTTTTCCTTTTGTCATAACTATCTTATTGGTTGAATCAGCCCTGAGAGAGCTGTTTAGGGCAAAACATGGAAGCTTTCCCTCCAATCTGTCATCAGGGGAGTTGTCAAGAAGTGCAAGACTGAATCAAAACGAAGATGGCGGGTTTGGTGATTCTTCTCTGACAGAATGTGAAATGTTTAAGGACACTGCCAATGAAGAGAGAGACAAATTTCCCTCAGAGCGCTCTAGCCTTGTAGACTTGAACGATGGAGTGGATGAGTTTTTCGACGTTCCAGAACCGTCAGATAATGACCATTTGGAGGACAGCTGGGCCTCAGATTTTGATTCGGATACATACTCTCAGGTAGTAGCAACATCAGATATGACTTTAATTTGCTTTGAAAGTTAGCAATTCTGATTTTCTGTTTGCCGATTGCAGGACCCCCGCCAGCCAAAACTAAATAGCGCTACGAGTTTAGTGAAAAAGCTACACGATCTTGCAGGTGATCTTAAGTTTAATGGATAAGTTTTGCTCTTATTGGTCGTGTCTTGTCGTTTTGTTTTCTCCTTCTCAAGTTTGGCCTGCTTTTTAATGGTTGTGATTGTTTTTCCTCGAGCAGTTCAAAAGAGAGGTTATGTTGACCTGCATGAGAGGGCGAGGGAAGAGAGTAGCACGCCTTGCTGCTATGGAACCACGCTTCCAACTGATCCTACTTGTGCTTTGCCTTGTAGTTGGACAACAACCGATCCCTCTACTTTTCTCATCCGAGGAAAGACTTATCTTACAGACCAGAAGAAGGTAAAGAAAAACAAATAACTTTTGTTGTCTTAGATGCTTTGCATATACTCAACTTGTAAGCATTCTCTTCTTGTATCCAGGTCAAGGCAAAGGGTACACTGATGCAAATGATAGCTGCAGACTGGCTCAAATCTGACAAGCGAGAGGACGATTTAGGGTCACGTCCTGGAGGCATAGTTCAGGTTCTAATTATCACTGTTTTTTTTCTGAACTTCTGTAAGATATTCTCCCCTCTTACTTATTATTTGAAGCTTACAAGTTTTTAAATACAGAATTATGCAGCAAAAGGTGGACCAGAGTTCTTTTTCATCGTGAATATACAGGTAAGAGGACACTCCTGCGACCAAAGTGTTTCTATACAGCATTTCCAGTAGGTTCCGTAAGAAATCAATTAGTTGTGCGATGAAATAATAGGTTCCCGGATCAACAACGTACAGCCTTGTGCTTTATTACATGATGAGCACTCCCATCGAAGAACATCCTTTGCTAGTTAGCTTTGTTAATGGCGATGACGCATATAGGAATTCACGATTCAAGCTCATTCCTTACATATCCAAGGTTGGCGTAAAAGATTACTCTCTTTTTAGATATTTTTATTTTTTCCTGTCCAATATATTCATACCTGACTTGGGTTTTGCGAACTGTATCAGGGATCTTGGATAGTTAAGCAGAGTGTAGGAAAGAAAGCATGCCTTGTTGGTCAGGCCCTGGAGATCAATTACTTCAGGGGAAAGAACTACATTGAGGTAACACAGTAGATACTATTAGAGACTAGTATTTTCTGCAACCGTATTAACTTTCCAGGCTTGGGTTAAGTTGAGTCGAGCAATGTTAATAAATCTTATTTTCTTACGCACCTCTACTATTTTCTCAGCTGGGCGTTGATATTGGGTCATCAACTGTTGCAAGAGGAGTTGTGAGTCTTGTACTTGGGTACCTCAACAAACTCGTGATTGAAATGGCATTCTTAGTACAGGTAAAAGCAGTTTCCAGTGGTGCTGTGAAGCTACTACTCTTCCTGTTACTTGAGTGTGCAATTACCTTTTTTGTGCAGGCGAATACCGAAGAGGAGCTCCCGGAATATCTTCTTGGAACCTGCCGGTTAAACCATCTAGACGCATCCAAATCAGTTCCCGTTATTCCATAGAGTCTTAGCAAGATCAAAAAGTTTCAGATCAATGCATTCTTTGAAATCTATTGAATGTCATAGGCACGATAGGTTATTTGGTTATGTGCTTATGCAACTCGATTGATAAAGTTCTTGGTTGTATAGACACAGCACTTTTATCATTGATTGTCCCAACTTGGTATGTTAGACCCAATACTTGGCTTCAGTGCTTTTGAATTCTACTATTGGTTTAGTCCAGTGTTGTTGTGATTTAGCACCACCCAAAATGCAAATATACGCACGCTTAAGACAGAGGGTGACAAACCGAAGCTGCCACTCATGCTTTCGTAGCTCATTGCCTGATTCTAAAGATCTCAGTGGTAAAACCTATGATACCAAATTCCCATTGAGAGTTGCAACCATTACAGTTTCAGACATTACACTAACAAAAGTATTTTCTTTGTTAGTGTGTCAGAACTTGGTTCTCCAAATAACAGTGGAATAACATTCAATAAACGTGTAAACACAACCAGAGTTTTCTATTGTACTTTCCTCTGCAGATAAAAGATAAAGCTCTGACACACTAACAAAGAAAATGCCTTCGTGACGTATCCTACACATACACATATATCTATAACAACTGAATTCAAAAGGGGAAAGATTGAAACTTTATTCCAGATTTTCCACTGTTCAGAAGTTTCAGGAAACATAAACACACAAATTACATAAACAAAACCCACAAAATAAAGAAAGGACTGTTTTTTTTCTCTTAGAAACAGAAGCTGAATGTCTCCAACAACAACAAGCTTAGCTAGCAAATTCTCATAAAGCCTAAGAAGACTGTACAAACATAAGTCAAAGCAAGAGCTAAAAAGAGTTATTACAATCCCTAAAAGCTCTTTATAGCTAACAATATCGTCACATCAACAACAACAATTCATCAGTCAGGTTCAAATTGATGTCAGATCAGAAGAGTTTCCTTCTCAATCCAGAATCAATGTTCCTCGATATCTTGGTGAGCTTCATTGGAGCTCCAGGACAAGTATCAGGAACCATTTCAGTATGCCTCGAAGGAGGTGTCTTGCAACCATCAAAACACCAAATCTCAGCATTGTCCTGTTGTATTTGCAATGAGACAATGATTCTCAAAAGACTCTGATAGATAGACTCGATGATTTCTTCATCAGATAGCAAAACACAATCTAAAAGATTAGAAGAATCAATCTTCATCTTGTCGTTGTATTGGTTACACAGTGGAGACAAAGTGATGATTTTTATGTCTCTCTGTGTGATTACCATTTCCTCTTCAGACAGAGAAGAGTCAGAATCAACGGGAGAAATCGAATCTGGGACATCAGGGATTGGTGTTTTAGGCTCTAAAGATACTTCTTTTACTTCACATGGATCTTCTTCTTGGTCCATTGGATTCACACGAGATCTAAGCATAACAGTTATCATAAAAAAGGCATAATAAACCAAAATTAATTACGATAACAAAAAAGTAATAAAAGGGGAAACATATAATCTAACTACTGAGAAATCTCTAAATTAGTGAAGAAAGCTATGGATTTAGGGTTATGTTTACAGGTTAATGGAGAGAGAGAGAGAGTAAAGGAAGAAGAAAGAGTACCTGAGAGAGTCTTAGAGGCTGAGTAGGTTTTTTTTTTTTGTTTGCGCCCTTTTTTAGGGATTTTTGTATTTATATTATGTGAATTGAGATGAGAAAGCTAAGTGAATCTCTACCGTTGGATGTTTGGAAATGGGACCTATCTTGTTTTAATATATCAGATCTGACGGTTCTCCTTTAACACCGATTTGATTTTTAACTCTTTTTTTGGGGTCTTCAGGAGTCTTTGGACTTCTCGCCAGTGGTAACTAATAGTAGTTGCGTTTGTGTGTCCGGTCTTATTTGCTATGCGGAGATTTGTTAAAGAAACTTTTTTGTCGTTTTTTTCGGCAAATTTTAATTCAGAAAAGCTAGTAAACCCGTTTTAGATGGTGAAGTTACTCTACTGTTTTTTAAAAACAAATAAAAAATGTTCAATACTTTAAATTTATTTTAGATCAATATGAAAAATAAAACAACAAAACAGTTAAATCAATTTCTAACTAAATTTATATAATAAATTAAGCTTGTCATTTCAAAATATAATTTTTATTAAAAAAAATATAGAAAGAACTTTTGGATAATTGATCAAATAAACATATATCTTATAAATCAGTACTTATATGACAATAGTTGCTAGATTATGAACAATATTCACCATTTACAATTATTTTATTTAATTTATTTTAACTATCGTAAAATTAATATTATTTATTAATATAAAAAATAAATAAAATATAAGTTTATATTCATCTAGTACTTATATAGATTTCCAAATAAAATATTATCTTCTTTCTGTAGATTGCTTTATTTGTAAACTTTTTTAAAAAATTATTTTTTCTAAAAATCGATCGTAAATATAGAAAAAAATCTATGACTTGAAAACAAATATATATAAAGTAAATTAATACCGTCAAAATATGTTCCGGTCATTTGGAATCTAAATATGTGATAGTTATCTGTGTTTATGCAACAAAAATGGTAGGTTTACAAAATATAGAACACAACCTAATCTAAACTCGTTTAAACTTAATCTATAGATAAAATAATATTAAATACATTGACTGAACATATATGCATAAATTATTTTTTGTTTTAAATACTATATAACTATTGGTCTAATTGACAATTGCACATAAAAACTACATAAAATTGTTTAGGTATTAGGATAAAAAAAGTCATCATAAAATCACAAAACTAGAAAACTGTTAAGATTATTTTTTTAAATTTATTCTTTCTTTAGATACATCAAATTATTTGATATAATTTTTTGTGATAATTTGCTGGTGATTTATAACTTTAATAAGCTAACCCGTTAAATATACAAACCCATTAGAACTAATCTACTAAAATCACTTTATCATATATGTTTAAAATTTAATTTGAATATGCTAAAATTTTGATCCAACTATATCTTTGGATAGTGATTCATTTTGATATATTTAAAATTTGTTTGTATTTATTTGAGATGTTTTTATTGGGTCCTTTTGGGTAACCGATTTCTACTTTAACTGCCCATGATTTACTTTCAAATATAATAATTTTTGAACGGAGGTAGAAAATAATCCACTGGAAAAATAAAATGTGTCTCTTCCCATCGTAGTTTGTCGTCTCGCCATACTTGGGAGTCCTACCTGCACAAGAAGAAAGTGTGGCTTTTGAAGACGCACATGAGGAAACTGAAATCCACACACTCGAAATCAACAACCAAGAATGACTAGGTATAGAAATTAGGCATAACCAAATTTTCCGAACTAAGATGGATCATCCCAAAAAGACAAAACAGATCAGATTTGAGCCGAACAGATCTAAACTAGACGACCGGTCGGATAAAAACCGTCCAAACCAAACGGCTCGGTCAGACCTAAGTCGGACGACAACAATCCTTCCCAAGCCAGAGCCGGTGCCATGCTCCTTCCCGAGATGTGCCATGCTCCTTCCCGAGATGTGCCATGCTCCTTCCCGAGCCGTGCCTTGCTTACGGCTGAGCCGTCTGATCCCAAGCATTTCCACACCGTATGATCGAGTGCCCCATCCACCAAGCCGTCCGATCCCGAGCATTGTCTCCATGCTGTCTGATCGAGTGTCCTGTCCACTGAGCTGTCTGATCCCAATCATCGTCTTTGCGCTATTTGATCTCGAGCATCATCGCCGAGCTTTCGGATCGAGCCTCCCATCCGATCCCGAGAATCATCTTCGAGCCGTCCAATTGAGCGCCCCATATGGCGAGCACTGTCTGAGCTCCCCAGCTGCCAAACGTCCAAGTTGTACCATCTCACATTGTTCTGAGCCGCATCATTCCATCTCCAACCATTCCTGAGATGAGAAGCAAACATCTCTAAGATGAAATTCGGGATATAGCGTCCAAACCACAAACAACCTAAGCTATCACAACCATCTCCCAATCGGAGATAACATCAAAACACAAGAACCAAGTAATCTCGAACTGCATCAATTATGCTTCCTAAGGCAAAATTTTGGGCAGAGGATATGGGCAATTCATTTTGTGGACCGAGTAGAATTTTCTCGAAGGTTCTAGAGGGATTCTCCAAAATCCGGTGGAGGCACGAAGATGGAGAAAAATCTTCGTGAATCTCGCTGAGCATCTTCTCCAATGCATCAAAGCCATCATTATATAAACAGGATCACTAGTTAGAATTAAGAATGATTTTTTCCCGAGAAGAAAATACTTAAAACCTTACTTGTATCTTTTTACAAGAAGCTTAACTAAACAGCTTGATACCTTTGTACGAAAAAACTTATCTAAACAGTAATAAAAATCGACTTTGATCTTTGTTTTTTGTATTTTTTTTTTTTGAAATTCTGGATCCCTAAATTTATATTCCAAATTTAGTGTGTGAGTTTCAACTCCCACATCGACCTGTTTTGAAAAACGTCCATCATGTCACTCAGAACGTCACAAAACTCTAGCGTTAACTTTTCCATCGCAGAGAGAAGCATACCTTTGAATAAAGATCAGACGGTGATTCGCGAAGCTTTGTCTCATACCATTCAACAGTGTTTTTATGAAAATTTATCAACTAGAACGTCGAAACAAGACCAGGGTAAGTAAAACATGAAAGACTGTCCTTAAGGAGAAGAACTAACATTTAGAAAATTTTATTCAGCCAAGGCTATTAAGGAAAACGAAAAGTTTTTGAGACCTTTCTTCGAGAAATAGCTTAGAGGGGAATCTTCGTATCATCCTCACGTAATTCTGAAGAAAAGTTGTGGATGCAGTCGGGTTCTTCACAATCGGAAGATTATGATTATAACCAAAATCCCTCTGATGCCACAACTGCATTAAATGAAGAGACAAATTGTTTCGAGGCGAATTCTCTTATCCATCAACCAACGATCGAGGAGCATGTCCCAAAGCCAAAAGATCCAATCTCATAACGGATCCATATGAGAAAATGAACGCGAGGCGAGGAAACCTCCATAGAAGAGAGAGCGATAGAGGAGCTCGGCTCGAGAAAGCCAAGAGGAGGAGTAACTTTGGCAACAGCAAAAATAACAAATTGATTTGCTTTAAGCAAAAGAGCCTCCTCTTTAGGAAGGCTTGAAGAGAAATAAAGTTTCTCATCATGACTCTCAACATTCAAAACTTCTCGGACAGTTCTGGAAGACGAAGCATCGTGATGTCTCTTCTTGCGAAAGTTCTAAAAGAAACTCATTAGAAAAACAGTCATGATAAAAAGATGAAAGACAAGAAGAGAAGAAAAAGATGAATTATAAAATCTTAGAAGTCGACAAATAAAGGAAAAACGATCAATCTACGTGCAAGCTTTATTTGCACAAGGAAAGAAAGTCACAAAAATGAATAAAACCGGATAAAGACTACAATCGTTGGGATTTCGATTTAAAAGTTCTAACTCATGCAATTCCAGTAAACAAAGTTTACTTCGACTTAAGGAATTGGGGGCAAACTATTGAAAAATCAATTTTGGCATAATAAGTTATGCCTAATAAGGAGGAAATACTTAAGTGGAGAAGTGGAGAAGTATGAAGCGGAGTTAAACCATGATCTTGAACTCGACGAAGTGAACGACACTGTTAAATTTACGCGGTCAAACCAGCTGTCATCACTGAAGTGAGACGACGAATTATTCAAAAGAATAATAATGTGTTTTGACTTATAACGGTTGAATCCACCGAAGTAAAAAACCGATAAATGTCAAATCAAATGGAGTTAATGGAAGACGTTAAACTGGATAAAAGATCAGAAAGAGCGAGAACAATTCTTCACACACATACTCAATACATTTCTGTATTTGTTTCTCTGTTTATTTGTATCTTGATTCCTATATATATAAAAAAAAAACAAAAACAACAACACTTTCTTTATTTATCGCTTTACTTCATTTTTCACTTAATTTATCTCAAACTCTTAAACATTTGTCCAAACATTATTCATTTTTTCGTGTATACAGACCAAAATCCTTATATTATTTTTATTTATAAATTTTGAAAATTATAATTTTTACTACAACATTTTCCATAAAAAAAAAAGCTGATTTGCCGTTTTACGCAAAGAGTTACAAAGTTATCATTAATATTCTATTCGGTCTCTTTCTCTTCCAAAGCTCGGTTAGCAAATATACTTGATACGAATGCTTCTTTTCCCAGTTTATGACTTTGCAATTGTATCTTCTATTCCTAGTTGCCTTATGTTTGTATTTGATTCGGATATTAATATGATAATTGATAAATGTACGTGATATATATAATATAAAAGTGGTATGTTGAGTTATAAAAATAGCAAGAGTAACATGTTATACCCGTATCTATTATGATGAAAAATTCATTAAACTTGTCACTTAACTTTTGTGAGCGATAGTAAAATTTGAGTTGACTACATATTATAAACAAATGACGAACCTGATATTAATAGTGGATAAATTTCTTACAATTTCGTAAACTATCCCACATGGTATATGATTGCAGAAAATAACAAACCGAATCTATATACAGAAATTTCTAATTTGTAAACTTATGCAAAATTTTGGTAACGTTATAATTCTGGGGAAAGAAATGATTTTTATCTTGATATTTAATAGAACCCATCATGTGGAAGCTAGGCAGGAGAAGACCCACCTTCCCATGAGGAAACTCCATGATCATTCAGTTCATGAACTCCTCTCTTAATCGTCGGTGATCTATCCATTTCATTTTGGACATGTAACATCTTTAATATGTTTTTAAGACTATTAACGAAAGGATGATATAGTAGTTACATATTAACAATTTTTATATATATTGTTTTATGAGTTTAGAAATAATATAAGAGAATAATTGAATCAGATCGGATCTACGAGCCATATTTCCTCAAGGCATGTCGTCTGATTTGACATGTGGGCCGTTCATGTGCTTGATATTTTAGCTTTCCTCTTAACTACTCGACACAATCATATTCTATATTTAATATGACACTAGCTTCGTATTATATCATCCTAGAGTTTATTTTCTTCGTAATCCTAGTGTTGCTTAAAAGTTTTTTCAGGAATAGCACTAGCACATGGTCAACAAAATAAGCTTCCACGGGCAAAGTAGGGAAAACATCCAATTGCTGCAACGTCAAGCCAAATATGTTGGATCTAACTCACGCATGCACCAGCACAAACGGTCTATCTGTTGTGGAAACTGGACAAATTCTTCTGACGAGAATTGCTGGGATAAGCACCTTTCATGTATAACAATATAACAAGTGACAGTTTTAAAAAGGAACATTGGCCATGAATAAAGGCAACTCTCCATTTTTTTGTCCGACAAGGCAAAAAGTTATGGAACAATGTTTGATATTGGTTTTACCACAATCACTCTACATGAAATGGACGGAGTCTATACGTGCTCCACCAGATTGAGATATAAGTATCTACACAATTTATTGATATCGTATTTATAATTTTTTGTAATCTTCTTCTTTTTAAAAATAAAAATATATTATTATCTATAAAAAAGATAATTTATATCTAGAATGTATTAAGCAATCAAATAATCTAGTTTTAATACAAAAGATGCATCATAAAAAAGTTATTTATTTCTTTGTTTACACTAGATTAGTAGTGTTGTTAATGAATCTAAATAAGTTTTATTTATTCAGATATTTTTATATTAAACAAAAAATTTTAAAATTTATCTGATTTTAATTTTTTTATGAATTTTTTTTTAAAACATCAACGTATTTAATATTACATATAAATAAAATATGAAAATCTAAAAACCATAGAAACTTTAGTCTTAAAATATGAAAAATATAAAAAAAT
This sequence comes from Iljinskaea planisiliqua, assembly GCA_900108845.1. NCBI lineage: Eukaryota > Viridiplantae > Streptophyta > Magnoliopsida > Brassicales > Brassicaceae > Iljinskaea > Iljinskaea planisiliqua. The sequence goes on along the minus strand of FNXX01000004.1, from coordinate 8,075,860 downwards.
ACATAAAATACATTAAAAACATCTACATCATAAAAATTTTTTATATCAAATTATAAAATATAGTCCAGATTTTAGGTAAAATCTAAAATCTTTACTATAAAAACTAAACTTTAAGTTTTAACGATGAAACTTTAAATCTTCACTAATAAAATTAATTTTAAACTAAAATATCTAACTCTAGAACTTTAACTAAATAATTAATTTTAATTATAAAAGGCTCATCCTCATATTTTAAAAATATTTTTAATAGATTTCTTTCCTAGTTTTCCATGACTTGCAATTATTAATTAGGCCATTAAATATATAACTGAAACATAAAACTAAAGTAATAATAAAAAAAGGTTTCCAGCTAAAGCTTTCATCTATGTTTCTTAGATTTTTTTAATTAATATAATTATGATAACTTGGACTTATTTCTGAGGTTCGACCAGTTATTTTGCTTGTATTGAGATATAATTGAACCTACACCATTTGTGCGAAGTCTCAACAACAAAGAAATATGAGCTATATATAATTTATATATTACATACAAATATTTTATAAAAACTAGTTATTTCATATGTAAGAAAAAAGTTTAATTATTTGCTTAATATAGGGTTTGAATTGAACTCTTGCAATTAATATTTGTCCCAATTACCTCCAAGAGTGGAAAAGTACAGAAGTTATTTCCTTTCTTATCTTTTGTTGGTCAGAAGTTAAGTCCTTTCACAAAAAAAAAAAATGATATATCGTTAAAGTGAAGAAATCTTGAGTGCACCAAAAAAAAAAAAAAAAGTGTAAATTCAATTACCAAAAAACAAAGAAGAAGATTTGTAATTAATAAAGAAGACACACTGAAATCTCCATGTGCATGACCGCATATTAACCTTCTCTCTCTCTCTTTTTTGCTTCTCCTCTCTCTCTCTCTTTCAGTTCTGTAATCCCTAAATCCCCAATTTCGGACAATTTTAGATTCTCTCTCTCTCTCCTCCATTTCTCTCTCTCTCCTTCGGCTCGCGCTTGGGGAATGCGTTCTGTGTAGTCAGCTGTATCGGAAGGTTCGTGGGTCTTTCTCACTTTCCCATTTCTCTCTTGCATTCTTCTTCTTCTTCAGGTGGAGATTTTCTCGTTGTGTTTTGTCTTTTGAACATTAAGACAAATGTTCAATGTAAGAAATGATGTTTCATCGTTTTGATTCTTTATCTTGTTGTGTTTTGTTTTGTACCCTTAAAATGAAAAACGGTGACTGTCAGTCGGATTATCTTATGTCTCGAGATATTTTCAAATTCAATTACGAAATTAGTAAAAAGAAAAAAACATAAGAAGATAAAATTTTCAATCTTTCTGCTTTAAATTCTCAGCGATAATCTCTAAGACGAAAATAGAATTTGCCATTTATATTCTTAGAGACTGCTTTATTGCTGCTCACTTTGAGTCAAACATATTGACTGAGCTTAAACTTAAATTCTGAAATTTGTAGTCATACTTTCACATTTTAGGTACTCTCGGTCATGAATTTGAAAACTGTTATTACTAGTCAGATTATTCGCATTTCATAATTCAATTGAGACCCTTTTGAGATAATTAGCTATCTCACAAAATGGTATTTGGCTTTTGGCTTTGCTTACTCTTACATTGCTCTTATGTTGTTTGTTTTTGTATATTTGGTCTATGGTTTTTGGGGACAGTGGGTGACAAATGAATAACGGTTCGTGGTTACCTGAAGAGGACTTCAAGGGTCTATCAGACAACTTCTTTGATGACCTCATCAACCATATCGATTTCCCTCTTGAGGACATCGAAACCACCAATGAAGAAGGAGATTGGGATGCCGAGTTTAAAAACCTCATACCTCCACCATTGGATGTCCTGACAAGTTTGTCCTCTGAGTTCACTCGTGGTAGCACTTGCAAGGGACAACGTGTGGGAGTCCAGAAGAAGTCTGTGCCCACTTTGGTTAGTTCGTAGTTCTGATAAACACGCTGTTATACGTTTATTTATGCATGTCTCTCGATAGTTTATTCCTGCAATCACCATAGTTCCCATTTGCATTATGTTTATATATTGTCTTCTGGCACGTAATCATATACGCATATTACTTGGTAGATTAGATACTCATTCACAGTGCAAACGAACCATGTTTATATACGAAAGATTATGCCACAATGAAGAGCACAAATTTGATTTGGGAAAGTTAGTCTGATGCAGCGTAACAGTTCTTTCACATACATGCTTTGATAGCTTTTTACTGCTTTAGGTTAGAAAAGATATTAATCAAGCTTATATATCTATCATGCATATTTAGTGAAAGAATTTCTTACTCGATGTTTTACTCTATTATAGGAATATAAGTTGGTATAGAGTTACATAATTGTTCTTTCAGATTCAAACCTCAAAATCTTTTTTACCACATAAGGCTAGAAAAATGCGAGGAAAAGTGTATTCACTTTGTTTCATTTATGCAACTTGATAAATTGTTCACATAATCACATCACGCATTTGCATTAGGGACTAATTGTGGTACAGCTCGACATATGAATTCTTTTGGATTCAAGCTTCAGATTTTTTTTATTGCATCATTTTGGATTCAAACTTCATTCATATACGTTAGTTGATAGATTGTTCACACGATTATAGTATCCGTTTGCATTAGAAATTTTTAGGTATATTGTACATAATCTTTCTTTTGGATTTAAGCTTCCATAGCTTTCTACTGCGTTATAGTGAAGAAGTCTGTAAATGTCGAGTACTTGAGATTTTCGATACGTATTCTTATGTATTATTTATGATCTATGCACACGTTATGCCTTTTATCCATCAGTTTCACAACTTAAACGAGCATTTGTAGGAGGAAGTAATTCGGTAGTGTAAGACATGTCCGGTAGTTTTTTGACACTTAAGGTTAGACATGTTGATGCAGAAAAAAACTATGAAAAAATCATGTTTGCACACATTACTTTGGTAAATTATTCACACAATCACAATGCACATTTGGAAGAGGAAAAGATATTAGCGTAATACTTCTATTGGGTCTAAAACACCATCACTGTTTTTATACCAAGTTAGGAAAGCACCTGTAAAATAATCCTTTTGTTATGGTGCAGCCGAGTGTTGAGTCTCTGAAGGTATATGAGTAGATGCGGTAAGATAGGCAAAGGCGTCAAGTGTTTGTGTGGTGGTCTGAGGCCTTTGTGGCAGGTAGAACTTTGGGGTTCTCTTCAATAGAACCCTAAGTTACTTTGGTTAGTTTAGTGTCTGTATTTGTTCTTGAGAGAGGAATAAAGGAGTAATCAATATACATATATAGTGAGAACAAGAAGGATTAAGTATAGTATCATTGTCAATCTGGTATGGAAATCTGTTGATCTATGTGGAATCATGCTCGTGCTTGTTTGGATACTGCTATGACTCTACGTACTTGATAAGTGGTTGGAGTGTAGTTTGGATCTTGTAGAACTCTTCTTTGTTTCTCACTTAGCTCGAAGGACACAAACCATAATTGGTAGCATATCAGGTCATGTTTGTAAGGAAAGAAACTGAATAATCTTCTTGTATTTGACTCTTGTTTCACATGTTGGTGCATTGAATATGTTTCTGAATATAGATTCAATGACTTTGTTTCATGTGTGCAGAAGCAGTCGGGAGTCTCTTCTACCGTTGATACTTCCCTTCCTGATGTCAAAGTCTCAAAGCTATTTCAGTCTTCAAGCCCAGTCTCAGTTCTCGAGAACGCCGCCAATGGTTCTGTCTCGTTCCAGAACCCAAACAGAGCTCAGAGACTGGCCTTCCCCGTGAAAAGCATCAGAAGCAAGCGCAAACGCCCCACAACCCTGACATTCAGATCCCTCCAGTCATTTGCATCACAAATGTTAGAGAAGAAGTTTGCTCCGGATGATTCAGACTCTGAAGAAACGTACCTCTCTACTGAGAGTTGCGCCAAGAAGAAACGCAAGAAGAACAACAGCAACAACCATCAGAGTCCAGAACCATTTAACGCAGATGGGTCAATCCGGAAATGCACTCATTGCGAGACAACCAAGACCCCACAGTGGAGGGAAGGTCCAAGTGGGCCTAAAACACTCTGCAATGCTTGTGGAGTCAGGTTCAGATCAGGCCGTCTTCTTCCAGAATACCGTCCAGCTTCAAGCCCAACCTTCATCCCAACAGTGCATTCAAATTCTCACAGGAAGATCATAGAGATGAGAAGGAAAGATGAAGACCAGTTTGAAACTGGAATGAGCCGTGCCGTTAGATCCCGAGGATAGAGAGACTTTTGTAACTTTGGCAGACCGAGTGAGTTTGGTCTTTGAAAAAAAAAAAAACAAAACCAAAATTGTGAGGATCCGTAGAATTGGGTAACTCTCTGTAAGACTTATGTTCTTAAAACTAGGGTTTAGTATCTGTCTTTTAAAAAAAAATCTGATGCAGAGAGTTTTTTAGGGCTTTAGTTGGAAAATTTAGGGTCTTTAGTGTTGTTTAATTATGTGGTTAATGGTTATGTTTGGCTGACATCTGTTTTATCAGAGTAGTGTAATGCCATTTTTCTCTTGCTTTGTTAAGCTATTCGATAAGGAACCATATTATTATTTTATTTTTAAAATGTCATCATTACTATTTCTCCTCTTCTTCATTATCACACATCTACACAACTGAGATCTCAACTTTTCTTTATACTTAAGAATTAATCTTATACTGTTTTGAATGCAAAAGCAGAATTTGTAAATGGTACATAAAGTGGAATTGATGGAATAAAGAAGAATAGAATATGGAAAAAGATGGAATAAATTTATTTCATTCATCCCTCATCAAAATTGTAAAAGATCCTTATCTTCTTCTTTTTTTGACAAAAAAAAATACTTCTCTTTGATTATTACTATTATTACTATTTTTTTTTTTTAGGGAATTGATGGAGTAATCATTTCATTCCATTCCATTCAAGGTAAATAATATGAAAATTTTGTGGAATTTATGTGAATAAACTGTGTTCGAAAATATGCTAAGCGCTAGTTGGGCAGTCGATCCGGGTCCAGCGAGTTAATGAAAAATCGAGGATTAATCGGAGAGTACTCGGATACTAGTTTTTAATGTAATTTAATGTATTTATAACATATTTAATATATTTATATATAGAAAACAAATTTAAAATGTTAAAAATTATGTTGATATAAGATTTATAAATAAATCATATAAGATCAAATATGATGAGATGTTTAAAATAAGGTATATCATAATTTTAATCTCTAAATTAAAAAAAAAACCTAAAAACCTAAACAAAATCAAATTGGATTTAATTTTTTTGGTTGAAATGTTAAAAAAAAAAAAAAAAATTGTGCTTACTCGGAAATTAGACGGTCCAACGCGGATTTTATGCGGTCAACACAACTTTTAGGCGGTCCAACGCGAAAATTAATCGTCTCACCGTATAATCAACCGGTTCGATCTTAATCGACATAGTTCGCGTCCGCCTAGCGACTAGGCGGCCGAGTTTTAGAACACAATAAATAAATCATTTTACACAACTTTTTATCCCACAAAATGACAATCTTTTTGAAATGTAAACGTAAATAGTTCTCCTTTTATTGCAAAAGAAATTCGATGTCTTTTTAGAACCTTAAACAAGCACTTGTTTTGTGGCTTTTGGTGAGATTTTTACCAAACACATTTCTACTCCACCCCGACCGAAACACATCATTAACCAAAATTTATTGTTATATCAATAAAGAAAGAATCCAAATGTTTTTCTATGGACCCTTGTTATTCATGGGTCATGCCTCCTAGCAATAGTGATTGGTCTAGCTGCAATAATACTTGTCGTTATACTATGGTTTCCTCACTATTATTGGGTCAAATATTGTTTCTTGGTATGTAAATAGACAACCTTTTTGTTTATGGTATGCAAAACGACAATGTATTGTTGATTTGTTTCCATATCTTCCATTATAACCAACCACTTGCCAACAGTTGTTGAGCTCACTTGGTTGGGGTTTGTTTAACGAGCAATTGCATTCTTCATACGACACCAGCAAGGCAGCAACCTTGTTTTGTGATAATCATTATGCTGTTTACTCTAGAACCACTAAAAACCGAATGAGAATATGATTTAAACAATAACTATAAACAATATTAAATAGTAACAAATAGTAATAAACTCTATAAATATAAAGCGATATCGAAAATAAATAAATCAATAAAAGAAAATGATATAGAAAACCGAGATGAAATACGATATTGTTTTGAAAACAATAAAATTGATCCAACATTTACCTCATCACAAATCTAGCATTTTAAGCATAAACTGATTTTTAAAATCCAAAATATTATTAGTTAATATTATATATTTATTAACTAAGAAAATTTACATGTTTGTATCTATAAGTTTAAAAAATCATTTTCCTTATAAACCTATGTAATCTCTTACAGGGACAAAAGTTTTGATTGTCAAAAGAAAAAGGGAAGTCTGATCTCACTCAAAAAGATGCAAAAATATTCATGAGAAATTTGAACTTGGGCTTGCAGTTTATATAAACAGTGACATGTCACTAAAAAGAGTTGGGCTGAAGGCAAATAATGAAGCCCATCAACCGTACAATCGCGTGTGTCACATGAGGACCAACCAGAGCGACCAACAAAACCACAATCCGTTGCCTAACAAGGTAGGAGAAACGATCCTTTGATCCTAAGAAATCTATTCACAGTCCTAAATCTAGAATAGCCAAACACGTATTGGTTGCTCATTGTAAAGTTTCTCTATCGTTAGAAAATCATGTTCTTCCTTTTGGTTTCACACTAATCATCATTTTTTTTTCTTCAAAATGTATCAGAAATCATTAGATGAACTGAATAGAACTAAACTAATTTTTTTGATTCATTCATATTCGGTTATGAATTGTGAACGGATCAAATATTATACAAAATTTATTGAGTTAATAGTTCAGTTTGGTTTAGTAACCATTTAATTCGATTTTTTACCAAACCATATCAGTATATATCAAATTACATTCAAAATTTTAAACCGAAAATTAAATTAACCAAAATTATTTAAATTTAAGTGAGATTACTTAAATTTAATGGAATTTATCTGAATTAAATCGAATTTAACATCAATTTTGAAAAAAAAAAAATAAAACTAAAACTTTGATCCAATTTAATTACAAAATTTATAAATCAAATTAACCAAAATCAAACCGGATTTTTGTTTGATTTAATTGGGTTTGCAATCCAAACTAACCGAATAAATCAAACTAAATAAGCCATACTAACCCAACCCTAGAAGCCACCATTGAATTCCGTAGTTAATTAAATTTTATATGTCAAATGAATTAGTATCATTTTTCCAGCTAAAACCAAGTTTTAAGGTAAGTTAGAATAATGAACAAGAAAGAGTCGAGAAAAACACTAAAAATGAAGGGCGAAAAACGGAAAAAACAAAATAAATATATATATTCGAAAGAAAAAAAAGGATAGATCAGAGAAGACAAATGAAACAGAAGGTGTCATCTGAATCTGAAGACATAACGACACAGATTCCTCAGACTCCGTTGTCTTCCTCTTCTTGTGGGTCCCTTCACCCCCACTTACACATCTCTTCTCTCTTTTGTCCTCATCTATTTATTTCGTTTTATTTCATATTTTTTTGTTAATGGACAAAAAACAAAATCATTTAAGAGTTGAGTGAAAACAAAAACATCATTGAGGGGGGAAAAAAACATCAATTATTATGAATATGGCCCGACTTATCTTCTATTATTTGTTTTTGTTCTATATTATCGATTGTTGTTGAGAGCTATTCGCTATTTTGATGCGATACAAATTATTTTATTCATTTTTTAAAAAATTGCAAAAAATTATAATATTTGTTTTAGATTAACATCGGATATCTTACGGTCAATATTTGAAAGTAGAAATTATAAATCAACACCGATTATTTCTATAAGTGAACATATATCTATTTATCTAAATTTTCCACAAAACAATCACGGATTTAACCACTGCACCATCTTGCTTGAGTTCTACTATAATTTTGATATTCATGAAATCATAAATTCTTCATAAAATGATTTAGATGTGGACAACATATAATTAAAATCATTTAAATGAAAGAATCTTATTCCATTCTCTTATTGTTAGGAGCTAAGAATCTTTTTCATCATCATTGGTGGAAACAAAAATAATAAATCACAAGAGATGAGTTGACAAAAAAAAAATGTAAAAGATATAAATGGAATCAGTTGGCCAATCATGTTTCAGCTTATAGGGTAATAGAGAAAGGACATAACGTGGGCGACAAAGTTAGCCGTCATGATGATGCCACGTATACATCAGAAATGTGCCAGATCAGCAATTACAGGTCAACTTTCGTACAAAACAAAACCCACTCGACTCTAATAAAGCGTTTGCAGTTAGTTGTCTTTAGCTGTCACGAGCGTAAGTTAACGAGTCGTCAAGTGTGTGATTTAAGTGCGCGTCAGGCGCAATGTAGCCCCGCTATGTCCTTATCCTTCGGGCCCAAACACTTTTAGTTTTGGCCCACTTTTATAAATAAACCACGATTTTTTTTTTTTTTTTTTTTTTTTTTTTATTATATATATCGAGAGGCCATAGCTCTTTTTTCTTCCTTTCTGCAATGTCCCAAAAGGCCAAAAGACACTTTCGTCTTACATAAAATTTGATAAACTTTTTGTCCCCGTGTATGAGAGATTTTTGATCTAATTCTGTTATTAATGATAATTTATTGATCGCAGTTAACTACCAACAGTATATGAGATTATTATGAACAGTTTCACAAATATGGACTCTACAATGCAGCTTTTCTTGTAATACACAAATCCACAGTTAACTAAAATACTTACACCATATTTATTATAAACAGTACTTTGTAACATTTGAGATCACAAAAATGGTTTTATATCTATCTTTCTAAAATCCTTAATAAACTTTGCATTTATAATATATATAGTGCATTATCCGAGAACTGAATCCAAATTTAGTGTAATTTTTTTCTCAACTTTTAGTTGATAGAACAAAAAATATATTAGAATAATTGTATGTAAATGGAATGATAATATATTATTTTAAAAATCTATAGTTTTTATTATTATATAATGTAACTATGTGTAGATGTGATATGTGTATATAATTTAAACTATTTTTCGCATCATAAATTAAGATCATGTATACAAATAGATTTCACCAATTTTTTGTCTATTTCTAAGATAAATAAAAAAAAGCTAAATGATTTTTAATCCATTCGTAACAAAATTATTGTTTGTTTAGTATAATTTTTTTTCCTACAAAATCATATATGTATATATATTGATCACAATTATTGTTGTTTTACACCTATCAGGTTTGGTATTAACTTTAATTTTAAATTAAAGTGAATTCAAGTCATTTAAATAAAATTTAGAAGAAAAAAAGTGGTCACAACTATGCACATGCAGTTCATTTATCTTTTCCTATCCATGATATAGCTTAAATTCTATGATTTGATGTCTTTTGTTTTCATTTGTATAAACATAGAAGGTTAATCATTCAGGGAAGGGTTTCCAGTATCCCAAATTATATGATGGTCATCACAATTCACAAACATTTATTTTGTTTCTTATGGAAGTTGTTGCCTAACAAATGTATAATATCCTCATTTTTAATATATAAAATATTCTTTTTAAATTAATTTAGTTATTTATATCACTAAATTTTTTTTTTTTTTGTTATATACACATCCAAAACTATGTATAATGGTTTTTGCTTTTAACATACTCTTTTTAATTTTTTTGACACTCCACATCATCTTATATTTTTTCCATCTATTAATTCAATATCTATTCAATCTTTATATTCTATATTTCTTTTGTATATTAAAATTTTAAATTTTAAAATTATGAATTATTATCTAGATCAAATAAAATAAATCTTTATTTATAGAGTATAAAGAATAATGAATTTTGGTATAAAACTATAATTAAAAATAATTTATTATGAAATATTTAATCTCAAATAAATATGATGTCAACAAAAGTATCAAAAACCGCATCAGCCAATTGAAATACAACAAGTGGTGTTGGTGAGTCTAAATTTTCTTTTGAAAAAATTCAATTCAATTTAATCACATTTTTTTTATTTTCCAACACATTCATTGTATAGTTTCAACTTATTCAACACTTATATTGCTATTCAACATTTCCATTGCATATAGTTAAAAGAATTACAGAGTTAAGTGTGTTTGAGCTGGAAAAGTTTGAGATGTGTTAATTATCGAGAAGTAATTTGTGATACCGTGTGAATGGTGACAAACCATGAAAAATGCAGAGTCAGTTTACAAATCTTTCGAGCCTTCTAAATATATTAAACCGGCAGTCGGGCCAAAAAGGGTGTGGCGCCCACAGACAGTGGTGGTCGGAGGGTTACAAATGACATCATAATCGAACACATACAAGTGTGGAGTCATGAAGGCTCACAGCGTCAGGGGTAATGGTATTGGTGCACAACAATGACGTTGCACTCTGTGAGTGGAGGTGATTATAACATCCTTATTTCTGGTATAAAATGGTGCATATGGAAAAATTTAAAAGAATTGATATGGTTACCTATGTCACCAAAGTGCACTTATCTTTTTATCACACATCGTGAGAGAATTTCATAGTCAAGCATGCTTGAGCTAGAAAAGTCTCAGGATGGATGATCTATTGAGAAGTGATTTGCGGTACCATATGAGTGAAAACAAAACACGAAAAAAGATCATGTGAGAATAATAAGGTCAGTAAAAAAAATTTTCAAATTTTCTAAAAATAATGCACCGGCCATCACACAAGGATGTAAGTCACGGACGAGAAAAAGCGTGGAAGCCACAAATGGCGATGGTCATACATTACAAAAGGAATTGTGAGACAGACTGTTCAGTAATATTTATTATCCATTTTTGACCTGTTATGTGACTCATATATGTTGTTGAAGATAGATTTTGTCCCTCTAAAAGGCTCATTCTATGTTAAAACATATTGAAGTTAAAAACGGCATAAATAAAAAAATTCAGCTAAATAAAGCTGACGGGTAGGAAAAAGAAAGAAACAGTCAATTTTGAGAGAATAAAAAACTCAACCTAATATTTGCATAAATATAGTTTGTGATCAGCAAAAGCGACATATGAAAAGCTTTTATATAAAATGTAGGATTATGAGAAAGAAAAGAAGAGAATTTTTCTTAATAAATTCTATTTTAAAGACTTTTTTTTTCATATTTCTGATGACTAAAATATTTTTTTCCAATGACCTAACTAGGTCTGCGCATTTTAACCGAACCCAAAGAATCGAACCAGATCAACCCGAAAAATTGGTTTGGTTCGGGTACGGTTCCTTAAAAATAACCGAACAGATCTCAACATCGAGTAACTTCGGGTATCGAGTATTACCCGGACCAAACTGATACTCATAGTACCTGAAGTAACCAAAGTTTTTCTCTTCTTTTTATTTCTACTTTGGGGTATCGGTTCACTTTGGTATCTATAATCTCTGATTTTTGGATAAATCGGTTCATATCCGGATTTTTTATGCATTTCCAGTTACTTTAGTTATAAAATACTTGAAATAGTAACTGAAGTAACCAAAATCGCACCCTTCTCCTCACCTCTACTTCGGACATATTGGTTCATATTCGGGTATTTTATGCATTTTTTGTTACATCAGATACAAAATATTCAAACCGATCTGGATCCAAAAAGTATTTAAGATACAATTCGGATCCTAAGCAAAATACAATACGAGAAGTGGCCCGAACCTGGTTAGTACCGAATCGAACCCGACCCGAAATTTTAAAATATTCGAATAGATCTTAAGTTTCATAACCGAAAGAACCGATACTCGAAAAAACCGACCCGAACCCGATTGAATACCTAAACGCCTAGGCCTAGACCTAACCTTTTATTTTGGCAAACAAATTTAATTATAATAAATATCTCTCTGAACATATAACTTAATTTTTAATATCTTATATTAGGAAAGTTACAGTTTAACACCTGTCTCCAAAATAAATATATGTAATTTCTGAATCAAATAATAATAATCATAATTTTATCAAGCACTGATAGATTAGTTGATATTATTATTTTTTCTCAACTATATACCTCATTCCCGCATTGTTTTGATATCATCCAATTCTAGAGACCTGTTTAAAATTATCCAGTTACAACATTGACATATTTACATATAATTCTATATGTTCAATCTTACATAAGAGAAAATGAACATATAATACAACTTTTTGAGCTTCATTCCCCACAAAAGTCGAATCAGATAACAAATGTTTTAAAATTCACGGATGGCCGGCCCGTGTGGATTTAGAAAATTATTTAAAAACGGGGAGAAAGGAGTTAATGGTGGTTTAAGCAGTTGATGGTGAAACATCGAAAGGGACGTTTGGGTAGTTTGGTTTGGTTGTCTGAGCAGTGACGCTTCTGTTTGATTTGGAAGGTTTGGCGGACAGTGACACAACAACTTAACTACACCCATCTTCTTTCCTTTTGTCACATCTCATGTCTTTCAACCATCTCTCTCTACATATATCCTCTTTTCATAGTTTCATAAATAATGGATATATTTAAGAGTTTATCGGTGAAATAAAAGACTTTCTTAAGTAAGAAAATAATCACAAAATTTGTCAGTATTAAAAATGATCATCGATAATTAAATCGTTTAAACCTGTGTTTACTGCTTTGACATATACACTGTCTTGATAACAAAAATGTAACTCCAAACATTAATATGAAATTACAACTTTAAGGTTTAAAATTGGTATGTTATTCCACAGCAATGTAATGACAGAAAAATCTTGTTACTGGAGAAAGTAGAATGGATCTTACTCTATGAAATAGTATACAAATTATTTTAAATCTAGAAACATTCACCTAGAAAGATTTTTGAATAGTTGGTTGACAAATCATTTTGACTGCAATATATATCATTATTTTTAATTGTTTAGTTCTTGAATCCCAGCAAGATTGTGGTAGTACAAATTGCTTTGCAGGTCTACCTGTAGTATTCGTATATAAAAAAAAACACTTGTTTGGGAAATTATCAGATGTCAATAATCTGCATAGCCATCTGATGCTTTTGTTAAAGTAGTTACTAATAACCAAAATGTAAGGTTATTTTGGTGATTAATGGGTCAGATAAACATATCCATGTATGATTTAACGTCTAATGTTTTTCTCTGAGAAGTGTACAAGTCAAATAGTTCGTTACTAAATTCCTATTTAAATACAAATTCGTCAATATGTTTTGCATTCATCAATCAACACCTCGAAAACTTTTCTTTAATAACTTCTCTTCAAACTTGGTTTTTTTTTTAAATGTGAACATCAAATTGCATGTAGATTGTTTAAGTAAGAAATTATAAGTTTTATTGTGCAGAGACAAGTTGAGCACAGATCAAGAAAGCTAAGCGTAGAGTTTAGGAAGAAGACTTTTAAGATTTTAACAACATGCAAAAAAAAAAAGAAAAAAAAAGAAGGGAAGAGTTTAAGATAGGATAGGACCATTCATAAATCATAATGTAAGACAACCCACCAACACATCATTTACCATTCTAATTTTGTGTTGCTTCTTTTTGGCAATGTCATGTCCATTCATTAATTATATATGCATTTTATATACACGTTTATATGTATATATCAGTGTGTATACGAGATAAGAAGAAAAAAATATATGGCTGAAATACACTAGAAAGACAAAGAAACTGGGTGTCTTGTCGATAATATTATGTTTTATTGTTTCAGAAGTCATGCATTAATGAATCCCTTTGTTGTTTTCCTCTCTCATGTCCATTTATTCTCTATTAAATATTTTTTGTTTGCTCGTTCTTTTTTTCAACGTTGTTTGGTCACTCTTTGAAAACGAACTTACATTTATTTACATTTTATATTAGAATTTTCTTATATTTTTTTTCTCTAAACTAGTAAATACAAGTCGACAAAGAGAATTAGTTAATTTGTATTATGTACGGTCATAACAAGTATAAATTGTCCCTCCATCTTACTTAGGTCGTAGTTTGAATAGGGATTGGCGAGAAGAAAACCCATAAAAAAAGGATGGATCATTTCTCAAGTTGAATGGTGAATGGATAATTTAAGAAAATATAAACTTTAATAGTTCCAATCTTTTGAATGTTTGAACCAAAATTTGATTAAAAGTGAAAAGAAAAAAAATTGAATAGACTAATATGATTTTATATCTAATTTATTTGTTTGCAAAAAATGCTTTCAATTTGTTTTCTTGTAAAAAACCTACAAAAAGTAGGTTTTTAATATTTTACATTTTAATTGTGAATGGAATAAATTGATTGTTTTCAGTAAAAAAATCTTAGATTTTAAGTTATTTTTTTATTTTTTAAGTTATTAGTAGATTTGTTAAAATGAGATAACTAATTTAATTTCAGTTCAGTTCAGTTCGTCATGACTTGGAAACGATTATGGTCTAATTTAACTCAACTTATTTATATATGAGTTTATATACCTTATCTCAAACTCAGATCACATTGATCAAGAGTTTAAATGAGTTGTTCGCAAATAAATACAAAAATAAATATAATAATTTAAATAATTAAAAATTATGATCTAAAAATCAAAAATATAAAAATATAAAGATGTAATTTAAAATTTAGTTACATAAGTATTTATTGTGTTTATACAATGAGTTTTAGCCTCTAAACTTCTAGATTTAACTAAAGTTATAAAACCGATTTTTCTATTTTTTAATTTTATTTAAATTTTGTGGCAAAAGAAATTAATATATATTTAAAATTATAACATATATATAATATTTTTTTTATATAGAATTTGTTTTTTTTTTATCTGTGAGCTAGCTCAAGATTCATTATAATTTACTCGTTTAACTCACTAACTCATAATCTCGATCACTAAATTCATTCATTAAGATTCAATCTTGTATTTGAAAAGATTTGAGGTGATTAGAGTTTTAAAGAGGTTTGAGATGATTTTGGGTGGATTATGGAAGTTGCAATAATTTTAATTATAATATTCTACAATCCTATCTAAAACCATGAATTTGGATTTTAATATTTTTAACTAAGAAATCCTACCAAAACATTTTTAAATCACCTAAAATTTATTCTTAAAATATTTCCATTAATTAAATCCATGTTTGAATAACAGTAAATTTATCATTTTAAATTAAATCATTTCAAATCCTTGATTCAAATCCTTGATTGAATATACCCATCTAAATGATCATAAAAAATGTAGTTTAAACTCCTGAAAATTTTGAGCCGAGCTGAATTAGCTCATGAGCTACTGATTTATTTTGACAATTCTAGTTATCGGTCTTAAATCATTAATACTTTTTTTTTTAGTTTTGGAGACAAAAGTTGTGATTAACAAAAAAAAGAAAAAAAATGTTTTCAATCAAGTTTAATTTTTTTTTTCCTACAAATATGGAGATTTTTATCCTCTAGTTTTCTTTTTTCTTTAAAAAAAAAACAGCTACAAAATGTACTACTGAAGTTCTTTCAGTCAAAATAATTATTTAAGTTTTAAATATTAAAATAAAAAAAACCCTACAAACCAAACACCACAAGCTCAACAAAAAATTGCATACATTCCCCGCTTTTGTTTCCAGTTCTAGGTTTTCTCCTAATAATTCTTTATTTTTAAAAAACCTTATATATACTTTCAACTAAAACAGATATATAAAATGTAGGAAAATACTAGTTTTTTTTTTTTTTGTGTCAACATTTGCAATAACAAACTAGTTTTTTAAAATAAGATAAACTACATTTCTAGATTTTAGGAAACTAATTATAGTAAATTAAAAATAAGTGAAAGATATGATAAGAGCTTTTGAACTAAAAAAACCGAAGCAAAACGCAGAAACTACAACAAGTACTTTTACCATTCAACGCTTTAAAATGTTTTTGAGTAATATTTTTGGTGGTAAAAAAGAACATATTTGTGAATGAACTGGTTATGACGTGTAAGGTTATCATTGGCCGATGTAAGCCCGACAAAACAATCGGACGAGTACAACTCAAGAATCCATTTTAACAGCCGTGTTATGATCTTTGGGTCAACCCCCTTCCATGTAAGTTATATTCCTATATATATGACGTCATTAAAACAACTCGTAATAATTTATTTTTGGATGATTGATGGTGGAATATCACAATAAACCATTAAATTTCCTTATGTATATACATATTGTTAACGGTTCTCATTATATATAGTTTAATCAATCAAATTTAGTAATTAATATCATCGCATAATAATAAAATAATTTTTTTTTTAAATGTCAAAAATATAATATAAAAAAAAATAATTATAACAAAAATATGTTAAAAAATAGATAAATGTCTGCTGCAAATATATAATAATAAAATTATATTACAAATTACTAATCCAAAAGGTGTGAAAAAATGCCTTTTGTAGACAATTTTTCTTCATGAAACTAATTTCCTTTGATGCATTATGGGTGATCATCTTAGGCTACAAATGCAGAATATCAATTTTGACATCAACGATAAACATGAACCTGTGTCTCTTCCACTTGAGTTGTTTTGTGTCGAAGCTGCTGCCTTCAACCGGTTTTCTTTGGTGATTGTTCCCCTCAATCCTAAGAAGCAGGACCTTATAATTATGATTATGTAGATTTGGAAGGGACAGTGATCAAAGTGCATTCAATCGATCTTTACAAAACATGGTGATCATGTTGTCTCGATCCGTGATGACCAGAACCAACGATCTGTGGGATATGGTGCCACACAACTTCAGACACCTTATAGAAGTCGCAGAAGATGGTTGTGTCACAACAGGAGGAGGAAATATGCAACTTCTCTTGCTTGCTTCACCAATCTGCGTGCTTTTATGTTGGTTATTTGAAAACATTTATCTTCTTAGAGCATTTCTTTCGTGCCCAATTTAAGATGTTAGTATGTTACCTTCCACTTTCTCTTTAAACCAATTTATTCTATTTGGTCAGATATTAAAGTGGTGTCTACAAAAAAATTCGTTACTTTCCTATGTATTGTAATTGGAGATGTAATTTGGAAATTTGATTATGGAATTGTTGGCTTTTGGATTCACATAAAGGATTAATTAATTGGAATCTAATCAAGAGAACATCAAAATCAAAATTTCTTAAAATAACATTGATACATAAGTTTTGAAATCAAAATGTTGATATTTCAGAAATATTATTGGAAGCTTTAAGTATTGTCATAGGATGTGTAAATAAAAGTGTCTATGAAAATGAAGATAAAGCAAATTTTCCTATAAAAAATTTGATCATGAAAAAAAAAAATCAGCTTAAATTATTTATTAGCAAATAAAGATCTAATGAAAACATCATCAATTTCAATTTTATCATAGATGGCAAATAGTTTTTTTTTTTATATATATAATAATTTTCCTAGGAGTTATAATAAAAAAATTTATAAACTACAATATTAAATTTAATGAAATGATGTTAAAACAAAAGAAACTTTAATTTTAATCATGTTAGGTGAGATTTTTTCTCCTGATTTGTATGTTTTATGTTGATGTCTAATTTTATCAAACTTAAACTAGAGTTTAAGATTTTAGAATTATATTTAGTTTTGTTAACGGGTGATAAACTAAAAGAGAAAATCAAAATAATGTATTTTACTCACAGGTAATATCTTAATTATTATCTAGATGTCTACTATTTACCATTTACTAATTTTTTTTTTCATTTTTTCAAAATTTACCAATTAAATTCTTCAACATATCTTACTTTTTACCCCAGTGCAGTGATACAAACTATTCACTTTGCCATGACATTATTATTACTTTTTTAACCTAAATCGTAAAGGAACCCATATTTGAGATAAGTGAAAAAAATAAGGTGAAAAGAGCGAAGCAAGAGGAAAAGGAAAATGGTCTAACCATGGTTAGGTTTGTGACCGGTCAATAAATGGTTTCTGATTTATAGAGAAAAATTTGTTGCTTGAGCAAAAATATCGCGGGAGAAACATATAATCTCGTGACACGAAAAATTGCTAAATTTATATAAAAAAACTCACTTTGTTATGGACCTGATTACTGAGCAAATGAAACAAACAAGTTAGTTGCAGGTTTCTTTCAAACATTTTTGTTTTCCCCTTATATTCGAATTTAAAATTTGTATATAATAATAATAAAAAAAAAGAGTTTGAAAGTTTGTGTTGAGATAATCTCTCGGGTTGTTTGGTTCTTGTTCTGTATACATCATTAGTAGGAGAGAACAAAAAAAAATTAAAAAAAGGAAGTGTGTTTATTATTATTGTGGTCTTGTCCGTACCTGATTATTGCTCATGTGATCTGATCGGCCATTAAAGCTTTTTTTTCCCTTTCACTATGATACCTCTTTTGAAGTGAAAAGGAAAAAAAAAAAAAAAAAAACAAGCTTTACTGTTTCTCTGCAAATTTATCACTAAACCACAAATCTCTCTCTCTCTCTCTTTCTTTCTTTCTCTTTCACTTCCCTTTCTCTATTTCCCCTGAGACGGTTTTTTTTTTGTCTCTCTCTCTCTCTTGTTCTTGTTCTTCTTCTGTGCGTAAGAGAGAAAACTTGATCTTCTTGTCTGAAAAAGGAACACGAAAAGACTGAATCTTTCTATTCTGATAAAGTTTTTTTTTTTTAATAAGTAAGGAAGAATTTTTTTGATTATTATATATTTCTTCGTCTTCTCCCTCATTTTCACAAAAAAAAAAAAAACTGAATTTTGATTTTTGTTACTCTGTTTTTGTGCAGAGTATGGAGCAAGAGAAAAGCTTGGATCCACAACTATGGCATGCTTGTGCAGGATCAATGGTTCAAATCCCTTCAGTCAATTCAACGGTCTTCTACTTCGCTCAAGGCCACACCGAACACGCTCACGCGCCTCCTGATTTCCACGCGCCGCGCGTCCCTCCTTTAATCCTCTGCCGCGTCGTCGCTGTCAAGTTCCTCGCCGACTCTGAAACCGACGAAGTCTTCTCCAAAATTACGCTTCTGCCACTCCCCGGAAACGACTTAGATCTCGAAAACGACGCCGTTCTCGGCCTCACTCCTTCTCCCGACGTTAACGGCACCGAGAAACCGGCGTCTTTCGCCAAAACGCTGACGCAGTCCGACGCTAACAACGGCGGCGGTTTCTCCGTGCCGCGTTACTGCGCCGAGACGATTTTCCCGCGGCTCGATTACACGGCGGAGCCTCCGGTGCAAACCGTCATCGCCAAAGATATCCACGGCGAGACATGGAAATTCCGGCATATCTACAGAGGAACGCCTCGCCGTCATCTTCTGACCACCGGCTGGAGCACTTTCGTCAACCAGAAGAAACTTATCGCCGGCGACTCAATCGTCTTCCTCCGCTCCGAATCCGGCGACCTCTGCGTCGGTATCCGTCGCGCCAAACGCGGGGGTCTCGGATCTAACGGTTCCGACAGCAACAACAACATCAACAGTCCTTACCCTGGTTTCTCAGGTTTCCTCCGCGACGACGAGACAACAACAACGAAACTAATGATGATGAAACGCAACGGAAGCGGCGGCGGAAACGTTACCGACGTGAACGCTCCCGGTGGAAGAGTCAGAGTGGAAGCAGTTGCGGAAGCGGTGGCGCGTGCATCGTGTGGACAAGCGTTCGAAGTGGTTTATTTCCCGCGAGCGAGCACGCCGGAGTTTTGCGTGAAAGCTTCAGATGTGAGATCAGCAATGAGGATAAGATGGTGTAGTGGCATGCGTTTCAAAATGGCATTTGAAACGGAAGATTCTTCAAGAATCAGTTGGTTCATGGGTACTATCTCCGCCGTTCAAGTCGCTGATCCAATCCGTTGGCCTAATTCTCCATGGCGTCTCCTTCAGGTTCAAAAAAGTCTCTTCCTTTTTAACCAAATTCTCCAAAAACTCAAAACGCTCAAAAACGTTCCGGTTTATAGGTGGCTTGGGACGAACCGGATTTGCTTCAGAACGTGAAACGGGTTAGTCCGTGGTTAGTCGAATTGGTATCGAACATGCCAGCGATTCATCTCTCTCCTTTCTCTCCGAGGAAGAAGCTGAGGATTCCACAGCCTTTTGATTTCCCTTTCGACGGTACAAAGTTTCCGATCTTCTCCCCTGGATTCGCCGGCAATAGCAACGGCGAAGCCATGTGTTATCTGTCAAACGACAACAACAATGCTCCTGCAGGGATACAGGGAGCCAGGCAAGCTCAACAACTCTTCGGATCACCATCTCCGTCTTTGTTGTCTGATCTCAATCTCAATACTTACTCCGGTAATAACAAATTACAACATCAACAACAACAACAATCTTCTCCGGCGATGTTTTTTAACCCGAGGCATCATTACGACAACATCGTCGTGTCCCGACAGGCTCGGGATACGGAGTGTAATAACAACATTTCGTGTTCTTTAACTATGGGGAACCCTGGTTTAGTTCAGGACAAGAAGAAGTCTGGTTCGGTTAAGACACATCAGTTCTTGCTGTTTGGTCAACCTATTTTGACCGAACAGCAAGTCATGAACCGGAAACGGTCTTTGGAAGAAGCGGCTGAGGCGGCCAAGGAGGAGAAAGCTCCATTAACATGGAATTACGGTTTGCAGGGACTTGAGACCGGTCACTGTAAAGTTTTCATGGAATCTGAGGATGTTGGACGCACGCTCGATCTCTCGGTTATTGGCTCGTACCAAGAGTTGTACCGGAAATTGGCTGAGATGTTTTGTATAGAAGAGAGGTCGGATTTGTTGACCCATGTTGTGTACCGGGACGCAAATGGTGTTATCAAACGCATTGGTGAAGAACCTTTCAGGTACATATCTCAAAAGGATTCTTTAAATCAATTAACGTTTAGATTTTCGATTTTTTGAATTTGTATGTTTTTAAAACGCAGTGATTTCATGAGAGCAACGAAGCGGTTAACGATCAAGATGGATATTGGCGGTGACAACGTGAGAAAGTAAGCATATATCTTCGGTGTTTTATGTTTATGTAGCGATTGGAATATACTGATTTCGGTTTGGTTTTCCGGTTTTGTCGCAGGACGTGGATAACCGGGATCAGGAATGGTGAAAATGGTATAGACTCTTCTACTAAGACCGGTCCACTTAGCATCTTCGCTTGAAGCAGTGACATTTGTTTTTGATCCTAGTTTTGATTTTCCGTCTTTAAACTCGTCTTCCATGTATTTTGGGTTCTATGTGTGGAACAAACTATTTCAAAGTTTCAAGAAATTCCCTAAATTGGTACTTGAAATTTTATTTGTTTGGGTTGTGAGTTGTATATGTTAATCAAAGAACTTGCCATATTATTTAAGAATACCTAACAAAAGCTAAAAATGTTTGAAGAGGAGACTACAATGAGCAAAATATTGATTCATGAAGAAAACCTTATAACTACATATGGTTTAAATAGTTATATACCCTATTATGAAAGTTGAATTTTATTTTGATGGAACTACTTTTTTCTAGTTACCTAACTTTAGTGCTACTGTTAGCTAAGTTATTGTTTCAAAAGTATATCCCTAAAATGTTGCTTAAACTTCTCTATTTGTTTTGAAATGTTCTTGTGAGATAATAACTACACTTACGAATTCTCAGTTGGATATTTCCTCAAATCCAAAGGAATTTTCCTGCAAGAAAAAAAAAACAAATTTAAACATGATATTTTGCTGTCCATGGGATCTACATGAATTTCATAATTTGGTCTCCCCTCACTCCATATTTAATTAGTACAGAGGAAGATCTATTAAATATTTGGTTTAAGATACCTTCAATTGTACTTAAAGTTAGTTGCTTTGAAAATTAACCACATATATTTTATTAAACATTGTAAGACACACACACACACACACGTATGTTTATTATATATTGAATATAAGTTTGTGCTGAGAACAAGAAATTGAATAATTGAAAATCGACAGAACAGTAAATGATTAAAAACTATACAATAATGTTCCATGGGATGATGTTTTTTAACTCATAGGTTACTTTCATCCATTTACACTATTATTAATCTATACGTATGTAATTGTTACCAAATGGCTAAATACAGATCTAAATTCGAACCACAATACTCTTAGTTTTGATCGTTATTTGACTGTTCAATTCAATGAGACAACAACATAAGTAGAAGAAAGTGCCAATGTTATTATAAAGTTTAAATTATATGTGAATAATAAAATGGAGTAAAAAGAGAGAAGAAGGGCTTAGGGATCTGAAATGCGGAAAACATGACAGCAAAAACTTGACTGTCCCAGCGAAGTTGTCGAAAAAGTCAAAGCAAAAGTCATGAGTTCCAAAAGAAAAGAACATACATTAGCTGCTGGGTCCCGCACATGACATTGTCTAGGTCCATCTCACGTGCGGTCCCATTTCTGCCGCCGTTTTGGTGCTTGTGCCTTCTCTCTTTTTTCTCTTTTTAACCCTCCTCAACTTTATTTACTTTACCTTTATAGTTTTTTCCTCTTAAAGAGACATTGTCTCACCATGTACGAGTTGTGTCAATAAACGACAATGTGAACGTGGTTATTGAGATTGTTTTCACGGAATGAACTACAAATGAATAGGATCGGTATAGTAAAATCACAAGAAGAATTATTGAGTATAGTGTCATATGCGCTACATGTTGATAGATGACTGTTATTTGGCATTTGCAAAGCAAGTTAAATTAGGTATTTACAATGAAATGCTAGGGCTTAGTTAAAAATTCAGTGGACCAAGATTTTTGTATGTCGAACAGGTTAGTCGAGCAACTTGAGTAGGATTATATAATGATGAGTCAGGTTCTACTCTTCTTCTTTTTTTTGTCACCAAATGTCTCATCTTATTCTGAAACAACATTTTCAAATTTTTTATAATGAATGCTTAGCTATAATATCAACTAAAATATATGAAAAACTATTGTTTTTTTCATCTTTATTGATTAATTTGACAATTATTTTTGAATCAGAATGAACATGGATGTAACATCTCGATTTCTGGTATATGTGGAGAGGTTAAAAAAATTGATTTAGTTATCTATGTCACCGAAGTGCACTTACTTTTTTTGTTGCACATCCAGAAAAAACTACAGGGTTAAGCGTGCTTGAGCTGGAATAGTCAAAAGATGGATGATCTACCGGGAAGTCATTCGCAGTACCGTGTGAGTGAGACCAAAACACGGGGAACGGTCGTGTGGTGATTGCAGGGTGAATATATCATGACTTTTAAATCTCTCGATTAACGTACCGACCGTCGGACAGAAATGAGCCGGACCATGGACCTAGTGAAAAGACATGGGAGTTCACTGGTAGAGGCGGTCGGGGCGTTATAATGGATTTCTTCAATTCCTCTATTTAATGTCATATTCAAACTTCACTTAATAGTCCATGTTTCTGCCTGTAGGGCTGAGAGAACAAATCTTCGTGAATCAGAGATTCAAGAACAACTAATACCATAGTTAAGAGAGGTACCGTTCCATACTGCATCAACATAATAAGACATTGTAGTTGGTACTTGATCATCAGTTGGAGTGAGACTAGCCATACTTCGACAATGTGATAATTGTTCTTGCGCGAGTTGTTAGACCATAGCATCCTGCATAGCCTTCATGAATGTTTCCTCCTCAGTCAAAGAACGATCCTAAAAATTGAGTTATTCTTTACTGTCCAAATACTCCAACATAACAATGCATAAATATCGACTTTAAGGAGCTTTGTAGATAGAAGATTAAGGAATCTCTTCGCCTTTGTAAGGAACATCGGTAGAGTATGGAGTTGACTAAATGCATCAATTCGAATTGGAGCAATTTGTCATATGTAAAGTGACAGTGCAAGAGAATGTGATAGTATACACTTTCAATTTGTGAAAATCTCTTGCATAGCGGCAGAGTTTCTAGTCCAATTCTTACCAGTTGTTTTTTTTTTTTTTTTAAATTTTATAAAATATCATCCTAAAATATGATGTTTAAAATTTTGATATATAGGCAATTCTGATATATCATCCTAAAATTGCAACATCTTGTAGGATAATAATTGTTTTGATAAAATCTAAATTCAATGTTCATGTCCATAAATTAGTCAAATGATCAACAGTAAAAAAGAAAGTGTAGTAGTTATGCCATTTGCATTTTGCGGACCTCGGACAAGTAGATAAAATTCATAAATTATTTTATACTTAAATATATATATTATTTTAAATCAACTTTTAATTAACTTTTTTAAAATTAGAATTATAACCGATTAATATTTCTTCATCTAAATGGTGAAAAATATATTTTAATTGAGTTTAAGTGATCTGTGTTCTGAAAATAATTTTTTTTAAATACTTTAATAAATAGTGAATTCGAATTATCACTTAATTGCAATAGTTATTTTAGTAATAAAACTATATTAAAATTTATATTGTTTGAATTCAATTTTTTATTTGTTTTATCATGATAGATATTTTAATGTTATTTAATGCGTTAATTTATGTTGACTATTAAATTCTACCAAAATTTAATAATCACATTAATAAGTTTGGTAATGATAAAATAATATAAAGTATAGTTTTACTTGAGTTGATAATAGTATGTAACTGATTTAATTAAAGTTTTTTTAATGTTTTTAGATTAAAAATTTTGTATTTATTTACTCATCTGTTTTTGAAGAATTTTTTTAATAAAGTTAAATTTTTAAATTTTATATTTTATACAAACTCTCCAGAATACCATATAAGACCCACAATATATCAATTGATTTTGAAGATTTATACGCATCTAATAGTATAGTTGTACTCTTTGATGAATTAAATTTTATAATCTAGTACAATAAATTGGCGACAAAAATAAAGAAAAATTAAAAGAGCAAGGATATTTGAAGAAGTCAAATGGTCAAAACATATATAGAGAATAGAGACGAAGAAGAAATAAATTAGCAGAATAGACAACAAAGGGCGAAGATTTTCGAAGCAAACAAAACAAGCTCCCTTATTTTGCTCTCTTATTTTTCAGTTCCAATCCGATTGCCGTGGGATCTGTTTTGTTTTTACTTCAATTCGTTGGGAAAATCCAAAGCTCGATTTATTTATGTGTACCAGTTTTTGAAAAAGTAATTATGTAAGAATAAAATACTTATCCTTATCCATTTATTTTTTAGAAAATGACAAAAACAAAATTATTTTGGTCACAGAAAATGACAAAACTATTCTACGAGTTTAAAACACTACAGTACATCTTTAAATCTTTTCAAAAGGAACTTACAAATCAGTAAGATTCCAACTTGATAATATTTGCATCATTTAGGGATGTTCTAGTCAAATTTATCCGCTCTGACTTGAATCAAATTAAACTAACTATAAAAAAAATCAAATTACACTGATATGTAATTTATATAGATTCATTTTTTTAATAATCAAAAATTGAATTGAATAAAAAACTAATAATTTTTTTTTTAAATGAAATATGAACGAAACTAAAACCAAACTAAACTAATTATAATATATTTAGTTTTATATTCAAGATAAATCTTTATAAAACCAAAAAAAAACTTTAGAAAATTAAAAAAAAAAATCTAAAACCAAACTAAAATCGAAATTAAATATATTTACTTTACACTTTTAGATAAAAAAAAAAAGAAGCCTCAACCCTGAAAGTTATTTATTTTTTTGACTATTCATAACTATTTTAAATAATATGAACTTTAAAAATTAATAATCATAATTATATATTAAAATTTTAATTTTTAAAATAACATCTATTTTTTTATCTGATAAATAAAAAAAATTATTTTTTGATCTGATATTCTTTTTTGGTAAACAAATTTATCTGATAGAAGGGGAACTTTTTCCATTAAAAAATGGACGGATGTTAAGAGCATTGTTTTAAGAATGTTAGCATCAGTGTCTTTCTCTTTTAAGAAGAGAAAACCTTCAAATACCTATATTAAGCTCCATCTACCAATTGTAGGAAGAAAGAAGAGGACATTCAAAGATATATACACCATGCGATTCTACTGAAAAAAAAAGAAGTTTTTAATTCCTATCGACTTTGAATAGCTTCTTGTATTACCATCTATTGTAACTCGTATAAGAAAAGTTTCACGGTCGTAAGCTATAGTGTTAACGGTGTAGTTTATGTCAACATAACACACAGGTTTCATGATTTGGATATGAAGCTGTATGTTATTGTTTTAATGTATGTACGTACTAACGAGATCATTTCATTATCTATGAGCTTGAAAATGTTGTAGAGACGATAAAAATATATGAAGAGACGTCAAGATCAATATTGAACGTGCAAACTATATCCTCTCATCTTTCGTAATCGTATTTTAATGTTTAGGTTAGAAAATTTGTGGATTTTATTAGGTTAAAATAGTAGAGAACGGGAACATTATCATCCCCTTTAATAATCATGTTAATTAAAATATTATTTGGCTTTACTATTAACAAAAGAGTACATACTCAAAAGGTTAGTTAGGCAGATCTGAATATCTGTTATTTCACAATAAACAAATGTGAGAAGTTTGTTCAAAACTAGTTACATGTTTCACACACATTAAAATCATGATTAATGATTCATTAATTGGTTAAGGTCCCGATAGATCAGACGGACCCGAATAATTAATTTAGACATTGAAAACTAAAACAATTGAATGAGTCAAAATTGTAGACACATAGGGTGGTGAACCCAGCAAAACGCTGTTAATGACAAATGTTAGATTATATATTTAATTAACCAAAGTGTAGACAGAAAGAAAGCACTCGCACAAGATCCAAGACCATTATCATATACGTAGGAGAAAAGAAAAACATTTTTGAGTCTCTGTCAATAACATCAAATTCACCAACCATTTAAATTAATTAACATAGATGATTCGGTTGGTGTCATGATCTATTTTGTGACATCTTCTATTACAATATTTTGCCCACACGCTAATATATATGTGTATACACACTTTTGCAATACTAATTCTTCTCTTTTTTTTTTGTCAACATGCAATTGTTATTATTATGGTTTGATCGTACGTTACAAACATATATTTCAATTTCTAAGATAAAACTAGGAGAATATAGAGTGGACCTAATGAATTAATCCCTTTGTTTTATAAAACGCTTTTTTTCTTCATTATTTCAAAATATACAATATTTTTAATATTTCAATGAATATTAAATTTTATTAGATATGGTATGACTAATTATAAGCTATATTTTTTTACGATTTACTTTGTTATTTTAATTCATATATTTA
This sequence comes from Iljinskaea planisiliqua, assembly GCA_900108845.1. NCBI lineage: Eukaryota > Viridiplantae > Streptophyta > Magnoliopsida > Brassicales > Brassicaceae > Iljinskaea > Iljinskaea planisiliqua. The sequence continues at coordinate 8,048,687 of FNXX01000004.1, read as the reverse complement.
GTGATATTGTTTGAAAAAAAAATTCTTAAATTTATAATTTTAACTAAAATATCAAATATCTTAAAATAAATTGATTACATTTTAACCAAATGAACTCTGAAACTAAATAAAAAAATAAGATGGTGATTGTAAATTTTCTTATAGGAAAATTATATAGTAAACTAAAATTAGCAAAACAGTTTAAATTTTAAATCAAAAATATTAAAATTAAAAAAAAATTAATAAAAAAATTTAGATTCATAAATAGAATAAGTATTGTAATCTAAAAAGCTGCAATTTAAAATAAAAAGGTTATATATATATATATATATTTTTTTTTATTTATATATAAATGATTTTTTGAATTTTGGATTTATAAGTTTATTTGTAAACTTTAATCTAATAAATTAAATTTAAACCTTAAGAACTAAATTTCAAATTAAAAGTAGTGTAATATCTGATTAAAAGAATTTAGTTATATTTTTAATTTATACTTTTTAAACTTTTATTTCTTAATTATTATTGATTGATGGGTAAAAAAAATATATGATATTTTAATAAAAATTAACAGGAAAGTGAAAGAGACAGAGATCTTTGATAACGTTGCACAGACGTTGCACAAACGTTGCGTTCATGCGGTAGGTCCCACACGTGTGCTTGGTTTACTATTCTTTGTTTTGTTAGTTTGGAGCGTCTAAACCCGTCTTGGTAGATTGACATGGCAGTTACGTGTAAGCGTCAATGCCTCCTAAGTTATGTCACGTGTATGGTAGATTCCACATCATCCTTGTAAATCGTTCGATTGAGATTCTCGTTCATCTCTTGATCCACTTTTACCGGTTTGTCAAAAGATTTTGGAGGGGAAGCTAGTTAATTTGGTCAACGATATGTTCTAGTTTTAATTTCTCGGATTTATATCTCTTTAAGTGGAAAATATCATATCGTGTGAATGTGTTTGTGAAAATATGTTGTCATAATTAAATACAAGAAAAGTGACTTCTCTATAGCCCGATTAGATACTTAATTAAATATTGAAAAGAACTTTTTTCTTTTCATTAGTAACATTTTGTTTAGTGACATGGTAAAAAAAAACACAAAGATAATGACTTTGATGACAAAAGGAAAGCAAGGAAAATGACTTTGCAGATAGCAACAAAAATGTTCTATGACATAAGTTAAGTCTTTATCAAAAGAGATTGAACTTATAACACAATAGAACTAGTTCTTTGCACTAACAAGACTACTATAGCTTTGTATTTTTCAATTCATTCAAATTCAGTTAAATTCTTACACTGAATAACCCCTATTAAAAAATTAATTTTAGTACTTAGAATTAAAACAATAATTGTAGAGATTGTGAGGAATTGCAGAGTAAAATGGACTTATGCTGAGTGGCTGGAATAAAAGGATTTGATGGCATGCAAAATGATGTGAAACTACAACTACAAAGTCACTAGACGAGTGCATCAACTGTCCATAATCAATATGAATAATTTTTTTTTTTTTTTTTTTGGTTAGAAAACTGGACCATAGTGGGATGTTTTCAGCTGAGCAAATGACGATTCCTGATGAATGATTTTTTCTTTTCGTAATTGTCAACAAGGTGCATTATATGATATCAGTGTAGAAAAACTCTGTATAAAATTTCTGTCGACAACAAAAAAGATGATATAGAAAGTGTTTTATGACGATAAATTCCAGTCAAAACAGAGAAAAATTGCAGAGTTATATGGACTTCTTTTATGAGTGGGAATAAAAGGGATGATGGCATGCAAAAAATAATGATGTGAAACAACAACTATAATGTCATTAAACAAGTGTATCAACCGTCCACAATTAATATGAATCAAATTATACACAAAAAATAATAATTATATGAACCAAAGTGGGATGCTTTCTTCTTTTCCACCGAGCAAATGACGATTCCTCTTGAATTTGTTAGTGTGTCGCTTTATAGGAATCTTCATATTATAAAGTTAATTATTACTCCATTTATCCAACATATTTATAAGCGAGTTTGATTGAAATAAACATTTAAAAAAAAAAAAAACTGTAGTCCGCTGAAAAATGTATTTTACTTGAACGATGATGAATATATGATCCAAAAACGCAAAAATGATAACAATCATATAAACCAAAAAAAAACAAAAAGACAGCATCAACATCACGACACAAAAACTTGATTAAAAAATGCAGACTTTCTTCAGGTTTACCTTTTTAATATATTACTCCAAAACCGTAACTTCTTGATCAACCCTCCAAAAATTAGAATCGTTGAACTCAGTCACTCCCGAACTCTCCTCCTGATCCTTCTCCGGAACTTTCTGAACGATACTCCGTTTCAACGGTCCAGCTTCACCGACGATCCCTTCTTTCAAAGCTTGCTCCATCGCCTTCTCTGTCCCTTCTGGTTCCACTCCCACAAACTCCACATCCTCTTCGAACAACGCTCGTACCGCAGGAGGCGATTTCTCTCCCGAGCTTCTGCTTGGTGAACCATTTGGTATAACTGGTTCGGCTTTGACATCGACCATTAGTACATCGACGGATGGGTTCGGTTCGGAGCAGGTGACTTGCATTTCGGATGGTTCGTCGTTGTTCTCTGATGTTGATAAACTGTTGGGAGAGATGTTGTTCGGTTTCTCTGTTGTTAGATCGTCGTCTTCTTCTCCAACCATAACTTCATCGTCGCTGCTGCTGCTGCTATTGTTGGCATCATTTGAGTTTTCGTTCAAGTTCATGTCTTCGATCGTTGTGTCAGAGGTCGTGTCGCTGAATCTTTCGTCTTGGAATGTGAACCAGTTCGAATTTGTGAGCAAGCTGATGCACATTGTTATCGTAATTTCAGATTAGTAATTGAGTTAAAGAACCGATATGAGAGAAATCTTTTGTATAATGCAAGCATAAGCTGGAAGGAAAGATATTACAACGCACCTTCCTTGGTCATCTCCGAGTCTCAAGGATGAGATTACTACTTCAGCAGATTCATCGTCGAAGTAAGCATCCTGTACATTAAATGCTTTCAGGCTTACATTTTATCACAATAATGTGACAACAGATGAGTTAATTCGATTTAAAAGGAAGAGGGAAGAAGAGTGAAGGACATACAGTATCGTCTCTGTCAAGAGTATTTTGGTCCTGACACCAGAGAAAACAAGAGGATTAATTTGGTGTACAAGTAAATCAATGGATAAATGCAAGAAAACAAAATATAAGCAGCAAAAATACCTCTTCATTATCGTCGTTTCCATAGATTCTGTAGTTAAATGCTTGGCTTAAATTATTGGCCAGAGCTGCAACATCGTAATCTCTGTCTTCCTCGTCGCTATCCCTTGTTCTATCTTGTAGTGTAGTTGGGCGCCTGTATGTGACATTGGTTTAAAATCATTTATAAGCAGGAAGTGAATATAAGGTCACAATGGAAGAACTTCGTTTGCTCATCATGAGAAATGAGAAGCAATAAGATTGACTATGACCAAGAGAGGTCTATTAATCTCCCATTCAAGCACAACCACGACTTTTATATAGAGAATTATCAGGTCCTTATGAGCCAGGAGAATGTTTATGTATTGCTTAGCATAATGCATAAGAAAAATTAGAAGACTCCATATTCATCCATCATTATGAACCAATCTTTATGAGGGTTTGAATCAACCATCCTACTAGCATCTAAAAGTATGCAATGACTGATAACTTGATGGTTACTAAACTGAGGCCAGGGATGATACAGTGATAAGGGAGAAAAGTTGATGAAAGTACCCGCATGCCCATCTGTATACATTCTCAACAGTGTTGCGCTCCTGCAGAACGCTACTTTGCCACTCCTTCCATTCACTATTTTCCTAATGATTTAAGAGAGCACAGTCTCGTCAGCAACACGCCGAAAGTAGAAAGGAGAGCATTACTGATGCTAAAAGGCCTTATGCGTTGCGAGCAGTTAATCTAACTTGTGAACAAAATAACTCTCTACAGAGGATTGTTTGGTTGTAATACTAACCTGAAGAGATGCCTTTATCAAGCCATTGCTATCACTCAACTGAACAAGTTTATTCCATAGTCTTGTGATATGTCCAACATACCCAACACGTGGTGGTTTTTTCCCGGTGGCAACTACGGTAGGCTGCATCAGAGAGAAAAAGTGGCAGACAAATTTGTTTAACTGATGATAATCCGAACAAGAAGACTAAGGCTCTTATTTGACTTTTTTTTTGTAGATGATACCAGACTATATTTTAGTAATCAATTAAATCCATTGTAAGAAAAAGCGCAGATGGCATACCAGGTTATCACCAGAAAGAACCGAGTCTTTGTCTGATGAAAGAATTTTGGAAATCAGATTGCATTCTTGAAGGATATGGTTAACCATTGTTTCACTCTTATTTTCCAAACAAGAAAGTATAATACTCTCCACTTGGTGATGCAGAGCGTTATTGTAAGGGTACCTTCATAAGTTCAAAGTATTTAGTTATGTAACATCTCAAGGAAAATCCAGATCAAGAGTCTGAAGTTTGGTAAAACCTTACTCGAAAAATAGTTCAAGAATCCTTTTAATTGTTCCAGAGGTCGCTAACTCTTTCCCAGCAGCTTCATTTCCAGATTTCAACAGAACCGCAATGAATTCTACAATCTGAAAAAAGGGTCTGAATAACTGAGCCCAACACTCAACGTAAAGATTTACATATAAAAAGCACAGTAAACATCCAGAAAACCTACAATTCCTTCTCAGAATTGCTTGAATTTAGGATCTGACCTTCAGACGATGCTTTCCAAGAGGCGGCCTCAGCTCTCCGTACGTTGTAGGTAATACTTTGCTGTCAGACGCTACACTGAGAAGCATAAGCATGTCACCTGCAGCAGAAGACATAAAATCTTGTTCATGAGGACAATGAAGAGATAAACCTTGATTCGACAAAACTTGCAAAACATCAATCCTACATATCCAAATTAGTGTAGGAAGGAATTCCAACAACTATGGAATTAATGAACTTCCATATCCCATTATCTACATGAACCAGAATGGAACAGAACCAATTGAGTCGTGAGTAAGCAGAAACTGGACAAAATAATCACAAAAAGGTAAGAGTTGCCCATATGATTACTTCATGTGCATCCAGCACAAATTATAATAAAAGAAGAACAAACAAAAGGACCTAGTTGTTTTATGGGAAGATTTTATATCACACGCAACCAACTTACTGAGCTTTGGTAGCATGGCACCAATAGTCTCCTGGGTCACTGGCGCAGGAGACTCAAACATATGTTGACCTCTAAAAGAATTGAAGAAATGCGATGAAGCAGCAGATCTCCTCGAATCTAACAGAGAGATGCACACAGTAAGTGAATGAACTAGGCCAGATTTTGAATGTGAATCTTCTATAGCATGACCAAATATCCTAGTAACGAAGCTGCAGAAAGAAGACAGAAGTTTTACCATGTCAGACTATTGCATATATCCGCAGAAACCAGTGAAACTCAAATATGAAGGCAAAGATGACAAACCCATGGCTAGAGAGTTTTGTGGCTAAAGCTGACGGTGCATTTCGAGTAATGGCACATAATGTTTCTGCTGCATTTGCTTGAACTTCAGGAGGACTCTGATTCAAGTTACAGAAGGTTGTCAGAAAATGGAACATACAAAGACTGTAAATTATAACGACAGTATTGTCAATGATAAATCTCCATAAACTTATTTCATTTGGTAGCCTCTCACTTTACTAAATTTCAGAACACTGAGATTTATCTATAAAAAGCCTCCAAGTTTTTTTTTTTAGGAACAACCTAAACTTTTATTACTTACAGATGGATTTAATTTATCCACAATCATTTCAAGTAGATCGCTGTCAGCCAAGTATTGCATCACATCCGGAAAGTTGGGATAGACATGATCGTCAGCCCCAACCAAGCGAACCAAAACCTACACAACGTCAGAAGACGTTTATTTGTAAAGATGAACGATGAAGTCACACCAAGTTGCACAAGGTCTCACAGAATCATTTACCTCCATAATGGATGTTATTCCAATCAAATCAACCAATTGGCTAAAAACATTTTGACGCCCCTGAAATCATCAAAAGTTATCTTGAGAAACATAGCCGGTGCAAATATCTCAAAAGCAATCCAGATTTTGACAACGTAATCGAAATTGGTAGGTGCACCAAATGGAATATTTTCTTAAGTCAGATTGAACCATTTCGTCACACCAAACTTGATCCCATCACAGTGAACGTACAATCGAAATGGCCAAATTTCAAGCTTATAAGAGAAAGTATATACTGAGAAGCCAGAAAGAAAGACTTCATGTACATTACACCTTAAGTCAATTACAGATATCATTTCAGAGAAATTCCATAATATTTTCCTTGGTCTGAGTTTCAATTCAGCTAAAGCTCAGTGAGCAAACCTACACTTGATACAAACCTATGACGAAATAAGATTTGTACAAGAACGCAATACGATAATCTACACATTGATGCAAGAAAAGACAAAAAATATCAGCCATTGTAAGATAAAGAGTTGCATTACTTACTTTTATATAGTTCATAAGTGCTGCAGTCTTTCTGATCATAAGACATATGACAACCTAGATCAAATAGAGACATGTAAGAACACATCTGCCAGACCTTAAAATCAGCTAGCCTTTACACATACTTTTTAGTAGTAAAAAAAAAAAAAAGAGACCTTGCCGAAATAGCCAGCCAGCAAGGCACTATGAGGACGATTCGGTTCCAAAAAGGCGAATAGCAAATCCATGAGCTGCAAGATTAAAAATATATCAAATCCAAAAAAAAAAAAAAAAAAATGAAACCACTTGAGGAAAACGTAACACGATGAATTAAAAAATCACCTTCTCGTCCTCCACCAAAGTCTTGAGAATAACATCAATTTCACAAGTGAATATCTCGCAAGAGATGAATGGAAACCTAAGAGAAGAAGAAGAAGCATGGGGCACTGAAGAGACAAAAAAGGAAGGAAACGCAATACAAAGAAAAGGCGAGGAATCACATATTACTTGAAAGCACGTTTGCTATCAGCATCATCCTGAGGCTCTTCAACAACATACCGCAACAGTTGCTCCACTCTAGCTTTATCCCTTAAACTATAAACACCAATACCCAAATCAGAAAAAAAAACATTTCCAAGAAACGCGAATCATTGTATCGAAAGAAAAAAAATCAGCAAAAATATACAAATTAATGAGTCGGCTATTCAAAGCTTTGCATTCTTGAATAATCTCTTCCTCGTCAAGAAGCTCCTCCAATGTGAAATTCTCCTTGTCTAGTATCGACTCCACCTATATTCATAACATTCCACTCATGAATAATTCCAAATCGAAAGTGTTCTCAAGCTCCATACATTTACTTAGTTATGCTAACACTAGAGATAGAGATAGATAACCAGAAGCAAGAGAATTCAAAACGCAATCAATCGACACAGAGCGATGATAAATCTCGATAGCAGTATCCGATAAAAACCTTCCGCTTACATAGCTGATCTATCTCACGAGTCTCTCGAGAAAACAAATGCAAACGAAGAAGAACCATTTCAACTAGTTATATAACCGAATCAAAGAGATCATCAGAAATACGAAAAGGAATCTCTAAAAACTCACGGGAGAGGATGCAGAGAGAGACGCTAGCTTCCAGAACATGGTGGCGGCGAGAGGAAGAAGATGGAGAGGTTTTGCAGTTTAGATCGTCGAGAGACTTAGAACCCTAAGCGGAGGAATCGTTAAGAAGGAGGAGCTGTGAAATCGATCAGTCAATGGTGCGTGGTGGTGATTGGAGATCCAGAGAGAGAGAGAGAATGGGATCGGAGTTTCTCCTCTGATATTTTTTTTCCTTTTTCAAAAAATCGAGCCAGAAAATTGCATAAACAAGGACAAAAGTTTTTAAAAATACTAAAATGATATACGGAATTTTGGAATCTGAAGCAGATGAACCAAAATATGGTAAACTGTTAACCATAAGTGAGTTTTTTTAGCTTTCGGTTTAACCCGGTTTATTATCAACCATTCAATTATTTGTTTGTTTCCCACCACACTCGTTTTGCATGTTCTATACTACTAACTATATTCATTCCATTTATTTTCTGTAGTATTTTTTATTTATTATGCCCTTGTTACAATGTACGCTGATTTCATTCAAAACCAAACCAATATTCTTCTTTCAAAATCATCTATGCACAGTTGATTTTTTATTACTATTTGTATTTATTGTTAAATTATTATTGACCAGGTATCAAATGGTTTTGTTAACAGGAAGAAGGTTGTATTAAGGGCTAATTTAATATTATTTTAAAGAGATTAGAGAATAGAGATTAGAAACTCATTTAGTGCAGTAATTGCCTAAATATTTATTAACCTTTCTTCATCATTAATAGACTTAGAATTTGAATCTAATAAAAATATCTTTAATATTATTTAAAAAATCAGTTTCAGTGTCACATTAATATAATTAAATTAAAATTAAATTAAAATTAAAATTTTATTAACATAATTGCATTAAAAAAATATAACATAACACTCTTTTATAAAAAAAACTTTAAACCAAAACTCTTTCTAAAACAGAAGAAAAATTATTTATATATTTTAATAACTATATATTTGTATAAGATTTTCAGTATAGTATAAGTAAAATTGTCAACCATAAATTTTTTTAAAAAGTTAGTTTGTTACAAACAAAAGATTTCGATATAAATTCTTGTAGATTTGTTGATGTAATAGTTTTCAATTTGAAATAAAATAATAAATTAAGGTCAAAAGAAAGAAAAATTAGAGAGTAGACTAAAATATTAGAAAGAAACAAAAAAAAAGGAGAATAAAAACATAAATAAGCTGGTTAGTTAATACAAAAAGTTGCTTTTGGTTTAGTTGTTAAGCTGTGTGTGGTTAAGACATTTCGTCTCGAGTTCGGTATATTCCTCCTTTTCGATCGAAATGACTCACTCACGCATAAACCTTCACTTTTCCACCATCTTCTTCTTCCTCGTGTTAGCTTAGGGTTTCCTAATTTTCAGCTCCATGGCTTCGTGCGACTTCTTCCCCTCCGCTTGATTCTCTCAGGTAACACACGAATCTCTCAACTCCGCACCACCTCGATCTGCGTGCTCTCTTTATTATATCGGATCTCGTTTTCTCCCTTTTGCAACAAATCTAATTGAAAAATCAAACCTTGGATTAGGTTAGAAGTAGCGTAGAAACTTATCAAGAGCCTTAGTTTCGATTCATATATGCTTCTTCACTTTCTCTCGATTCTGGATTTGACTTGAAACTGTATAATTGGTGAATAATAATACTTCAGGTTGTGGGAGAATTATTAACAACTAAAAGCTCTGAGATTTGTTGTGATCATATATATATATATGCTTCTTCACTTTCTCTCGATTCTGGATTTGACTTGAAACTGTTTACTTAATGCAACACGAATTTAATTGGTGAATAATAATAATACTTCAGGTTGTGGGAGAATTATTAACAAGTAAAAGCTTTGAGATTTGTTGTGATCATATCATCCATTGGTGAATAATAGTAATTATAAAGAGAGAGATGTGTTGAATAGTGTGTGTGTTGTTGTGGAGGGGAAAGAGAAGAGATGAACGTGAGCCATGCATCGGTTCATCCGGTGGAAGATCCTCCTCCAGCAGCAGCAGCTACAGAAGTTGAGAACCCGCCACGTGTGAGGATGGACGATATAGAAGGGATGCCTGGGACTTTACTCGGCCTCGCTCTTCGTTTCTTTCAGTTCTTGTTCGCTGCTGCTTCGCTTTGCGTCATGGCTACTACTAATGATTTCCCTTCCGTTACTGCCTTCTGGTAATCTTTGATCGTTTCTCGATTTGACTTGAATGTGTTTTAAAGGGATTTTGTTTCTTTATGGTGAACTCGAATGTGATAGCGAAGTAATCTATCTGAAGAATATGATTATACCATAAACTGGAATCTTTGTTGTTTCCGTTTTCGAAAGTGAAATACAAGATAAAGTTTATGGCTTGATGTGATTAGTTGTGAAGGTTGTGAGTCTGTTAATATCTTGAAGACTGATCAGAAGCAAATTTGACACCTTTTTGAAAGAAAGTGTATGGATTTATTAGTACTTGTGTTCTGTTGTGTGAGTTAGCTGCTAATTTTTTAGTGTATAGTGGATATATCATGGTAATAAAGATCATTGAACTACATGAGCTCTCGTTTGAGAAGTTAAGCGTTGATGAAGGCTTGTTATATCATGTTTTCATGCGGTCACTGTTGTTAGCTAATGTTTTTACTGATTACGTTTTGCATCATGGTGTCTGTTGGTGGTTACTTTAAGTAAACTTTCCTTGATGATGGGTGCTGGTGTACGTTGTATATCGTTCTTCTATTGCCAATCTTGTAGAGTCCAGAGATAAATGAATCTTTGTAGTAGCATTAAGCTTATGTGGTAGTTGAATCGAGATTTTACGTTATGGGTAGTCTACTGAGTTATATATGTATGGTTTATATGATGAAAGCTAGCTTTATGAATGTTGGATTATGCTAAAGATGGTTTACTATTTTTTGCTCCATCAGCTACCTAGTTGCAGCCACCGGCCTGCAGAGCTTGTGGAGTCTTGCATTAGCCTCGGTTGATGTCTATGCCATTATGGTGAAACGTTCGCTACAGAACCGTCGACTTGTGAGCTTGTTTGCAATTGGTGATGGGGTGAGAGATTACCACAATCTTCTTATGAATCATTTAGCATCTCAATTTATCAAAATTGTACAAGAAATATGAATAAATAAGCAATTTTTTTTCAGGTGACATCGACGCTGACTTTCGCAGCGGCTTGTGCATCGGCAGGCATAACGGTTCTGATAGACAACGATCTCAATAGCTGCGCACAAAACCACTGTGTTCAATTTGAAACATCAACAGCATTAGCCTTCATAAGCTGGTTTGCTGCTTTGCCTTCTTTTCTCTTCAACTTCTGGTCTCTAGCATCCCGTTGAAGAAAAGACAGATCCAAGATAGCTTGCTCCACAAGATGCGTTTCCACGGTGTGTTACATTTGTGGGGTTTCTTATTTTCCGGTGTATAGTGTTGACTGGTTTTTCTTCTTCGTCTTTCTTATTTGGGTTTGGATTCAACTTTCTTCAAACCCTTATACCGGGAAACTGGGAATTGTTTTGTTGTTGTAATACTGACAAAGATTGGTCGGCTTTGGATCTATGATTGAACAAATTTCAGTTCTTGTAGCATTTATATGCATATGAAACTTAACTTTATAAGCAGATGGTTGCAGATTGAATAACCTGTCATAGTTGTGTAAGACAAAGGAGCTTGATGCTTCGGTAAGGATGAGATTCATGAAAGTAAAGAAGAGAGGAGAGGACACAAAACAGACTGAATAAGGAAGTGAAACAGATACAAATCTAGAATCCAGAGATCTCCAAGCCATACCTCCTAAAAGCTCCCAATATAATACAAATCCTTCTCATTATCAAACTACTCAGATCCACCCGAGTTTAATAACGATTACTAAAGTAACAATTTTTGCAGAAACCAACCTCAAAAAGAAACAAAAGAAATTTACTAGCAGATTTTATAATTCTCCAGTCGCTCTCTTGCTGTTTCCGCTTCTCCTTTCGAATCCTTCAATGCTGCTCTCTCGGTTTCCTTTGCACTCTCTGAGATTGGCTTAGCACTTGCTTCTTCTTCAACTTCAAGAGTATCAGGCAAGACTGGAGCTGCTCTTTCCTCTTTCTCACGGACTGATAGTATCCGGGTTTCATCTACATCAATCATGGTCTTTGCAGGGTTTTGGATATTCACTTTTCTTACAGGTAAAGGCTCTTCCTTTCTAATCTGTGGCGCAGAGGCAAAAACAGGCACCGCGGTTCTGATCGTGACAGGTGGCGCGATCCTCACGGGTGCAGCGCGCATCATTGATGGGACATACACGGATGGTAGCTGCTGTTGAGTGTTTGTAGAAGGTGGAGGAGGCATTGGAGGTGCAGAGAAGACAGGTACAGAGGTTCTGATCGTGACAGGTGGAGCCATACCGTGGCATGGAGATCTTAAATGCCTCATGGGAACATAAGGAGGAGGAGGAGCTGCTGTTCCTGGAGTTGCAAATCTCTGCTGAGGCCGGTAGCTACGGTTTTCCAAAGCGGATGCTATGGCTCTTTCAACGGAACTTGCTGTTACGGACCTGGTTCTAGAAGAAGGTTTCGGGCAAATAAAGGGTAAGATTCTCGATGTTGTTGCTGGAGAAGGCTGTGGACTTGTTGGTCTAGGGTTCTGCATGAAAAACTTCTTTGCAAATGGAACCGGTGCACTTGAGGAACTTCCCGTGCCGATATTTTCCTTAATACGATAGTTTATCAAGGCTCTTGCTATAATCACCTGTTCTAGTTCGTCAATGTTCTCAGGCTCAGGCATTGAGCTTGAAGTTTCTTTCGCCACTGTTACCAAACAAGAACATAAAACACCGAACAAGTCGCACCACGTAAGTAAAACCATACAGAAACTGAAAACAAATTAGGTCAGGAAGAAGAAGGACTCACATTGTTTAAGGGAAGACCAAGCAGCCATAGCAGCATTCTTCTCTGCTTGCTTCTTGTTCTTAGCCGGATCTCCTGTGAATGTGATTCCAGCTAATTCTACAGTACCAGTGAACACAGGTTGGTGGGCAAGACCAGACCTGAAGGTTGTGTATCTCGGTAAAGGAGCTCCCACTCTCTGAGCTATTTCTTGCAACAGATTCTTGTACACACCCGTCTCATCCTACACGATCAGAGAAAAGCATGATCAGCCATACAACAAAGAAATAACATCAGACCCAAAGTGAACCATGCATCCAAATTCAAATGAGCCAAACAAAATCTGAACAATTCATTTGTTCTATCTCTTCCTTTTGACATAAACCAAGTGTCCATACATCAATGGCCAAGAACAAGATTCCAAACTCTGGATCCATCCATAGATCATTTAACTAATCTAAAGCACACAGTTCCAGTAATATAACCCAGAACACAAATCTCTACTAACCTAAGAACACAGAGTGAATCAAAATCACATGCAAATTCGAGACAAAACCAAAACCGGCAGCTGAAAAGAGAGGAAGAGAGAGAGAGAGAGAGAGAGAGAGAGAGAGAGAGAGAGAGAGAGAGAGAGAGAGAGTGAAGCAAGAACAAACCAAGATCCTAGCAGCGAGAGAGTGAGAAGGGCCACGATTAGAGAGCGCATTGAGAGCAACTTCAGCAGCAGAGTGCTCAGCTTGACGGAGAGTAGAACAGTACTGAGGACTCTCAAAGATCTCGCCGTTGAAGTTAACCGTCGCCTTGAATCGCGGCGCGTGGTCAGGACCTTCTCTTATACAAGTATACGAAGGGAGATTGAAGCAGCTCCTCTGCGCAAGCTCCTGTAGCTGATTCTTGTACATTTTTTTACTCCTTTCCAAAATTGGAAACACAAACAAAACAAAAACAAGAAAAAAGCTCCGATTTTCGGAGAGATCAAAGCTTCGGCCTTTAGGTTTTCGTTTCCATGATTCGGCGTCTTCTGCTTCCAATCATTGAAAATCCCGAACTGGGTTTGGTGGGTAAGCGAGTGAAGAGGCCAGGAATGGCCGGAAATGGAGATTGAAGAAGGCGAAATCGGAGGAAATTTAGGGTTTTTGCAGAGGGAGAAGAGAGAGAAAGGGGGCAGAGAGGAGAGAGAGAGGTGTGAGTGTGGGGTTTTTGTTTTAATGAATTATAATTAATGGAGAATTTATTATCTGCTTTATTTGCTGGCAGTCAACTGAACGTTAGCCTGCATGGATGTGATATTTTTTTTTTCTTTCTTTCTTTCTATATTTTTCTATTTTTCTTATACAAATGTATGTACCTCAAATTAGGGACTTTACATTGCTTAAAAAGGGATGTTACCTGAATATACGAAAATAAATATATGTTCTTAAACCCATACCAATCAGATGGTTTAGGATTTGTTGTTATGTTGGATTTTTACAAAATCCTAGGCTTTTTAAACCAAAAAAAATTATTCATCAATAAAATCTGTTAATTCTGCTTGATTAAGTTTTGCCAAAATCTTAAACATCTATAATATAGATGATCTTTCTAAAAAAAATTATAATTTTATTTTATATGGTAGGTGAAATTATATTTGTATATCATAATCATAACTAATATATTTTTCTTAGAATTTGAAAAAAGATTAAAAATCTCTTTGAATTGTGTTTATTTTTTTTGAATTTATGTGATTCAGTGATAATTTATTCGATTCGACTTGCATACAAAATCTCTAGTTGAAAACATTTTTATGCATTTAGTTTCGTTACAAGATTTGGTGAAAAAGAAATAGACGGTATCATTTTGGTCTCTCTCTCATGTTCAAAGTTATCAAGGTCTATCATTTCTCCTCTTCAATATAAATGTTCTGCAATGAAGGTCTTAGGTCAAATCGCGGTTTACCACTTGCGCTTTGTTGGCTTAACTCTCTTTAATGTTTGTTTGTTTTGTAATTTTCCTTTCTTTTTGTTTTGTTGTTTGGTTTTTACTTTGCTTTCTGTTATAACGCTTATATTATTTATGAAAATCCTTTATAAAAAAAAGATTTGGTGAAAAAGAAGTAGGCCGTTTCATTTTGGTCTCTCTCCCATGTTCAAAGTTATCAAGGTTTATCATTTCTTCTCTTCGATATAAATATTCTGCGATGAAGGTTTTAGGTCAAATCGTGGTTTACCACTTGCGCTTTGTTGGCTTAATCCTCTTTAATGTTTGTTTGTTTCGTAATTTTCTTTTCCTTTTGTTTTTCTGTTTGGTTTTTATTTTGATTTCTGTTATAACGCTTATATTATTTATGAAAATCTTTTATCAAAAAAAAAAAATTTGGTGAGAAAAAAATAGGTGGTTTCATTATGATTTCTCTTCCACCTTCAAGGTTATCAAGGTCTATCATCTCTATTCTTCAATATAAATGTTCTGCGATGAAGGTTTTAAGTTAAATCGCGGTTTACCACTTGCGCTTTGTTGGTTTAATCCTCTTTAATGTTTGTTTTGTAATTTTCCTTTTTTTTTATTTTTTGGTTTGGTTCTTTGCTTTCTATTATAACGCTTATATTATTTATGAAAATCCTTTATAAAAAAAATTTTGGTGAGAAATTTTGACACTTTTTAATGATACTAAGTTCAAAAGTATTCTCACCAAAAGTATATATGTTTTTTTAGCATTTTAACGGTAGAATTGTGTTCGACCAATATAGAACTAGTGGAAAGTCGCATTCCAATAAAAAGGAATATGAAGATGAAAAAAACAAATAATAACAAAAACAGCTGCAAACCTAAGAAGTAGTGCATGCTTTATTTTTCTAATATATTGAATAAATATGTTCACACATCTCCAAAGAATAATGTTAGCTTTTGATTCAATTTTGAAATATGTCCACTCAAGTCAATGGGTGAAACAAATGACAAGTTGTGAAATCACCAAAAAGCCTATTTCGTTCAGAGAGAGATAAGGGCAATAAGGGGCAGTCTAGTAAATAAACAGTATGAGTGTTTTGCAGTAATAAAAGGTGGGATTCATAATCATAGTTAAGCTTAGTGGCCAACATTAACTTTTTTTTAATTTGTTTATGTTTTTCAATTAATCTCCTAAAGTTGATGAAGTTTGACTGATTCATCACATCACCACTCGTCTACCCCATTAGTTTGTACTTACTAGTCGTTTTTACTTATATTGACTCTTTTTTTTACTGTCCTGCAATGCACATAACTTACCTTTTTAATTATGAAAAAGTAAAATAAATTAGTTATATAACTTCATAAGATTATAAATTAAGAAATTTGAGAAACTTGATTTCGGGAAAAGAGTTGTATTGTTACATATTAAATCTATGGAATTACTTGGTAAACAGAATATTATAACTATATTTTGATCCAAGCCAAGTATATATAGGGTTTGGATTATTAGACAAATTGATCAACTGAATTTAAAGATTAAATATATATATATATATAGAAGACTATAAGAAATTTGATTATATTATACAAATTTGTAGACAAATGAGATTATGACTGTAAATAATTTGCTAAATTTCTTAAAGAAACAACAGAAATTCAGACACATTCTAAATATATGTAGTTGCTAAATTTTGTATTTAACTCACCAAAACTATAATTTAATAGATTAATCTATATTAATAAAATATGATTATTCAAGATTATAAGTGTGTTTTCTAGTGTTTAAGGTTGTCTCACTGATAATCTTTGCTTTCCCAGTTGAGAAAATTAAAACCTCATATAAAACTGATTATGTTGTGCTCCTCACTTTTTCAATATGAAGCTTATTAACAGCTCCTTTTTCAATAAAGTTAGAGACAGTTTTTTTCTTCGTTGCTATCTCATCTCATCATAAGCGAAGACAAAAATATTTGCAGTAATTGATAATGTTAATATTTTAAGAACATCTTATGACACCAGAAAAACAATAAACAGAATCAAGTTCAAATACACAAATACGATATAAGAATTGAGTTAAGTTCGCCAATCAGTGGTCGAATCACCTATATTTATTTACAATAAAGTCTAGCAAGAAAGCGATCTCTCATAAACAATCCTTCATGAAGTAAACCAATTCCAACAATATGATATATAACTTGTAAACATGATCACCACAAAAGATATAACTGTTTGTTATTTCGTCTTGGTAACAAAGATATATGTTCGAGTTGTTAATATCAATTGAAACAAGACAAATAATGTATGCAGTGGTTTTTTTAGTTTACAAAACTTTTGATACATACGCACACATACTCTTAAACGAATTCGGATCGGCTATAGAACTAATGGACAATAAACTACAAATCCAGGTATTTATTTAGATATTCGATTAGAAACAACAATTATGTTTATAATATGTGTCATGTGTGTACTTTAATCACTGGCATTTTAGAGACAAATGTGAAAACAAATGGATAAAAGTAAATATTGGAAGAGAGGGTCAATTAATTTTTTATGGGAACCCCAACGCTCTTAAGAAAATAAAGATTGAAAAAAAATCAGAGGAATTGATTATATTGATTTCCTTCGTAATTAATGTGTAACTATATGTTGTTTACCCTTGGTCATACTAATAGATTAGTAATTAAAAACTGGTGCATTTAAGTAGAGCATTTAATTAGAAACACTGTATTAACCCTCCTTCATCCGTAATGTCTAGAGAAGATAAAACAAATACAAATTTTGTCCCAATGGCATTTATCTCGATTTCTTGGATTCTCTTAAGAGTTTAGACTTTCGTCATAGAAAAATAACATATCTAAGAAACAAAACAAAATTCAAATAAAATTTGGTGATGAACCAGAGTTTGCTAGACAATCCATAACCCTTCGTTTTCAAGAAATTTCAGAGAGAATTTGGTAATATTTGTCACTAAAACAGGAAAACAAACTCTTTTTTTAATTCTGTAACTTGAAGGACAGATAATATAATTAAATTGATAGGCATTTAAATTGAAACCAGACAACACAACTCATACTCCTCACGACCAACTTAACTCAACTCAACTCAAGTCTCCATCCTTGAGGGTTAAAAAAAAAAAATCTAATTGCTGTGTCTTTATAATGATCAAATTAGTCTACATCATCTAAAGGGTGACTACTCAGTCTGATTAATAACACCAATAAAGAGCTCACAGAAGAAGAGAAGCATTAAACACGAACTAGCTTTTCTCACCAATGAACTTAAATTATTGCCTTGTAATTTAACAAAACAAAGAAAAAAGAGGCAATACTAGTACAAGATTTGGTAAATATAGGTGGTCAAAATAGTAGAAAATATCAAAAGTAGATATATATGTATTAAAAGAGTAAAAATATAAAGTAATATCACCAAGAGAAAGGGCTAGCTCCTTGCAAGAACACTTCATTCTCCACATCTTTAACCCTTTGGCAAACCTGATTGCATATCTTAATCGCCATCGCCTGCCACATAATTTCATCATCAGAAACAAAGCCCTTGTGTGTGTTTCTTCCATGTTATAATGATCCCATTTTAGCAAGTTTCTCTCGTGGCTTCACCATTTTGATTCGAGTATAAAAGAAAAAAGAAAAAAATCTCACCTTGTCTGCAAGTGGATCAAACGCTGCATAGAGTTCAAAGTCTGGTGTGACCCAACATAGAAGAGCTGCGATTAATATAAAAGACCTTTTTATCAGTTCGCAGCAAGAAGACTCTCGTTTCGTTAAATGTGCAAATGTGTACTTACTGTAGTTTTCATCTCGTCTATATTGAGTTTTGTGGGGTCCTAATCCCTTCTCATGCATTGACGCGTAGAGTTTCTGGTATGCTCGATATAGACTGCCACATAACTACATCAGTAACTTTTTCATTTGCGTAATAATCCCATGGAGATTCATGACTTTACCTTTTCTGTTGTCTGTGGCTGGTTACTGGAGGTGAGAACTCAGATGAAATGTACTGATCTAAGTATATACTGCGGTACATGAAATGCCAAAGTCCAAAGGGACCTCCTGTTCCCACAGATACATCTGTGTCTTGTCTTTGATTTGAAGTAGGTGATTGTTTCTGTCGAAGCCGGCGGTCTATTGGCAAATCCTCAACACGCATTCCACCTTCCGCGATTGATCTTTGAACCGTACTTAGAATATTTGACTTGAGAAGAACAGCCTCAATGCGAATCCTAACATATACAAGTTTGTGGACTTCAATACTGGCTTAAAAGTCACAAGTATCTTCAAGCATGAAAGCGATTTGTACCTGCAATCTTTGAGATGATAGAAGGCCTCTGAACGTGTCGTAAGCAAAATTACATATGTATCATCCTACATCACCGTGTAAGTCAATATATTACTACTGTAGATGAGTTTAAGAAGCTCTTTACAGATTATAAGTATAAAGTTATGACTCACATCGAAGAAGTGGACATAGGCATGCAAAAAGGCCTGAGCGTTGTATCTTGGTAGGCAGATTGGTGAGAAAGATTCGGATGTTCTGCTAGCAGAGAGAAAGTAGTGAGATCAAGTTACGCGGACAATGTTTGGTTTGCTGTGGGTACATGGACAAAATAATTAGCACTTGCCTGAATGATTCTGATGACATGACGAAATTTGAGAGTAGCAGCAAGTCATCGGGATGGAGAGACGCTTTCTGTGCACCAGCAAGACTGATAACCTGCAAGTAAATATACAGTCATTAACTATGATGGATTTCAAGGCTGAGAAACATTTATATTTTGGACAAGGGCTTCTACCTTGTGTCTGCACATTAGTAGTGCAAATAAGACACCAGACGCGCAAACGTCTTGCAATATTGTCCCTGTAGCTTGCCTTAACGCATGCGGAAGGGGAAGACAAGTGTAGGCATGAAGAAATGTGGCTGGATTCCTAAAATTGGGGAAATCATCTCAACGACTGGGAAAAGAGAAAAGATGTTGTGGGACAACAGTTTTACAGCTAAGGGAAGGTCAATAAACAGACTCCAACATTTCATGAACCTTAGAGGCTTGTATGTTAAAAGTAGACATTGTATTATATACTTTGATCAGAACTGGTGATCTTTGTATTTCGGCCTATAACCCCTTTTTACTTTTTGTTAAAATATGTCTATCATCAATTATATTATTGGTTTCTAAATTGATCCATGAAACGATGCGAAATTTTCTAGCAATTCCAGAGAAAACCGATTTCAATTATCCAAGTTTTCCTGAAAATCAGATCATAACTTCTAACATATACATAGATAAGTCTATATTTTCCCCCAGATTAGGAAGCCATAACGTCCAGGAGATTGGTAAAACTTCAGCCGCCTCAACCTCCACATTAATAAAATAACAGGAAAAAAATGTGAAAGGAGTTGACTTAAAAGAGTTTCAAATCAGAGACAAACCAGCTAAATGAATGGACAAGAGATGAGAAGACAGCTTCTGTCCCTCCTAGCAAGGGTGTCATGTCGAACTTTGCATTCTTCTCAAAACATCTGTCTATTGACTTCGTTAAAATTAGTATCATCTGCATCACCAATATCGCATTTTCGTTATTTAAACCGCTTACTTGAACATGATAAAGTTCTAAAAGGAAGGATACAGAGCAGTAGTTCTGTTGTTACCTGACCATAAAGAAGATCCAACTGCCCCCTCAAATACTCATATGTTTCATCTGTACAGCTGATGCAGACCAGGTATATTGGCCCCTTCACGAGAAAGACAACCTGAATTTGACCATACACATGACTTACTTAATGTAATCAAACAGAACACTTCCCTTAGGGTGCAAATGGATGTTTAATTCGAGGGATACAATATGGGGAAATGAAGCATTCCACTCATTCGAACTAGAAAATAAACAAAATTTAAAGGAAAAAATCCCTCTGAAATTATGAGGATGAATAAGTTGTACAAATTTGTTCATTTATTTCCAAACTCCCATTCAATTCTATACGCCATTGTATCTGATGAGTAAGCTACAATAGACACTACCTTCTAACTAAAATATTTATTGCGCAAGGAATTTTGAATACCTGGTGTTTTCCTGCCTTGACTAAATTGACACGATCACCACTGAAAAACAATGGTGTTAGGCATGAAAGCATAAAGACAAAAGAAATAACCTTTAAGGGAAACAAACATCAGACAAAAGCATGTGCATATTGTACCCATTCTCCACAAAAGAAATAATAGCTTGAAGAGTAGCTGAAAATCCAGCAAGCTTGTGTTCATCTCCATATCTGAAAGATACTCAAACAAAGACAAGAGTGAATCAGTTAAAAAGGATTAAACTTTGCAGTACAATAAATCTTTAACACGAAGAAATGAACCAAAACCTGGAATATATCGGTTTGCCGGAGTTACTCAATATGAAGAAATGCTTCTTCCTTTTTCTCCATGAACTAGAAGCATCATCCTGCGTTTTCATATTAAAACTTTCTTTTCAGAGAGTTCCCACGAAGTAGCTTTCGATCACAACATTATTTAAATTACTAAACTGACCTCGTCGACGTGGCGTTTTCCGGGCAACCACGCGGCTTCATGCTGCGAGGCAGTGTCGCCATCAACATTGGCTTCTCGAATCTCATCCTCGCTCGCGTCGTCAGCTTTGTAAGTCGACGTAGCTCCGCCGCTGCTCCCTCTCTCCCCGTCGTAACCGCTGCTCGTCGGACTCGGCGGCTCCTCCCCTGCCTCCATTTCCACCGGATGCTCCGCCCTTGACGACGCCTCTACTTCCTCTTCTCCAATAGTTCCCGCCAAACCTTCCCGCGCTGAACATCCGTTGCTAACTCCGCCTTCGTTCCCGTTTGCCGACGCAACCTCTTCCTCCTCCTCCTCCTCCTCCTCCTCCTCCGCGTCGTCGTCGTCATCGCCGCCGCCAAAATCGGTGTGACTTCCATCAGAGACTTCACTTGGCTCAGACAAATTCATTGACTCCAACTGACTTTGAACACGCTCCGAATTGGTCCCTGGATCGGTGCTAGGGTTCGGATCGGCGAAATCGGTGCCGGATGATGAAGGAGAAGAGCTCGAATCTGAAGTCGCCATTGTTGAAATCGGAAGAGATTTGTGACGGAATCTTCAAGGAAGAGAAAGCGAGAGGAGAGAAATTGGTCTCCTCCAATGGCAAGTCGTCTTGTTCATTGAATCTCTCTGCAAAATCACTTTGTCCACTCGCATCGAGGGAAGAGAGATGATTCACGATTCACTAACGGATCCTCATCTCAAATCGGATCTATTCGACCCGCTTACTGACCCGCTTATCTCGGGTTGGGTCTCGTTACTTTTTATGGGCCTTGGGCCTAGATTTTTTTTAAAAGGCTGTTATAAAAGACATTGTTATTCGTTAAACGTCTTTCAAGTTCAACACTACAATATTACAAAACTCGCCCACTGATTTGATCGTAACGTGCATGGCCAATTCAAATATTTCATGGCCTAAGTCTTTCTTTTCACATTTCAATAATGGGTATTCAGCTTATTCATTGTATTTTTCTGATAATACTATAGTCAATATTTTGAACATGTGAGTGATACATTATTAATTATTAACTAATTAATTATATTATAACCAAACACGTGAAAGAAACATGCGTAAAATGTCATAACAGCCGATGAAAAAAACCAGGTAATTAAACAAAATAGAGAAAAAGAAATTTGAAAATTAATTTGGATGGTACTACCGGTAACATATACCTACTGTGTATATAAATATTCGCTCGTCGTCGCTTTGGTAGAAGCTAAAAGGAAGAAAAGGACACGAGTACAAAACGACAAGACCAACGCACATAAAACGACGAACGACTCGTTCAGTCATCACTTACGTTGGGAAATACTACAAAAGGTTTACGGCATCTGTTGGGCCCCACCCGAGAGGTACATTTACCCGAAATTACAGTTATACCACTTCTTTGCTTACCTAGGCTGAGCAATCGGGTCCTGTTCAAATTCTGATCGATTCTTTCGGATTTCGAATATTTTAGTATTGAGGATATATAATTTATTAAGATATTTTGTTTTAATGGGTTGAGTTTGATTTGGTTCCACTCAAATTCGGGTTGGATTTGGATAATACTTATCAGATATAGTTCGGATAAAAAAAACCATAAACATGGTTTGGATTCAAACTATCTAAAAATATATAAAAACAATTTTTAACATTAGTACAAAAAAAAAAATATATATATATATATAAACAATGTTCTAAAATGCGGTAGACGTTCATTGTGCGGTAGATGAATACTTAACTCCTAACTATTTATGTAGATGCCTAAGCATAACATTGGCCCAAACCTTTTTTAATATCTAAAGCATTATAAAAAAAAAATAATTGTACCCCTATCTACTAGAAAAGTTATATCTAATATAAAAAAATAAATTTTGGCTAAACTGTGAAAATAATTATGAGAATAGGTATAATAGAGATGAACTTAGAAGAAACTGATCTTTACAAACACAATGAAAAATATTTTTAAAAGAGCTTAGAACCATGCATATAGTTGTAAACACACATAAAACATAACATTTGAATTCAATAATTACGCTTCTAAAATTAAGTACTATTGTGGCGCTTAAAGTGAGTATTTTCTCAGCTTCAATTTAGGATCTTCTTTGCCTAAGCATTAACTATCCATAATTTATGTAGATAATAATATTTATATTTAATACATTTTTTAAAAAAGTAGATCAAATATGTATATGTTTTATTTTTTTCAAACATATTTTTAAATATTAAATATAATAAATTTTTATGTAGTATACCAAAAATATAAGTTATAATATATAAAAAATGACATAGATGATAAATAGATATAAAACATAATTTTTAGAAAATGTAAAGTAAATGAATGTATAGTGTAAATTCGTTAATTATCATATAAGTAAATTTAATTTAGTAAGTTTAAATTTAAAGAGTGACATTGAACTTTTCCAAAATTCCTATAACAATTTTTATAGCTAACCTAATAAATAGAATTACTTAATATGGAAATGAATTACTCCACAATTAGTTATTATTAATTTAAAAAAATAGAAAATTTTTGATCGTTTTCATCCTCCTCGTTTTTATGATTACATTTAATATCATTAAATTAATATATATATATGTTATCAAATTAAACAAGATATACATTTTCTTACTCTATTTTTAAATGAATTCACAACTTTAACTATTTTGAGCAAAAAATCTTTGTTAACTGAAAATGTTAAGCATAAACTGAAGAAACATTTTCTGTTGGCATTTGCAAACAGATATTGTAAAAAACAATTTCTATTTTGAACAAGTAATTTTTTTTAAAGTCATGAAAATGTAAATTTAAAGATTTGTGTTTGAAGGGATAGAGAAGTTATACTCGATTTAGAATTTAATTTTTGTTTACCGGATTCAAAACATTAATTTATCTATCCAGCTTTAACTTTATTTGATACGTAAAACAAAAAGAACAAAGAGTATTGCAATTTACATACTGTGTTATGTTTGCACATGATCTAGGTTTTTGACATCGATCTGATATTGGAGTAGTTAATACGGCAATGTAACGTTAAGGTTTTGATGTCGATAATTAATTAAATATCAAGATCTTATCCAAATCCAAACAAGTGATTTATCCACATACAGCGCCTATAAATATGTTGTGTGTACTTGATCCAAGACATTATAATCCAATACAATAGTTTCTTCTACTTAATTTATTTACTAATATAAAACAAAATTACAATTATCAAAATTTATAAATAAAAATAATGAATAAATCAAAATTGTTTCGAAACATAAAAAATAAAAATAAATAATATTTAAGAAAACATTTAAGAGTTTTGTACATACAGTACGAGCAACAACGAAATAAAGCAAAAATACAAGAAAAGTGAAAACAAATGGTTTTTGTTATTGATGATTTATCAATTTTTTTTATAGAAATCAAATACAAATATAAATAGAAATAAATACATAAATTTTGTTGGGTGTGTGTCTAGAATCCTCCTCTTATCTTTCATCATGTTTTTATAGTTTAAAATCATATTTCACATCCTCATTTACTTTCTTAGATTATATATTTATTGGCTTTTGATTATACGAAACCATTACGAGTTAAAACGAATTATTATTTATGTGAATAAGTTGTCTACTTTGACCAAAAATTTTCTCTATTTATGGACTTCAAAATTATTCATTATCGAGTCTGATTTAGTGGATAAGAATATATTATCCAGCAGTTAAACCTTTAATTTCTTAAAGTTGTTTTTCTTTTTTAAACAATTTTAAATTTTTTCAAGTAACTGATTAATTAACAAATTAGAAACCCGATAAAAAAAATTTCTTCTTTCTTAATTGTTTATACTCTTTGTTTTTGGATTTTCATTCGGTTTTTCCAATTAATTTATACCAATCTGTTAGAGATTTTCAAAAATCCCTTGACCAAAAATGACAATTTTTATACTAGTCTACAATCATTTTTACCTACTTTACATTGAATTGGTTTACTATCAATTGAGAATCACACAATACTTTTACCTCTTGCATCTTTACTCTGAATAATAATTATGTTGCCACAATTAATGCTTCATATTCAGTTTTGTTATTTGACGCATTAAATTTTTACCTGAAAAATTACTCATTATTTTTCCGCTGGATGATGCCAACCCAATTCTGATTCCAGAGATATTTTTTCCCCCATGGAACATGCAAAATCCATCTTCTGATGATTTCTACTGCTTCATTGCTAATTGCACTAACTTTTTAGACTGACTTATTTTAAGTCGGATCACGCAGAATATTTGAAATAGTCACCACAACTATTAAATGTGATTGAAAGTATGACATCAGTTTCTATATCAAGACTTATACAGCCAAAAATATAGTTTTTCTACCAGTTTTACTTACATAAATCACCAATATTTGATCTTCCCATCATCTTGTAATAGTAATCCCAAAATAACGTGAAGAAACTTCTATATAAACATACAGATTCTCCGTTGAATAGTTTGATACAATATCTAAATACACAAACAAACAACTCGTAAATGTAAAACACCATATAAGATAAAGTCGTCTTGCTAGGAAACACGACTTCATATAATCAGAATGAACCAACCAGATCTGTGTTTACACTAACATATAATTATATATATACAATTACGAATAATTGAATGCAGTCCCTTTCTTAATTAACTATAACCCAGCCAAATCAGACATCAAGTCATTTGAAAATTTGCTTTTAAAAATAGTATAAAAAAGACTTTTTATATCAGGTTTCGATATTTCATATTTTATGAATGGTCTACTATACTTTACCGTTACCAGTCGAATCTCATCTTAATTAACAAAACATATTTGGATTAGTCGATAAGAAAAGAGAGGAAACATTATATGATTGAAGACAACGCACCATGTCTCCATCTACAAATAATCCCAAATCGATGGCACATGATTTAACTAATAATTTAGCTTAATCCTTTGTTTAGCCATCGTTGACGAAATAATATGTTCTTCGTTAATTTCCAAATAACCCTAAGGAGTAGGGAGAAGAATCTTATCAAGTACTACAAAAATGTAATAAGTTGACGAAATGTAAGAAAATATATAAAAGAAATACCGAGTCAACTTCATATTTGGTGTCCCAAAATTTGAATACAATCTTAAATTAAGAGTCTCTTTATAATAATCACTACTTGTCGAAATCCTTAGTCGCAACAACAACACAGAAGCCGAAAATGTGAATCCAGAAACTAAAAAATAATACAAAAAAAAAACCACAATTTCGATTCAGGTCCTCGTATTTTCCATTTGTAACCCCAATTTATAAAACATTTAGTCTTCAATCCCTCTAATTTTAAAAATAGTATTTCGCACCCTACTCAGATCTCTTCCTTTCAACGTCCTCCCAGCACCTTCGTGAACCGAAAACGAAGCCATCCTCCGACTCGCAAGCAACTCATGCGGCGGCACACGCCGTGTTTCTCCACCGCATGCAGCAGTTTCGTCACCGTCGACTTCCTCGTTCGAAATCTGCTTCCGTCCACTCTCTTCCCCGAGAATCTTAGACCAGTCTGGCACGTTGACCGGAAGAGAAGACGCAGCTGTACCGGAGAATTTCTCCGAAACCGAACCACCGCGAGGTTTACGGTTAGTTCCGGTTCGACCGGAGGTGATCGTAAGGTCACCAAAGCTGAAACTGGAAGCAGAATCTGAACCGGTATTGTAGAGATCCCACTCGTCGAGCTCGAAGTCGGAAGCGGAAGTGACGTGTTGCTCGCTGGAGAAGAATCTGTGGCTTTGCCGTGGATAGTAACATTTGCTTGTCGCCATTTGAAAAAAACAAGAAGAAGAAGAAGAAGAAGAAGAAGAAGAAGAAGAAGAAGAAGAAGAAGAAGAAGAAGAGTTGATTTAACTCTCTTTTGTGTTCTGTCTTTTGGTTTAGTTAAGTTTTTAGATTCTATCTTTGGCTTTTGGTTTGCTCCGTTTATATATAGAAAGGGAAGGTCAATGGATAGACTCAACGTAATTACGAAACTACCCTTGGAAATTTCGTAGAAGTTTAAAACTTTTTGTGATTTTATCCAAACGAAACGATGACTGTCAAAAAGCTTTTGATTCTGCACGGAAACCTATAAACACACAAGGGAAGATATGAGTTTTTATATATTTTATTTTATGATTTTGTTTTTTTGTCATTTACATTCTATTTGAAAGAATAATAATAGTGTAAATATTTGAATCATGTGTTAATCGAAACTTTTCTTCGAAATTTGGTATTTATTATATGTACGGCGATTGAATAACAACACAACCAGGATTAAAAGTTTGACTTCATTTACGAAATTGGATGAAGATAATATCGCCAACAAAAGGGCCCATCAGCATTATCAATAAGCCCAATCTTCATTTGTATACATACTATTAAGAAGGTCGAATATTTTAATATGGTGACATATTAACATACATTCAGTTAACAATATTCACCAAGTATTAAAATATGTCGAATAATTTTAGTTTCATAAGTTATCTTTCAAGAATTTCAAGCTGATACGTTTACACGTGTTTACACAATCACAAGGCCACGTAATCTTGATTCAAGAACACATGTCGATATCTTTAAAGTAAGACACGAGGGTAAAACTGTAAATGTTGATAAAAGGAGATACGACAAAGTACTGTACGATGAGATGGGAGGTGGGTTCACGTTCACCTATCCGAACCTGTAAATTTCATCTCTTGTTTAAGTAGTTTCAAGGAAAAAGACAAAACAAGATACAATAACAAAAAGTGGTCCCAACTAAACAACGTGGCAGTTCCACATCGTGATCCACGTGGAGAGATGAGCTTTCGTGTACGACTCGTGGCGTGAAGGCACGTGATCGTTTACAGTTCATTGGTGGAGAGCGACGTCGTTTCTCAGGTTCTGCGAATCGCAAAAGCCTTTCTCCATCCCTTTGATAACTTCGGTAGACGACAAAATGAGTTCATTGGGGAACGCAACATTAATAATATCTGAAAACTGTGCATCTTTAAGAGAGGAACGACAAGGCATTTGATTTTAAGCAAACGCGTTTGCCATATTGCCCAATGAGTTTTTGGACCATTACAGTTTTGCTATATGGTAAAGGCCGGCTCATTAATCTGGTGGCCCCTGTATATTATAATGTGGTTTTAAAATTTAGATATGTAAGAGTATACAATTATTTGAAAAAAACCCCTGAAAATATTAATAGCAGACCCTTAAAATCTGACAAATTTGTTGCAAAAATCAGGAGGATTTTGTGCTTCTGCATTTGTACCACTAGCGACCGGCTCTGACCATAGCCCATGGGCCTTCTAATCTCTATATTACTGGAGTGATCATACAACTATGGCTCAGTCAGCTACAAGTGTTGGATGAAACATTTGATTTGGTGCAAGAAAGAGTTCGTCGTAACGTTCTATAGATTTCTTATTTGTTATCTCTATTGAAATTTCATAGAGGTTGTGAAGTGTCTCATTGGTTCTCCCTCAATTTTGAAAGGTTATCTAATAGATTTATCATCCTTGTCTAGCTGCATAAGATTCATTAACTTGCAAAAGTGGAATCTCAAAAGTTTTATTTTTCCTCGTATATGTTGTTACAACATCTATAGCGAGGTTCTGTATAAAGCATATAGAGCATAGTTTTTGATGCTTTCTATACATTTCTTATTCATAATGATACTGCTGCCAAACACATTTGAATTTACAAATTTTGAATTCAAAATAGAATTAAAATCCATTATTTTGCAGGTGAAGGAAGGTGGGCATAATCATAAGGTAAGTGATAATGTTAATGCAATAGCTAGTAAGAAAACAAAAACATGGCAATTGCGACACACAAGGCCGAAGAGGAAGGTGACAGTTGTTACAACAATTCTCATAAGTCAACATGTTAAGACGATTGTAGAGATAATGAGAATAAGAAAAAAACGCAGCAGCAACTCCAAAAGAGTCATCAGCTTCTAATGATGATGATGATAGTTGGACTCTTTGGGATGATCATGGTGCCAAAGATGATGGGTTTGATGGTTATTGATAGAGTGCAAGCAATATAAAAAAATGTTGGTCACAATGATAAATCAAACGCCGCTTGGACTGATGAAGGTTTTTTAAAGGGTTATGCAAGATTTTAACTCATGTAGCTTTAACTGTTGTTGTATACTGTTTTTGGGAGATGATTTGGAATGGTGGGATAAGTGTATAATTTCATTAAGGCTAAGCCCATCATCATCATTATAACCATTTTATCCATCCCGATAGGTTTGTGTTCTTCAAATTTTTATTTTGTTCTTTGTTGGGATTATAAATTGTAACCTGAAAAATCATAGATACTATTATGTGTGTGTAATGTAAACTATTTGTAACCGAGTCTTTCATAATATAATTTAAATATATACTTATAACAGAACTTTTTTTTTTTTCACACCAAAAGATTTCATCATTTTGAAAAATTTAACTTTTTAATAACAAAAATAGACCTACACCTTTAGTACCTTCGTTCTTAAAGTGCCAAGTCGGCAATGATAAAGGGGCCTTCTTCTGATGGAACTCTTGGACGAACCTAGGCCCTCTCATCGATGTAACGAGTACAACTGGTCCATCTATGCTTCGTCTTAATCGTGGGGCCAAAGTTGTTGATGCAGTCAGAAACGGAAGCTGACACCTACCTCATGCTAGATCGAATGTCTTCTTTGCTCCACGAGCACTGAGTCACATAGCCATCGCTTCTTCTTATGTCATTTCTCAAATGCCTTATGTAGAACCGGCCCTAGTATTTATTGGATTAAAAGCATGTAGAAAAAAAAATGGCTTATTCTAAAAAAAATTCTACTTAGGAGAATTGAACCTTCAATCTTTAATACTCAAAACTACACTTTTACCACCACATCTATTGAAAAGTTTATGAAAAAATGTGGCCACTAAAACATATATATTTTTGAAGGCTGCAAACACAAGCTTCTTTGGCTTTCTTCCAGGACCGGCGCTGTCTTTATGGCAAGCGTTGGTGGGCCGGATATGCGATGGTACTGCCCCCGACAAGACGACAACGTTCCTGCTGTTTAGGACCACTTGTCATCGCCTCAGATGTTGGGTACAAGGAACTCTACGGTGGTTTTGAAGCTTATTCTCCAGGTTGTTCTTTACTCTCTTTGACGCGAACGCAATGCTCGGGTTTTTTCTATATCTGCATCTCAGTCTTGCACCTGTGCGTGAACGCTGCAGGTGTGTCGCTCCATCCGAGACCGCCTCCTCTCTTTCCTTTTCAGGGATAGCAACTCATCTCTTCTTGAAGTTTATTTTGGTTGTATTATTTATCCGTTGTGACATGCCTCTCTTGTATCTCTTGTTCCATTACGGTAAGTTGGTAAGTTTATAAAGGTAAGGGTTCTCCCTTGTATTAATTGTCCGACTATGTAACTATTTTTCTTTAGTATAAATCTTAACATTAAAAAAAAATATATATAAGCTTTAAAAACTTTTAAAAACTTTTTGGTCCTGATTATTTGTTTCGGTGACGCTGATTCAGAGTTGCCTATCTCTAGTCACAACTTAAGATTTGTTATTCTTCAAAAAGTAAGGTTTTGTTAGTAATGTTATTACGTGATTTTTCAAAATGGATGTGGAACACTAAGATTATCCAACAAGCAAGAATTCTACAATTTAAAGCAAGAAAAATTAAATGATATTCTACGGTAGAAAGTTAAAGGATTTAGCAGGTTCAAAGTATTACTAAAAATGTTTTTAGCCTCCTATGCAGTTAAATGTCCGATAGACAAACACAACCAACATAACAATCAAAGTAGGAAAACATTGTCTACATATACAAAATAACAAAAAAAAAAAATAATAATTAGCACGACCAGCCAAACAATTGGATTTTATTATTAAGACTATAAGGAATATGTTGAAGGACAGAAATTAATCAAGTCTTTTAACTTTTAACTCTTTTAATCAAGAGTTACTATCCAAAAAAGAATATATGTCATTTATAGTATGTATGTGTACTTGTTAGATTAGTTTTTTTAGC
Source organism: Iljinskaea planisiliqua (assembly GCA_900108845.1). Taxonomy (NCBI): domain Eukaryota; kingdom Viridiplantae; phylum Streptophyta; class Magnoliopsida; order Brassicales; family Brassicaceae; genus Iljinskaea; species Iljinskaea planisiliqua. Next base: position 8,017,717 of record FNXX01000004.1, on the reverse strand, counting down.
TTAATTAATTTAATTATAATTTATAAATCAATTTCTAGATAAAAAATGATAATGTCCAATTTTTATTAAAAAATTATAAACTTAATTTCAAATTTTATAATTACAAATTGTGTAAGTTTAATTATTATTTTCTTAAACAAAAATAATAATATGTCGGATACCCACAAGTTATCTTAAATACGCTGGTTTAATTTAAATTATTATCTTAATATATCATTCTTTTAGATTTTCTAGATTAAAGTTTTGTTGGGCGGGTTTTTATGTCAGAATCTGGTAAAATTATTTTATTATTATTTTTTTTATAAAATGTTAAATTTTATACCATTTTTAAATTTTGGACAGAAAACACAGATACAACAAAGATAAACAGAATGACCAAAACTACTAACAACAGTACAAAATCGAAGTAGATACAACCGAAAACACAACTCAACTACAAAGGACAAAGAAAGCAGAATAAGAACTGAACAAAGCCCAACAATAACGCAACAATCACACGTCAAAGCGCAGACCATCCCGTTTATGCCATAGTTCCAAAAAACTAGAGTCTTCATCTTAGTTACCACGAGCATTGTTCTAACTTCATCTGTGACTCCTTATTTATGAGATCAACTTAACCCTTGTCTTACTCGGCTCATTACTTCCTTCTAATTTCTTCCTTGCAAACATTTATTTCCCGTGTTGCCTCCCGTGCTGTCTTCCTTGCTGCTCGCATCTCTTCTTTTCATTTGCTTTCAGTGCTCTCATTCTTTCTGCTTCATCATCAACTACCTTTTGCATTTCTTCCTGCGCAATTTTTGAATCCAACAAGGTTTTATCTGCCACCCTCTTCATAGAAATAGTATTTCCACAGGTCCGATGTTGGTATATCCTGTTGCATTAAGCCATATCGGTTCCATCTTGTAGTTCAACCCTGTTTACCTTAACATAATTGATTCGGAAGTGTTGTGAATTTTGTTTCGAATAAAAAAATGTAAAAATACTAAAAACAAAAAAATTATTAAATGAAGTAGTCGCTTATAGTTAATTTATTATTAATTTTATGAATGAATAATTTACATATATTTAGTTTTGTATTTGTATACTTAATTTTCAATCCAAAAAATTTATAGAATTTTTTATAAATAATAAATCAAGAATTTTCATTCAACTAAAGAAAACTATGATTTCTTTTTAATATAAGGAAACTAAAAGATTTTCTATTTTGAACCGATCAATACTTTAGTCTTGTTTGTTTTTATATAATTACTTTCAAAACAACATATTTTAAATTATACATAATTTTATAAATATATATTTGCAAAACTAATACAAATAATCCAAACTAAATGCAGTTTTCAAAAATTAGTCCGACTTTAATAAATTTAGAACCACAAAACAATTGTGGTTCAATTCGAAAGAATATACGCAATCCAATATACTTAAAAAATAAATAATCTTATAATTAAAATAACACCATTATATTATTCAAAACAATTTTCTATTGATTTTTTATAGATACAATAAGGTATAAAATATATTTTTTACCAATTATTATGATATATTTCTTTTCTGAAAATATTTATACTGAATTTTTTACCAATTATTATGAAATATTTATAAATAGAGATCCTGTAAAACCTCACTCACTCATATCAACTCTCAAGATAACGACACTTTAATGTGATTTTAAGCTCATATGACATTTCCTTTGCCATTTTAATTACATAAATATCAAATTAAGCTACCTAGTGCATATTCTAAAAAAACAACTCTACAAGGAGTTCCATAATTGGATGAGTGATCTTCAAATGTCTTTAATGAAAAGAGGGGAAAATCCTGTGAACAAGTAAAAAAAAGATAATAAAAAAAGCAGCGGTGAACAATTCAAGCTAAAGAGTTACGTGACAATACATGTGAAGCAATTAAAACCTCAACTATACGCAATTTAATCTTCCTCTCCGGACACATGAAACTAGAAAACAATATATACTCACTTTCATCTCCAGGACCAATTATGAGATAATATCAACCAATGACATATATATCATTAATACAAAGTATATACAGTAATCAAGAGGAAAAAAATACTAATCAGATCACATAGACAAATGATAGAAATAGAAAAATACGACATAAAAAAGTATCATGACGATAAAGAAACATTTTGCTGAATGTTTTCTCTGTTTCATATATAGCCATATCTTTACTTAAATGCACATATTAAGCAAATTTAGATAGTTTTTATTTGTTTTTAACTCATGTGCTAATTTTATTTCTAATTTATTTAAATTTAATTAGACAAAGCAATAATATGTCTACATTGAAAATATAAAAAAAATTATAATGATAGGGTGGAAATACTATCATTTGTAATCAATGCAATTCCATAAAATTTAACAATGAATAAATTAACAAGTTCACAATCTAGGAAGCACATGAGAACAGATCCTAATTTCTTTTTATGTTATTATTTCATAAAAACGCAGGACCGAAATCTATTTTTTTTTTAAGAACCCCAATCAAATCAAATAAATAACAAACGTAAATTACAAGATTCAATCTCGTGCACAAAACTCACAACATAAATTGAAGGCGTGAAGCTAAGAGATGCATGCTTGACCCCTCTTGTGCCATTTTAATTAAGAGATCGATGTTGTGTTCTAAGGCAGGTGTGTTATTATTACACTCACTCATATAACTTTGTTTTATAAAATTTTAAAATAACTAAACAAAAAAAAAGTTGTTGCTGATCCTTCAAGGGAAGAAGAACTTGAATTTAATTATAGGATGCCAAAGTTTAATGATGCTTTCTACTTTTCATTCTTCTACTTCCTAATTATGCCTTAATTAAAAAAAAGTCGATGATGCTACCAACTAATGGTAGTAATTAAGTATCTTATGCATGGGACCAGATCATCTCATAATTTCTAATTAGTAATTTAGGTAAAATCATTAACTCAGCCTGTTTTTACCTTCACAACACCAACCTTGTGGTTATGAGGGTCAAAAACAAGATTGGTTTTGACATAATCTTGAGACTTTTTGTGATTAGAAAAAGAAAACCAAAAGATTGTAGGACCATAGAAAGAGAAAAATAAGTTAGGAAAAGGTAAAGATATCATGAGAAATCATATTGTTCCCTAATGTAAATGTCTTCTTATCTTTTTCACCACCCAAAACTAATCCCAAGCAACAACCACTTTGATTCACAATCACCTTATAAATACCAAACCTTACCTCAAAGTCTCAACCAACACATCACACTAACCCCACCTGCTCAACAACTAGATTATAGCCTTCTACATTTTCAGCAAAACAAACTGAAGCTGAGTGAGAGAAAATGAATACAAAGACTTGCCTCGTCTTCTTCTTCTCTTCTCTAATCATCACAAACATGGCCTTAGCACAAGACCGAGCTCCTCACGGTTTGGCTTATGAGACCCCAGTGGCGTTCTCACCTTCTGCATTTGACTTCTTTCACGCACAACCAGAGAACTCGGATGCCACTTTAGAATCGCCTCTCCCCGTGACTGCAAAGGTTCAAGGAGCTTCTGCAAGAGCACAACAAAGCGAGATAGCAACAATGTCAAGTGGTTCAAGAAGCGGAGTGGGAGCTTGTGGTGTGGTCGGGATCATCTTTGGACTTGCGTTTGCCATGCTGATGATGTGAATCATTACAACTCCATCCAACCTATTTAGTGTTTTGAGCTGATAATATGATAGAACATAGACTTTGAGTTGAAATGTGTGTTTTTTTCTTCACTTTTTCTTGAAGCTTGTATTTAAATTTCCATATGCAATAGCAGAGTATTTGACTGTTTATCGTCAGGCCCGGTTTAGAGTAATAAGCAACCATGGCTACGGATCTCAAATATATTTGATTATAATTTAGGAAACTTTTTAAATATTTGTTTTATATTAGCAAGAAAACACATGACAAATCAAACGACAATAAGCTTTGCTAACACTTCTAGTAGAACATAACAACTACATTAGTTAAAGGAAGTAGATAAACAGTAAAGTATCTCAGTCGAAACAGAGAGAATAGGTTCCCCAATGTTCAGTTTGGGCCTAGCACACAGACTCAATAGACAATAATGTGAAGTTGAAGAGTGTGACACGTGAGCAAATGTGTGCACACACGTGCAAGCTCCCTATTCAGCCGCCCGTCACGTGTCCTTCTTTCAACCTTCGACCGCTCCCGCTTTTAAGGTAGTTCTTAGTAGTTCTTTCTTCTAGACGAAGCAATATCTCGAAATCTAATGGAGAAGAAGAAGAAAAGTGATGAGTCAAGGCCGCCATTGATGGCATTAAACCATGTATCAAGACTTTGCAGAGACGTCAAGAAGTCTCTTGAGTTCTACACGAAAGTGTTAGGATTCGTGGAGACAGAGCGTCCCGCGTCGCTTGACTTCGACGGTGCGTGGCTATTCAACTACGGTGTTGGTATCCATTTGGTGCAGGTTAAAGACGAAGACAAGTTGCCTTCAAACACGAGCCATTTGGACCCAATGGATAATCACATCTCGTTTCAGTGCGAAGACATGAAAGCTCTGGAGAAGAGGCTCAAGGAAGTGAATGTGAAGTACATCAAGAGAACGGTCGGTGAAGAGGAAGATGGAGCTATCGACCAGCTCTTCTTTAATGACCCTGATGGTTTCATGGTCGAGATTTGTAACTGCGAGAATCTTGAGCTTAAACCGCGCCATTCGGCTGATGCTATACATCTCCCGGAGGATCGACACGCGCCTCCTGTTGCTCTCCCTCGAGGATCAGACCGTGAGGATGATGATACTAGGGTGCCTCAGACCAATTCTTAATACTATTGTATTGACTCTTTTTCGTGTGTTCTTCTTCTTGTATTGTGCTAAAGCTGCTGCTACTCTATTAATAAATGTTTGTTTGGACCCCAAACTCCATCAAATACTGATAGTTAGAAACGGCGTCTGAGCTGCGATTTGTAAGTATATACACACACGAAAGAAGAAGGCGGGAATCGCCATTGGAATGTTACGAAACTGTATAACACAATAGTAAGGAGAAGTGGTGACCTGAACAACTAATGTGCCAGAGGAAGACTAAAACATGAATACTTTCAAGGCAAGAAGGAGAATCAAGACACCAGCTAATAAAAGGCTAGAAAAAAAGTATTAACTACCATTTAAGTTAATGAACCGATACACAAACCTAAACAATAAGCATAACACGCTCAAGTGTAAGCCAGAACCCACTATGTTTAAACCTATATGCGAAGCTTGAATGTTGTAAAAAGGTCTGAAAGAAAGATTGAAGCAAATACGCCAAGCAATCCACTAGGTTCATCGACTGCTGTCACAACCTCCCTTGTATTACTATTTCAATGACACTATGAAAGCTAGGAGTTTTCAGAGATGAAAGTAGGAGTACCTAAAATTTCCGAGCATTTGACTTCTTTCACGCACACCCAGAAAACTCGGATGGTTAGATCCTTGCACAGAAGAATCTGTCTGCTCGCCTCTGCACGTGGCATCGGTGATTCAAGGAGCTTCTTCACAAGCACAGTAAAGCGAGGTAGCATCAGCTTCAAGTGATTGTAGAAGCAATAGAGGAGCTAGTGGGTGGTTCTGATCGTCTCTCGACTTGCGTTTCCCGTTCTGATGTGAACCATTCCAATTCCGTAGCCAGGTGTTTGAGCTGCTGATATCATGACAGAACATATAGCTAGATTTGAGCTGAAACTTGTTTCTAAATTTCCATCTTTGTACCAGGTGATCAAACATTGATGATCACCTTCGAATAACAAAGCAGATCCAACACAATATAATAGGTGGAAAAGTTACACTCATCTCAATCATTAAGCCAAACGATAATACCCTTTTATAAAATATTCAGTAAACACAACAGCTCTCTGCTCAAGAAAGTAGAACAAAACAGGGATAGTACTGTATTCAGACAAGGTCACACATCCCCAAATTCATAGTATCTAAGAAAAACCAACAAGAAGAGAAACAGGACACGACTCGAATGCACGAGTCTTGTCGAAAGTTTTCACATTTTTCATCTCTACCATTTACGTGAACTAAGATACTCAATCGCAGGTTCAAAGGTCTGGTCCACAGCTTTGTTCCACAGAGATGCAAACTCCGTCCGATATTTCTTCCCAAAAATGCGATCTTTCACCTGGAAACAAAGACAAAAATCCCAAAGCTTTTAACTTGTAATTGCAAATTGGTTAAGCCTAAACCGGAACCGAGATTCTCATCAATCCAGAAATTGAACGATACCTGAGATTGATCCAAGGATTGAGATTTACGATCAGCGACGGATTCATGGATGAGTCTCCGCTGCTCGAGAACGATGAATCCGGTCAATGCGCTACCAAGCGTGGCGCCAAGAAGACGCTCCTATAGACGAAGAGATTCGAATGTCAAAACAGCAATAAAGCAAATCGATTCGAAGAAAACTGAAATTTGATTTTGTAAAATCGGGGATTTCGAGATGAAAGAGGAGAACCTGAGCGAGAATGCTGATCATGGCGAAACTCTATCGCGTTTGCGTTTTGCTGGGAAAGGAAAGAGTTTGTTCTTGAAGGAAGAAAAATTGAGGAAGACGACGAAGCAACACATATGGAGTGGGCCTACTATGGGCCTTACCCAATTTTTGTCACTCTGGAATAAATGGGTTAATGGGCTCCGAAGTATATCACTTTTGAACGTATTAGGACCAGAATCAGAATAAAGCCCATTAGGTTGATCTAATTAATTTGACAACAAACTCTAATTAATTAGATTTGTGGGGCATTTTTTTTTTTTAAGTGACAAGTGTTTACAAAATTAGAAACTGGGGTTAAGGTACATTTTAGGCCAGAAATTACTTATTTTTGGATGGTTGTGCCCTTGTTTTATTGGTGGGTTAGTTAAAATCGTAACCAAACAATGTAATTGATTGTCGATATTTGTAACCAAACAATCTAACTTTTGTTTGTTTGTGTGGTTTACATTCTTTTCGATTTTTTCTTCTGATCGTGTACTTTTAATTTTTAATCTGGTAGAATTTTTTTAATTTATTTAAAAGTTTTTAATTATTTCTCTAATGTTTAATTTATTTTTGGACAAATGTATTAATAAATGTGAAAGTTTGAGATGTGTTCACCATTTTATTTTAGATATAAATTAATTATATATTTTATTAAATTTTAATCCGTTTTAAAAGTGAATAATAATTTTTAGTTTTTTTTTCTATATATTTTTTATTTGTAAAACTCAGAATTTAAGATGTATTGATTTTAATCAAAATTTATTTTAATCGGATCAATTCAGTTGAGATATTAAAAGATATTATAAATTAATTAATTAATAATTGATTAAAATCTATAAATAAATATATTTTATCAATTTCAAATCTTAACATATATAAATTTAGAAATCTTAACAAAAAGATAATAACTACAATTAATCCAATATCTTTTATGTAATCTCTCATCTATAAATTAATATATTCTTTCAATTTCAAATCACCTTTAATTAAAATCCTAATATAAATCAATGATATATAAATCTAGATTTTTTAACAAAAAATATAGTAAATACAATTAATCAAATATCTCATATGTTGCATCTGAGATTTTAAGGAGTATATTGAATCATGATTTGAAGGGATTTGGAGTGATTTGCATTAAAATGATAAATCCACTGTTATTGGTGTTATTGGAACATGAATTTTATTTAACTTCTAATATTAAATTCTACTTTGAAATCGAGTGTTATTGAAATATTTTAAGTAATGGATTTTGAGAGAGTTATTGGGATTTCAAATCGTTTTGGTGGAATTTTTTAGTTAAAAAACAAATACTCAAATCACATGATTTTAGATAGAATTTTAGAGTTTTAAATTAAAATCACAACAACTTCCCTAATTTACCCAAAATCATCTAAAAACTCATTTAAAATCAAATCATTTCAAATGCTATATTCAATACACCCCTCTTAGACTGTTAAATTTCTAACATTTTCACCCATGCATATAAATACAGAGAGGGTGCAAGTACCTAAATCATACTCTCAAAACTACTAAGAACCAAACATATCTTTCAAAATGGTCTCACGGAGCTTATTCACCTACCTCAAATATGTGAAACCTTACAAAATAGGCTGGCGTATCCAAGTGAAGCTTCTCCACTCATGGAAACTATACACGGCGATGACTGGAGAGATGTTTGAGCTGATATTAGCTGATGAAACTTTGAGACTTATATAGGGTCCGATTGGTAAACAAAAGCGGAACATGTATTTTAGCTGTTATCAGAAGTTGTAAACGGTTAGGAAATAGTGTAAAACTATAAGAGAAAGTTGTTAGTGTTATGTTATGTGTATGAATGGTAAAATATAACAAAGCTGTTAGAAAAAAAAAGAATATAATTGTTATCAATCACTAAAAATGTTGTACAAAATTGTTATATAAATAAAAAGTGGTTGCAACAGCTTTATGGTGTTATTGGTGACATCAACAAACACGGTTAGAAATAAATGGTTACCAATAACCAAACGGTTGAACAAAATTGTTACAAAAATAGAAAGCGGTTGCAACAGTTTTAATATAACACTAATCGCTTTCACTTACAGTTTTGCACTATTCACTAACAGCTTACAGCTTCCCCTAACAGCTTACAGTTTCCGCTAACAACTGATATAACCGCTCCGCTTTTGGTCACCAATCGGACCCTTAATATAACACTAACCGCTTTCGCTTACAGTTTTGCACTATTCACTAACAGCTTAGAACTTTCGCTAACAACTAATATAATCATTCCGCTTTTTCTTCACCAATCAGACTATATAACTGTTCCAACTGTTTTTTATTTGTATAACAATTTTGGTGGTAACCATTATGGGTCTAATTGGTGCAACAACAAAAACTATTAGAAAAAAAAATGTATAATAGCTATCAATCACCAAAACAATTGGACAAAATTGTTACACAAATAGAAAGCGGTTGCAACAACTTTAACATAACATTAACCGTACTAGCAAGGACCAAATCATCATTTACCTTCGTACCGACCGATCCGGTAAGTGCAACATCACCCTCAGGTCGAGGGGTCCGCTGAACAAGCTCAGTATAGTTGACAAGCTTCCTCGACACCTTACCATTTTCTCCTTTATAAGGGGTATGACGGGCGGGAAGATGACGAAGTACCAACGGACACTGCAAAAGACAAAAGGAAATAAGCGATACAAACACGAAGCGTTAGCAAAGTTAAAAGATTAATCAAATCACATTTACCTTGAATAGGATGATTTATGGCCTGCCGAACTCTCTCCCAAGTCAGTTCGTTCCACTGTATCCTCCCTTGACGACGAAGCCACTCGATGTTTACCTTGAAGTCAGTCGGCTCCTTCCCAAAATTGTGAATTGAAACAATAAGATACAAATCAGCCCTTAAGAATGACAGCCAAATGTAGGATCACCGCTAAATCGTGATCATCTCGTTTTCTACCAGGTCTGGTATTCCACTCCGACCGAAACGTAGCCCCGAGGTCGTGGACCGGAATACTGTCGATCTTCACGAAAAAAGTTTTCTTGCCAGTCGTTAGCCTTGTTTGGACGACCTCCCAAGATGGCGTACTGTAGCTTGATATTGATGTAAAAAGTACCCGAAGTTTTGCTCTCGTTGGAGCAAAACGAGGACATCGCCTCAAAGAATGGTAGGCCAACATCAATACCAACCTCTCTTCCCATAACTATCGCCACGACCATATTCCCGATGGAGGCCGGAGTTAGCTGGGATATCGCGATGTCGCGGGCATCACAATAAGAGGTAAGCAACCGTGGCAATAGAAACCATAGCTTGCCATGTTTGAAATATCGCTCGGACAAACAGAAGAACCCGTCTGGAGCAGTCCAAGGACACTCACCTCGCGAAGCAGGTCGCAAGACGATCTCAGGTGGGAAACCGAAGGCTGGGATCATATTTCGGAGATGTTGCATCCGAAGCAGCGAATTGTGGCCTTCAACATCTCTGACTGACTAACACGTAGCTTCTTTGGAGATCCCGCGCGGGGTAGCTGTCTTACCCCAGAAGATGTCAGCCGATGTGCGCGCCGACGGTCTAAGAATACCAATCTTCCGAGTGATAAATGGCTGATTGTCCAATTCGTCGCTCATCTCAGCGAGTTCAGTAGCCGTGATCGGAATAGTAGATAAAGGAACCGGAAAACCACTGCGTTCACCGCTGCCTCTCCCAATCTGTTTTCCCAATTGAGGGAATTGAACTTCCGCAACAGGGCTCTCTTCTGTAGATTTAGACGAAGAAGTGGGAGTAGTCTCCGAACCACCAAATCCAAAAACTAACCATCTGGATCCCGAAGATTCACTTGATTCGGCCCGAATCCTCCCCATATCGAAAATGAAAATTAAGAACTCGCCAAGAACATGTCGGTGAGAGCACTTAGAAGTCACGAAAACTCGAAGAAGTAAATCCAAGAGCCAAGAAAGAAATCAGGGTTGTTGAGATGAGAGTCAAGGATCAAACCCAAGTGGAGGATGATTACAAATCGCGGAAATTCAATGGAATCTAAAGATAGCAAATCAGGAAAAAGTAAAACGCGAGAAAGGAGACGAATAAAATTACCTTTTGAAAAACAGAAGTGGAGAACCAAGTGCAGAGCGAGGGTATTTATAGAAAAAGTTGTGTAACTTACCGAGGCAACTATCATCATTACTCTAGGCGACGCTTCGAGAAACTCGCTTATAATGACCACAAACAGACACGCGTTCCCCATGTGGAATCAAACCATCAATCAAATCAATAAATCATCGATTTCGCCGTGCCGACCTCCATCCAGGATCAAGAGTTCGAAAACTCTTCCATCGTAAACCGAACTGGGGGGCTATTGTTGGAGGTGGGTTCTGACGACCCTCAGTCGGGGCCAGCAAAACAAATCTTAGCCCATTAAAGAAAGCCATTTAGAAGTAGGATTTGAAGTGTGGAGTCCGGGCCCAAATTAAGGAAATAATTCGAATGAAGCTCCAGACCCAGCAGATGAGTAGATGACGACCTATAGCCAACATAGTTGCCGCGTCTAACATATGACCTCGCAGTGACCGTTGAGTAAAGGAAGAATCCTATTATAGAGCAATGATTTTCCACCCGACATAGTTCTGTTCAGTGTGGTCTCTGAATAAACCGGCGAATATTAGTTCGAGCCCAAAGGTGCGTATGGACGAAGGCTTCAGATAACTCAATATAAATAGAGAAGAAAGAAGAACGAAGAAGGGTCTGTTTCAAAAAAACGAGAATGACTTACCCTATTTCCTCACTTTCATTTAACCATCTTGTACCACCTAGTCAACATCAATTAGGAACTCTTGCATCGAGATATTTCACTAAATTCATGGGAAATTCATTTGATTTGATGTGCAAAACTAATAATAAATATTAAAATTAATTTTTGTTGCCAACTTGATACAAAAATCATTATCAACAAACAAATCATGCAAATATTAATAGTTTAATACAACTAAAAAAATCAGAAAACATATATGTTATTTCTGGAGAAATTTCCTGATTATTCAAGACCAAACAGGCTGGGACCGGTTCAATTATTAGCATTTTTAGCCTCCACCGTTGATATTTCTAAAATAAAAGAAGAAATTGCATCGAACGTGACGATCGTTAAATCATAACGTCGGCTTCTGTTACGGCCGTTTAAAAGTTGTGGTTGTGAGCGAGTTATTTAAAAACGGCCTTAAAAGAGGTGTCGTGGTTATCGACTCAAAGCACAAATACTTTTCCTTTATCCAAAGTTCTAAACTTAAGGCAAAATCAAATTTATATACCAACAAGTTGCGTATAAACAACGCCCATCAAATACGTGTCGAGTTTTGATTGGTTATTACCTCACCGCCTTTAGCTGTCAAGTTCTATAAATTAAATCCAAAGTCCTCTATCTCTTTCACAACTTGAGTTTCGAAAAACCAAAAACAATCTTCTCAAATCATTTCTTAATCGCTACTTTACGACCAAAGGTAAAATTTCTTCTTTTCGATTAAAATTTTCGATTTATTAGGGTTCGTTGATAGGATCTGATGATTCGTGTTTGTGCGATCTGAATTTTGGAATATTTTGTTTTCTTCTTCGATTAGTTTCTTCGTTCGATCGTAGTTGATTTTGTTGTGATCTGTTAATTTCTTGATTTTTTTTTCTTTTAAAGAGATTATCGATCTTAGTTTCTTTTCTTTTGGGGATTTCAGATGCAGATCTTTGTGAAAACTCTCACCGGAAAGACCATCACCCTCGAGGTGGAGAGCTCCGACACCATCGACAACGTTAAAGCCAAGATCCAGGACAAGGAAGGTATCCCTCCGGATCAGCAGAGGCTCATCTTCGCCGGAAAGCAGCTCGAAGATGGCCGGACTTTGGCTGACTACAACATCCAAAAGGAGTCGACTTTGCATCTCGTTCTCAGGCTTCGTGGTGGTATGCAGATCTTTGTTAAGACCCTGACCGGAAAGACGATTACTTTGGAGGTTGAGAGCTCCGACACCATCGACAACGTAAAGGCTAAGATCCAGGACAAGGAGGGTATTCCTCCGGACCAGCAGAGGTTGATCTTCGCCGGAAAGCAGCTTGAAGATGGCCGGACTTTGGCTGACTACAACATCCAAAAGGAGTCGACTTTACATCTTGTTCTCAGGCTTCGTGGTGGTATGCAGATCTTTGTCAAGACATTGACCGGAAAGACCATTACTTTGGAGGTTGAGAGCTCCGACACTATTGATAACGTCAAGGCTAAGATCCAGGACAAGGAGGGTATCCCTCCGGACCAGCAGAGATTGATCTTCGCCGGAAAGCAGCTTGAGGATGGTCGCACCTTGGCCGACTACAACATCCAAAAGGAGTCGACTTTACATCTCGTTCTCAGGCTTCGTGGTGGTATGCAGATCTTTGTTAAGACGTTGACGGGAAAGACCATTACTTTGGAGGTTGAGAGCTCCGACACCATTGATAACGTCAAGGCTAAGATTCAGGACAAGGAGGGTATTCCTCCGGACCAGCAGAGATTGATCTTCGCCGGAAAGCAGCTTGAAGATGGCCGAACTCTCGCTGACTACAACATTCAGAAGGAGTCGACTCTGCATCTCGTCCTCAGGCTTCGTGGTGGTATGCAAATCTTCGTTAAAACCTTGACTGGAAAGACTATCACTTTGGAGGTTGAGAGCTCCGACACTATCGACAACGTAAAGGCTAAGATCCAGGACAAGGAAGGTATCCCTCCGGACCAGCAGAGATTGATCTTCGCAGGCAAGCAGCTTGAGGATGGTCGTACCTTGGCCGATTACAATATCCAGAAGGAGTCTACCCTTCACTTGGTCTTGCGTCTACGTGGAGGTATGCAGATCTTTGTGAAGACTTTGACCGGTAAGACCATTACTCTAGAGGTTGAGAGCTCAGACACCATCGACAATGTCAAAGCCAAAATCCAGGACAAGGAGGGCATTCCTCCGGACCAGCAGCGTCTAATCTTCGCTGGAAAGCAGCTTGAGGATGGTCGCACCTTAGCCGACTACAACATCCAGAAGGAGTCTACACTTCACTTGGTGTTACGTCTTCGTGGTGGTATGCAGATTTTCGTGAAGACCTTGACCGGTAAGACCATCACTCTAGAGGTGGAGAGCTCCGACACCATTGATAACGTGAAGGCCAAGATTCAAGACAAGGAAGGCATTCCTCCGGACCAGCAGCGTCTCATCTTCGCTGGAAAGCAGCTTGAGGATGGTCGCACCTTAGCCGACTACAACATTCAGAAGGAGTCGACCCTTCACTTGGTCCTCCGTCTCCGTGGTGGTTTCTAAAACTCTTGTCCTGTGTCGGATCAAATGTCAATATCTCTGTTTCGTTTTCTTTAAAACTTGTCATGGTTTGTGTTTTGGGGACTTGTAATCCCCTTGATGAATAAATGATGAACTCTGTTTCTCTTTTCGTTCTAAGACAATTCGAGTTCTATCTAACTTTCTTAGGTGACAAAGTGGTTTCATGGACCACGCTCTTTGTTTCATTCCATGGTTTTCGTTCTCTTGGATGCGTGAAGCTAAAGAAACCGAATTGAAAATTGGGGAATAACAGAGCCGGGTCAAGCGTACGGGTTAATGAGCCGGGTCGAAAGTTTTAAACGCTGCGTTGCGCTGCTGTTTTGACCTTTATCCTGTTTGGTTAAGACAACCAAGAACTTTTGTCTTTTTAAGAGCACCATATATCTTTTTTTTTTTTCTCGGTTAACAACTTTTATTAATTCTGGAATTTGTCAATTAATATACAATCACGCAGAAAATAGAACATTGGCGGAAAATGTGCTCTAGTGTTGTCCTAGCTAGTACAACGGCATGTTTAATAAACATGGTTAATATTAGGCCTGAGACGGATCCGGATAATTTAGGGTATCCGGATCCGGATCTGGATCCGCCCGGATATGTAATATCATTATTCGGATCCGCATCCGAGCCTTCCGGATATCCGTCTAAAATTTGAGATATCCGCGGATATCCGGATCCGGATCCGGTAAAAAAATAATTTTTATATTAAAATTTTAATAATAATAGACAAATTAAATATAAAATTTTTTTTTAATAATTTGATATCTTAAAATATCAAATAATAAAAAGGTTTAAATAATAAATCTAAAAAAAACAGTAAAAAAAACTATGAAATTAAAATGGATTGGCTTACTTATAAAATAAAAATTGTTTAATCCTTTATATATATACGGATCCGGATATCCGGGGTTCAAAAAATCTATTATCCGGATCCGGATCCGCCGGATCCACAGTTTTATTATCCGGATCCACAGTTTTATTATCCGGATCCGGATCCGGCACCCCCGGATATTCGAATTTTCGGAGCGGAGTGGAGCGGATCCCGTATAATTTTTCCAGGCCTAGTTAATATATATATTTTTTCAAAAATTATCAATGAATACTGTTCCCTCAAATATGATGAAATACTGTTCATAATCTCTTTTTTCTTTTTTTCCTTCAAAATGATATATCATTTGGAGAGAGGTTTCCCTCATTTTTAATGTTCACCTTCGTTTTGATGTAACATTGGGATGTCCTAAATGCACCAAAAAAAAAAAAAAAATCGACCAGTAAAGATCATTTTAATGATTTTCATTGACTGAAAAAATATGAAATTAATAAAATTAAATATGGATCAGGTCGAGAAAAACTACTTAATGTGATAATCAAATAGTACTAAACCAGATTACCAGAACCTCCTTGTCATCAAACCTATTCACTAATTTAATAATCATACAAATCCGTTCAAAAAGAGTATGAACATCAATTAAAAGTTTCTTTTTTAAAAGAGAAACCTTCTTTCCCCTCACAAACCATTTTCAAGACCACCCAACTCCCTTGAGCGAATTCTACTTATTCTATTTTTGAGATAGAAAAGTAAACAAATTGATTACCCACTAAAGCATAAAATTTTGTTAGTAGATATCTCGAGGAGAAGAAGTGGCATTTGTAAGTGTTTCTAATGTAACATTTAGGTTTCAACACAATAAAACTTAAAGTCTTTTTTGCACTTGGATGATATCAGTAATGAATTTAATGTGATACCATAAATTCTAAAAGATGATCCCAAATAATTATATTGGTATTGTTTATTGAAATCCCGAAGAATTACTTGGTCAATATTGAGGAATTTCTACTATTCTTCTTGAATATTCTGGATTCCTTTGTATTAGCCATTTTATTATCTCTCTCCTATCATAAACTATGAATAGTTCATACATTGCGTGAATTATTTTTAGTGAATATCTTTTATTTAATTTATAAGTATATTGTGAATTTTATATATTTTTATTTTGCATTCTTAAATCTAATATATCAAAAACATTTAAAAATATGTTTTATGATTTTGTTTTTTTCTTCTTCTATATGAATTTGAATTCGAGTATGGAGAAATTATATTTTTCTTTTTGTTTCTTAATATTGAACTTTAAAATTAAATAAATCATTTGTTTTTATAAGATAATTTTTAGCATATTATATTTGACTTATTAAAAACAATAATTCAGAATTTATCAATTAAGATTGTTAAATATTAATGATTGTTCATAATTCAAAAACTAAAAATAAAAATCAAACTCATTATTATTACAAAAATGATAAAATACATTTACTATGTGTTGCATGTGAAAAAATTAAGATAAATTAAATGTCAATAAATTAGATACAAATAAATAGAGTGAGAAAAACAATAAAATGATAAAACTTTGGAGGACCATGACAACCTCTCAAATCTCTTATTGAGAGAAACTTTTACTTTATTATATAATATATTAATGACTGTTCATAATTTTAAAAGTAAGAATAAAAAACAAACTCATTTTTATTACGAAAATGATAAGATACATTTTAAAATGTTGAATAAATTTAATTGAAGATTATTAATTCAAAATTTAATATAATGATTTAATCATTTAAATCATCTCATGTAGTTAATTAAAATTTTCAATATATTATATTTGACTTATTAAAAAACAATAATTCAGAACTTATCAATTACGATTGTTAAATATTAATGATTGTTCATAATTTAAAAACTAAAAAATAAGAAGCAAACTCATTTTTATTATAAAAATATAAAATATATTTAATATGTGTTGCATGTGAACTAATTAAGATAAATTAAATGTTATTAAATTATATACAAATAAATAGAGTGAGAAAAAATAATAAATGTTAAAACTTTGAAGGACACATGACAACCTCTCAAAGTTCTTCTTGAGAGAAACTTTACTTTATTATATAAGATATTAATGATTGTTCATAATTTTAAAACTAAGAATAAGAAACAAACTCATTTTTATTACAAAATAATAAAATACATTTAATATGTGTTGAATGTGAATAAACTAAGATAAATTAAATGTCATTAAATTAGATACAAATAAATAGGATGAGAAAAATAATAAAATGTGAAAACTTTGGAGGACACATGACAACCTCTTAAAGCTCTTCTTGAAGGAAACCTTATTTTATTATATACGATACCAATATGTGATTAATTGTGTATATCTTGATTTGCAGTAATTCACAAGTAATTGTATAATGTTTGGATTGTAGGGATTTGCTGATCATCATGATCATGTTAATTTTGTATACACATAATCAATTCCTTCATTTTTGCATGGTATCAGAATCAAAACTCTTTCGCTTAATTTTTTTTTTGTTTCTTCGATCTCTTGATTTGTGAGAATGAGTGAAACATGAGTAACCTCAGGCATAACTACATTTATAGCCGTTAATACGACTTTGTTGGTGTCACTGTATTATCACCATCTGTGAGACAACAGAAGGGTATGTATTGACTCCAATTTTATTGAATGGATGAAACTATTAAAGGTGGACAAATCTTATGTTGAACTCACTTTGTACAAAACGAAAGATCAGGTTTCTAGATGAAACCTTGAAGTGACTGTTTGATGATTTTGATAAAGAAGAAAAATAAAATATGATCAACTCCATGATAATTGACTGGATATATATCGGTGTTGAATCGAAGCATTGTATTTCGATTTTTCTAGTCGATATCACGAAAGCTATGTGGGTGAGTCTTCAAAAGCATTTTTCGGGGAGTGATAACACTATGATCTATCATCTTTATGCCAAAATTTGAGTATGTAAGCAGAGTGGAGATTTTAAAAATCTACTTCGGAAGAATCAAAATTTTATAGGATAGACTGGTGGATTAGGACAAAAGTTTTTGGTGTTGCTGCAAAAATGCAAATTGTGCATCAACGATGAAATATGCGAAGATTCAAGAGAAGATTCATGTTCATCAGTTCCTTATGAAATTTGATACAACTCATTTTGGTACAACTTACTCTAATCTACTCAACAAACAAGTGGGGTTGTTCATTTGAAGAATAAAATTCTCATACAAGATCTTGTTCAAACTGGTTCTTTTTTATGATCATTTAAAGACATTTGATATTTCATGTTACGCTTGTTGTTTCTCACGAAATTCAGAAAAGTAAGTATGAAATCTTTAATTTTTATTTGTTGGATATCTGGTGGAGAAGAAATCATGGCTAGTGTATGATTTGGAGTCAAAAAATCAACTGAAGAGGATATTACCAAGATTGTCATATCTCTTCTACCATAAATACTAAAACCTAAAAAATTGTGTATATAATCTTTGGATTGTAATTCACAGATAATCATGATTTTTTTTTAATTTTATATAAGATATATCTTCAAAGAGAATAATATATAACTAATTCCTCTATTTTGATATTTTGTCTAACATCATTTTAAAAATTGTATAGAAATATTGTGATAAAATTTATAAAACAAAATAGTTTATATTTTTTTTCATTATAGATTGAGATCTTCTTCGAATTAAATGTACAAATTGATAGTATAACAACAAATAATATCTTTTGAACATTCATATTTTTTGAAACTCAATCTCATTTAAAAAGATTATTCATATATCTTATTTAGCAACTGAATGAAAAGTGATTTAGAAAATTACTTTTATATTATGTATTTATCCACCAAGAATGTGTATGACTTTGCCAACAAAATAAAAACATATATTCCCAAATTTTGTACTCTTCTAATTTGAAAAAAGATATAAAATGACTCGACGGTAAAATCTACCATAAAACATCTCCACTAAAACGAGAGAAATGGTTAATCCTCAATGTTATTAATAAATTCTAGAACAATAGTTTTTCGGATTCGAAAAATTATAATGAAAATGGGTGCACCAATAACATATTTTATAGTTGTCACTGTTGGAACCAATGAAGCAAATTCTTGATTAATCATATCATTCAAATTAATTAAATACAGTAAAAGTTTCCAACTCATAGTCAATAACATTGATATTAAGACAAGCATTTCCTCATTAGTTCTTCTCTTATTTTATTATGCAAAACTTGTGTAACACCCAACATGAAAATGATCCATGAAACATATGTCGTGGTCAACTTCACACATGCACTTGTGGAGAAAAAAGTAAAGGATGTTAATTTTTTTTTAACCATTGCTGACGTGAATGACAGGTGGAATAACAATTTTTTTTTGTTTTTTAAACGTCGTTTTGATCGTTTTTGATAAAAATAAAAAAAAATATGAGTTTGAGGGGATTCAAACTGTAGTTTAAACTCCATCCCTAACTTATTGATCAACAAATATGATGCAACACAATAATACTTATAATGATCATAATAATTTGTTATAACATAAATAATAAAAATATGAAAATATGATCCATCAATAATAATATTTATAACATAAAAATAATTGAAATTCAAGTTTTTTAATAATTATTTATGTTATGAATATTAAAATAAAACATATTCTCATATGTTTATATTTATATTATAATTATAACAATATTATTATAAATCATGAATCATTAATAATATTATTATTTTATGTTATAACACATTATTGTATTTATGTTATAACATATTATTGTATTTATGTTATAACATATTATTGTATTTATGTTATAATATATTATTGTATTAATATTAAATATACTATTATATTTATTTTATAACATATTATCAGATTTATGTGATAAATATTATTGTGACAAACCATATTTGTTAAAATGACAAATAGCCGAATAGTAATGACAACATGCACAAAACTTCTAGGAACATTGTTTGATTCCCTTCAAATATTGTTTACTGTTGTGATGAAATTAACCATATTTTAAAAAATTATGTAATAAATTTAAATAGTTTTATGGTATTAATCAATTGTGTATGAATTGATAGGTGTTGGTTAGTTCTCTGTAGCAATATCATTAAACAAAATAAATGAATTGCACCAGTGTTTTTTTTTTCCTTTTTTTTTCAACGAAAAGACATGCAGCCAAGTTTGAATATTGAAGGAGCTTAATGCGTTCGACATGGGTAGCAACATCATTAAACAAAATAAATGAAGATCTAGAAAAATGACATCTCATTAAAAAAAAAATACATTTTGAGTATTTTTTAAAATGTAGAATTTAACAGAAACATGTATCGATGTAATCTTCTTCCACATTCATTCTTTCCTTCTCCTCGTTCTTCGTAGCTCTCTCAAAGAGCCAAGAAGGCGAGAAAAAACAAAAAAAAAAACATTCTCCGATCGGCATTTTCTAAAAGACGTTTTGATACGATCACATTTGAATCAGAAAAGCTATAATAAAACGGTTCAAGATCGAATCCATGGCGAAAAAGCTCTGTTTCTTTGTCATTCTATCAATATGTCTCCTAATGATCGAGTTCTCGCACGCTCAGGAAGACTCTCCGTCACCGGCCACCTCACCGGAACGTGAAGCACCAGCAGATTCTCCTCTGCCACCGTCACATTCCTCTCCTTCACCACCAGAAGCAGATGCCCTTCCACCACAAGCTTCATCACCGGAACGTGAACCACCACCACCACCTCCTCCTCAGCCGGAGTCTCCTTCACCATCTCCATCATCTTCTTCTCCATCTCCTGGACCAGCACCTGTTCTTGCTCCATCAGACGACGATTCAGATGAGGATTCAGAGCAGGAAACAGAGTATTTCCCTTCACCGACGCCGTCTCCTGCGCCGGAAGGACAACCAGATGACATCAAAGCAAGCGAGGATGGAGATGAAGAGGGAGGCCAAGAAGACAGCGGCATGAGTGGTCTGAAGAAAGCCGGGATCGCCATTGGTGCAATACTTGGAGTAGGAGCTATTGTAATCGGAGCTCTTGTTTACAAGAAACGACAAGATAACTTAACAAGAGCTCGTTACACTTACTTTAACCAAGGAGAGTTTCTTTAAACTGCTTTCTTTTGTGTTTTTTTTTTATTGAAAAAATTATATGATAATCCTTACATTGTGTTGTTTTTAATGCAAAATGAAAACTAGTTATTGTTGCTACATGATGATATGAATCTGTCATCTCTTAACAAAGAGTTTATTACTCTATTTATTACCTCTCGAGTAGCATTACCATTTCGCAGTGGTCAGTGTGAGGGAAAAGGTCAACGGCCATGGCTTTGACAGGTCTAAAAGGCTCAGAAGCAGGCATTTTCTTGGCTCTGTATCGAGCTAAAGCGGCAGTGCCCATTCTCCTCTGTCTTTGGTAGCCTTTGTTCTCTTGACCCGTTTTCTCGAAAGACGGCGTGCAAAGCTCTATCGCGTTTGCCACTAGCGTTTCAGGGTTGCACGAAATGTACCTGTAGTACCAATGCAATTGCGTTTAAAACCAAAATGATGGAATAACAGACAAGTCGAAGTAACCAATGTTGTGATAAGAAAACTAACACAAGCGTCTTTAACCGTGGATGGGTTCTTAAAGCTTTGATTACATCCGGATGAAGTCCAGGACGAGGTGGATCCACTATAGCAACTACGTTTTTGAACTGTGGTCTTGTAGATCGTTCCGGCTCAGAAGAGGAGTCCTTCTGCTCTGAGTTTGAGATTTCTTCTGTTGAGGAAGTTTGTTTGTCGGGATCATCGTTAGCTTCTTCCATTTCAGACACATCTAGGTACTGTGTAAGTAGAGAGCTCATCACATCCTCTGCCTGCAAAAATAAAACTAACGAACACTACCATGAAGAAGAATCCATAGGACTAAGATAATGAAACCGAGTACGAGATATGTTATTGTCCAACACATGCCTTTGAACAGATGAACTTGCAGTTGCTTATGCCATTGATCTTTGCATTCCGTTCCGCATCTGATACAGCTGAAGCATTCATTTCTATGCCAATTACCTGTAAGAACCTAAGTGGTTAGTACCAAACCAATTAAGACAGGATCACTTTAATAGTTTAGCTCAACTTATTGTGTTCATCGCTTTTGCAAGTTAAAGTAGCAGAGTATTACCATACCAACACGATGTGCCAGTGTAAGCCCGATTGTTCCAGTTCCACAACATACATCGAAGAGTAACGTGTCGGGACCAAGATTAGCCCAATCTCCAGCAAGTGAATATAACTTCTCTGCGGCGCAGGTATTAACCTGGATCAATCATTTTGAAATCTATTACAACAACAGCACTTTAACCAAGTTACCAAAGATGCATCGATCCTGAAGATTCAATTATCACCTGAAAGAATGCTGTTGGGGATATGCTGAACCGAAGGTTGTTGATGTGATCGTGAATCCGAGCTTCGGTCAAGACATTGGTAGATTGGTCCTGATTTGTTCCATTATCTGACATTGGAATAGGCAGCAATCGCAGTGGGCAATCTGGTGGTGCAACATTTGATATTCCTACATGATCCTGAGCAAGAAACAATAGATAAAGTTATTCTCAGGTTTTGTATTTGGTAAAAAAAGATGTGAGAAGAAGTACTCACTTGAACAACTAATACAGTCAGAGGAAGAGGTGGAGAGCTTGCTCTAGCTCCTTCAGCAAATGCCTTTGCCATTTCTTCAAACTCAGTTGCCACTTCTGCCTCATCAGTATCAGTAGTACAAACCTGAACAGTTTCAGACAAGAAGGAGAAATTAAAACATGAGATTAAAGATCAACTACCATCCAAGTCAATGAACCGAGATACAAACCTGAACCATAAGCATAACTTCTGCAATTCTTGTCTCGGCATCTTCATCACTTGAAAACACGCCGGGTTTGCTCCCTTCTCGAACCTAAGATATATGAGCCAGGTGAAAGGAAAATCGGATTAGATAAGTCTTCATGCTTAAGCGACAACATAACAGCGTATCCTGCAATACACATACCGTCAACTGTCGCCAGAACCCACAACTTTTAAACCTATTCCAAACAGGGAGCCTTGATTTTTCTAAGAAACTCTGAAAGATAGAAGCATATCGACAAGCAAGTTTGGAGATATTGGGACAATTCACAGCTTCCTCGACTGCTGTCACACCAGCACTGGAAAGATTTTGCATTAGTTCTTCCCATGACACTTTGAAAGAAACACAAGTCTCGGAGAAGCAAGTATATACCTAAAATTCCCGAGCATGAATCCAACAGTTAACTTCCCTTCAACGGAATATCCAGTCGAGAACTCACACTTGTTCCTGTAACCATTTGTAAGCGGTGATTCTATAATCCCCTCGAGCTTACATGAAAGACCACCTGCAATGATTTAATGTATGAATTAAAAGTCTAATTCAATTAAAATGGAGATCAGAAACATTGGCTTTGTATAGTGTTCTTACCTATTTCCCTAGACTGAAGGACCCATTCTGGAAGTGATTTTCCATTTGGACAAGCTTTACGCGCATTCCTCGTCTGCCAAGAACAACAGAAATCAGTATGTTGAAGTTGAAACTACAAAAACAGCAAATGTACAATAGAAAAGATAACATGAGAAAGTTCCTGACAAGTTTTTTCAGCATTTGCATGATAGAAGCCTTCTTCTGTTCAAGCTGGTCTGCATAAGACAGATCTGCCAATGGAGTCACAGCTTCACGGGCACTTTTGATTTTAGCAGCCGGATTCTTCGCTCCGTTCTTGTCGGTTGTACGGGGAAGGACATCAGCGATCTTCAAACTCTTGTTATTAACATTTTTGCCTTCCAAAATCTGCAAGTATTCAATAGACTCTCAAACAACAAAAAGAGAGAATCGATAATTTTGACAAAAGGAAGGTAACAACAACAACAACACAAATTCACCTCCACACCGCTTTGCAATTGTTCTGCATTCTCAAATGTCAGAAAACCAACCATCATTCCTCTTCTTTTCTTCGCAAACTTAAAATCAACTCCCTGAAAAAAATGAATGAATCAGTAACTTAATCTATCCAAAGATCGATTCAACTACACTAACATGATCCTAGAAACTAAATCAAAGAGCTAAGTATCCTTCTTTACTCTTAAGACTTAATCAATGGTCATCTTTGAGTTCTAAAATTCTACTCTAAGACTAATCAATGATTATGTTTGAGATCATAAAACCTTAAAAGACTAAAACTTTACACTAAAGACTAATTCAATGGTTATGTTTTGATTTAAAACTTCAAAAGACTAAAACTTTACCTCCTCTCGGATAAACTTCTTCAGATCATCTGATTGCCATTTTGTGGGTAAATGAACTATGCATTTACTTAGCGAGAGATCATGAACACTATCACCACCTCCTTCACCATCGTTTTCATCCATCATGTCCTCCGTGAACATAACCTCGCCGTCTACCTCTTCCTCCGCGGATTTCACGGCATTCTCCGCCATCTTCGCCTTCTTGCCGCGCTCAGAAGTCGGGTCCCACGTGTTATCCGGTTTCTGACGGAGCTCCTTCTCGCCGTGAGCGTACTTGCACGTGCTTCCATGGCTGCACGAACCCTGACGCCTGAAATACGAGCAGAGGCTGGTCTTAAACCACGGCGAAGGAGTAACATTCGGATCAGAAGATTCGAGATTGGTCTTCTCCTCGTCGCGCTTCCGCTTCTCCCCCACTGCCTCCACGTCATCGGAAGACGGAACTGGGTCGATGGGAGGTGGAGTGATGTCGGACGGAATCTGGGATTTTAAGGTTTCGGCGGAGGAAGGAAACTCATCGATTGATGATGACGCCATTGGATCGGCGGGAGCGGGAGTGTTCTCGGACGGATATTGGGATGTTAGGGTTCCGGCGGCGGAAGGAAGCTCGTCGATTGATGATGACGCCATTGAAAGTTATTTTATTGGAAGTGGCGGAGTTTCACAACTATGTCTGATTCAGACCTTAAACCCTACCGGATTACATAATTTGGAACAGTTGTTTCTTTTGTCCAATATTCTGATTATTTTATTATTAAACTTTATAAAACAGAAAGAAAAATAAAAGGGCTATTTGGATCGAAAATTTTGCATTGGTTCTTTCCCTTTCTGACTTGCATGACCAAACACCACGTTGTGCAATACTAGTTGAGATTCATCCCCAATCCACGAGCTTCTCCAATCTCCACCATGTACCCAACACAACAGCCTAACTTTCTTGTCTTAGAATCTTGATCTTGACCTGTTCCATTGCCATCACGTGTCTTAGTTCTACCTCTGACATTTGAAACTGAGCTAATCAAACTGCTTTGGAAAAGACATTAGAATGATGGAATGATCCTCATATCTGAAATGAATACCCTAGCATTCTCCAAGTTAGTTATACTGTACGATTCTCATATATATTCATTAACAAGTCAATGTATCATTCATCTTGTACACAAAGTCTTTGCTTCGAATATAAATCTTATTAGGCAAAGTCATGTAACATAACTGACCTATGAGCCAACGTCACTTATATTAGTTTCAAACACTTTAATTGAAACTAAAGACTTGTCATTATAATTGAGCTGCACTGTGGTTTAGACCACAATTGTCATTTCAATTGGTAACTTGTCATTATAATTTATCATCTCATCAAATTTATGTTGAAAACAAGTGTAATCTTTAAATTTGTTGGTAGAAAATCGCTTTTACATGAAGGGAGAAGCAACTTATGAATGCTGATTGTTGGAGAAGATCATATAGCTGATGTGGATGGCACGAGGAACCTCAAATCAACTGATTTAGGTTAGTTATTAATGTAAATCGTAGTGAGGAAGAAGATGACTATGGAGATTGAGGTTAGTCGATGTAAATCGTCCATCTCGAAACAAAAATTCGAAAGCTACATTTTACTATAGGTGGATGTATCATGTCTCAAATATCAATGAACTTCGATAAAAAAAATTAATGCTTACTTGTGACTTTATAATTTATGGACAATTGTTACTTACACTTTATTGTTATACTTACACTTTATTGTCACCTTCGTAATGAATAGTAGAATCTGCAGAAACAATAGATATTCCACATGGTTTTCTTCTTCTACCTTGTTCTAAAAGCAAAATCATCCCAAACCACAAAGACCCTTTAACGATCCTAACCATACCAATCGTCACAACCATATAATATAACCACCAATTGACAAAATCCACCGTTCCCACATCCAAACCAAAGTTAACATCACCATCTATTGGTAATAACAACAGCAATGCCCTTTTAGCCTCTGCCACACCAACCAAAGCCTCTACTTCATCTCGAAGCTTCCACCACCACAATGTCCCGCAGCTCACAGCAAAAGCCACCTTCTCCGCCACAGTTTCTCCCCTCATGTGGCGAAAGCCCTCTCCGAGTAATGTGCTGTCGACCACCGGCCTCACGATCACCCGGTACCAAAGAAGCATCACCTCGTGAAGCCCAAAGAAGAACATGAGCCTAATCAAGAAACTCCGCTCACTGGTGATGATTATTCTGTTGACTTCTTCCGAAACCGTTCTTTCGAGGACTAGGCCTAGTCCGATGGAGATTTGTACAAGGGAAAGGACGAGCCACGAGACGCTGATATGTGGAGAGAAGGCTATCCAACGGTTGCCATCTCCGGCTGTGATCTTGGTGGCTAGAGCGTGGACTAGAGTGTATATGCTTGTTAAAGAAATGAAGACACATACAAAGGCCGGGTTCGTGTAGAGGAAGAATGATGATGCGGTTTGTGGCTGCGTTAGTGAAGACGAAGGAGATGAGAGTAAAGATAGGAAGAAGGAGGCTGAGGAAACACGGCTGAGAAGAAGGAAGGATAGAGGAAGGAGGAGGCTGAGGAGAGTTGTTGTGATTAGCCGGAACGAATCCACCGCCGGTGGCTTCTCCGCCTCTCCACACTCCTTGCCGCCGCCATTCATCTATCTAAATTTTGAACTAGAAATGCAACGTGGAGGAGAACAAACATAAGCAGTTGTCTTGACCAACGATTGCTTTTTATTGTTTGAACTTGAAGGAACGTGGTTTCCATGTTTTAAGTTCTTTTTGTTGTTGTTAGCTATGATAATATTAATACGAAGAAGTCTTACACAACTATAACAAAAATTATAGGCCAAAATACAAACATTCCAAAAAAAAAAGAGAATTAAAATAACTTTGAAAGACTGGTACTGGAAGGGAAAACAAATATATAATTCCCAAATTGTGAGGCGTTTCTAGATGAATCTTCTTTGTATACCTTATAACATAATTCGGTAATATGATGTGTATTACATGAGATCCTTCCCTCACCAAAATCACTGACTAACATGGAGCATGAATGGATTTACTTTTGCACATCTCTCACGAAAGCTCGACCTTCGATGGAGCCTCATGAGAACATATCGATCGGTCTTCACCATATCTATGCATCTATGCAAAAAGAAATATATATATAAAACAAGGTTTTATCTAAAGAAAAGAAGAAGAAGAAAAGAGGATATGAAGAGAAAGGCCGATGATCCAAAAGGGAAAGCAGAGGGAACAAAAAAAGTGTAAGCTTGCCGAAAGAGATAGAATGTGTGCATAGAGAAGTGAGGGTGGATCCATGTATAGAGAGAGTAGTACAGTTGATAAATAATCATCAATTTACAAATACGTATATTCATAAAATGCAAAACGATATCTTTCATTCCATATATAGATATGAACGTATTATATTCGATACATGCATGTAATATGAGAGTCATTGCCTTCAAAATAAATAAAAGAGAAATGAGAGAAATCAATGTCAACTACAAACAAAGTACGAGAATAATAATTTTAAGAAAAATTTTAGTAGTGGTGATCATTTTCGTGAAAGACATAACAGAGCTGCTAGACACGGCGACGTGGTGGTCATTTCATTATAGATCATTTTCTTTCATGTCGAATCGACTCTTATATTATCTACATGTTTTAATTAAAAAAAAGATATTGGCACAAATCAGGTCAATATTGGCACAGATCAATTAAAAAAGACCTGATCTTTAGGTTTGAACTGACAAATCCATGGACTTCTCCACCACATACCCAATAGTCTTAACTTTTTTTTTTTGTCTTAGATCTTGATCTTGGCCTGTCCCTAGACCTACCATTGCCCTCACGTTCTACCTCTATCTAATATTTGAGTTTGAGAAAATACCTTCTTCATGAACTCCAATCAGCATATCTCCTGAAGACGATTTAAAAACAAAGATCTATCACAACCAAACGTTACATGAACATCAACACAGAGAGCGTAAACAAAATATAGAATCGAAATTACTAGGAGACTTTATACGTGATAAAATCAAAATTAGAGGGGAATTGCAAGCTTCTAATTGCATACGACATGTTGAACATGACCTAATCAAAATTCAACTCGGTTTGATTTGTTTTTATTCGACTTTTTTTTTTTAATAATATATATATGATGTGCTTTTTTCATTTGAAATTAAGAATAAAATCCACACAAATGTATGTATATATACATATATGTATAATTTTTTTTTACATATCTGAGTTGCACTACAAACTCAATAATTATTACATGAATGCTATTTATTCAATACTAATAATCTTGGCTTTGTACATGACAATGATAAAGAAGTGAAATAAAACATATTAATAATTATGTGGTACATATCATACCTATACACGATCTACAGAAATCAAAAGAGCAAAATAATTCGGTTTCTACCTTATCCCCTCTATCAGTATTTTGTAATGACAACGTTTTTTCCATATCAAATAAATATGGTGAGATCAAAATTTGATCTATGTAGTGATATATAATAAAACCATGTAAAGTAAGGTTTTGATCTCACCATATATACTGGATCTATGTTCCCTCCATTATATTTGGTGTGGAGATTCTTAATAAAAAAAAAGCAATAAACAACATTAGTTTCGATATTGTAATATACTCCGTATTAACTACTACGGTACTAGCGTTGAGAATTGATATTTCTAATCAGTTATTGATCGGTGATTGTGAACGTGGAGACAGCTCGTGATCGTCTGGCTTAACTATTTTAAAACATATTGTTATTGAAATATGCATTCTTGTCAAAAAGAAAATACGCATATATATCGACAATGCCTGTGAGTAAACCGATACAGAGATCACCAAGTTACATTCATAATCAAAATCTCACGAATCACCAAGTTTACTCAGAGAATCTTTCTCGGTAACACTATGGATACGAAGACGGAGTCGAAGCTAGTATCACTTGTTACTGAACTATTGTCTCCTAGAGACCATGATGTTTCCGGTGCGTCAATCCACTTGCCAATTGGTTTTGAGTTGGAAACCCATGTAACTTAACACGTTCAATATTTAAACTTGAACCAGAGCTGGAGCTTATGTCACTCATCTATCAAGTATTGTCGCTTGTCATCTCCATGAATTCATCAAAGTGGGAGAAGCTTGTTTCCGTAAGCCCTCAAGTAAACGTAACATTTGAAGAAGGAAGATTTCAGGTGGGTGAAGCACTTCGGCGGAGGAGTAATAGCAAGTGGGATTGTCTCCCTTTATACTGGGAGTTATTCAGCTTAACGAGAGAAGGCCCTACCCATTTTCGCTGCCGTAATTGCAATGGTGAGAATCATAAAGAATACAACAAGGCTCCAGTTGAGATCAAATACGCTTTTCATCCAAAACATTCTCTTCAGCTTGTTTTGTTGAACTTTTCGATGGAATGGAGGCGTTGCAACTGCTGTGATAAATATCTCAAAGACACAATTTATCGTTGTTCAATCTGTGATTTTGCTATTAATGTTGCTTGTGCGGAGAAGCCACCATTATCATCGATTGACCGTCCGAGATGGCACGACCATACACTTGCTTTGTTTCCAAGAAAGGATTCCTTAACTTGTGATGCATGTGCCTCAACACAATCAAGCGGTATTTTCTATATGTGTCCCCCTTGTAACTTTGTGATCCACCAAAGTTGTCTCAGCTTACCATGTGTCATAAGAATATCCCGTCATCTCCATCGTATCTCTTATACCCCTTATTTTGGTCATGGAGATTGGTATTGTGGTGTTTGTCGCACAAAGATCGAAAATAAATTTGGAGGCTATTCTTGCATCAAAGAGGGTTGTTCGTATGTGGCTCATTCGAAGTGTGCCACACAGATCAATATCTGGGATGGTCAAGAACTTGAGGGAGTTCCAGAAGATGAAGAAGAAGAAGAGATCGAGCCTTTTGTGAGGATAAACGAAGGAATTATACAGCATTTCAGTCATCAGCATCATCATTTGAGACTTGATGAGACCACGGGCAGAGATTACGATGAAAGTAAGCAGTGTCAAGCATGCATCACCCCGATCTATTTTGGTAACTTCTACTCCTGTATCCAATGTGATTTCATTCTCCACGAAATATATCAAAATATATCACCCAATACATCCACATCTGCTCACTCTGGTAGGAAGATATGAAGGTGTTTTAGACTTTGATACAGATATATGTTCAGCTTGTGGTTGGTTTTGCAAAGCGGGTTTCTTCTATGAGTGTGGTAAAAAAGGATGTTATTTTAAGTTACACATGCAGTGTGCCACAATTTCCGAGCCATTAGTCCATGAAAGTCATATGCATCCTTTATTCCTAACATCAAAACCAGGAGAGGGAAGACTATGTTCGGTGCATGAATATATTAGTGGTGAAACATTCAATTGCATTGAATGCAAGTTTTCTTTGTGTTTCCGGTGTGCTACTTTACCTCAGAAGGTGAGGTATAAACATGATAAGCATACACTCACTCTATCTTATGGCAAGAATACAACTACGAAGACATCTTGGTGTGAAGTTTGCGAGACAGAAATAAAACTGGGAAAGTCGTTTTATACGTGTGATGAGTATTGTTCTCTGACCATGCACATTGAGTGTACGCTTGGGTGTGCTTTAGATGACTTATATATGAAGGTGGGTTCGTCGGGGACGGGGTCGGGTATGTACAGCAGTAAGAGGGTAGCTCATGTTCTACCCAACAATCATCATATGACTCGACCTATTTGCTCTTTTTGTGACAAACGTTGTCCACATAAGATAGTTTTCCAGTGCTCTGGATTAATATTTTGTTCCAGATTTTGTGTATATCGAGCAGATTCCTAGCTTGATAGTAAGAAATATCAGTGAATTTGTATTATGTTGTGTTGATTAGTCAAACATTGATGATATGTCCAATATTGTGATGAGATATTTCCACGGAGTTATTAGTTTTTCAAAAAGTACTTTGCTTTGCATCAGTGATGATTCTTGAAAGGTTATGCTCATGTCAGCGTCCATTTTTCGGATTCAATCGAAGGACAATTATTATTATTTGGATAAACCATTTTGCTTATATTTTTATCCATTTCATTTGCTTTATTTTCAACAATTACATATTTCATTATCATATCAAATCTGCGGAGGTAACTACGGAACAGGGCACTTATGAACAAGAAACTTCAACTGCTAAGCTCTTGACGACACCACGACAAGGGTCTCCGAAGACTCTGGTCGAAACTTGAATTTTGCAACTCCTCGATCCCACACATGCCTGCCACAGGACAAACTCCAAATATAAATAGAAAGTAGTAAAAAAAATTTGGAAAAATAGGAGAAAATTAAATTAAATTAGACCTTTTGCACGATGGAGAGAGATCGAGAGCTACTGCAACGGCTATGGCTGAAACTACCGCAAGTACCTGTTGGTGTACCGAAGCTTGCAAATGTTATAGAAGATATCACCTGTGTTGGGACAGGGCATTTTAGGGAAAGAACCGGACTGGTTCTGTTCAAGATCTTTGAGTCGGAAGTCCACGTGTCCACCGGAGCTGGATGAGACTGTGAAACCGTCAAACACAGGTTGCTTCCTGTTTGCCTTGTCGCGAATGATATCTTTGTCGGATCTCCTCCCATTTCTTCCAACAGAACAAGTGTGTTCCCGCTAGGTTTTATCCACGACCGAGGCACGTGATACCTTCAAACCAACAAAAAGACAATTAGGATTCGGTTCAAACCGATATATTCGATCCAAAACCGAACCAAATCTTTATATGTTCATTATTTTTTTTCCTTTGTCGCATACTAAAACCGAATTAAGAAACAAAAATCGAATATGAAATTTGACTTTTCAAAACCTAACTATAATATAAAGTTGTGTTACTTGGGTTACTATTATCATTCATAAACCGCAAAACCGGAGAACTCAAATATCCGAACCGAATTAGCTGAGAGATGTAAGATGGTGAGTACTTACAATGTCTGTGAAGGTTTTCCACAGTTCTTGAGGCATTTGTTTGCACGGTAAGATCCTCTATAGTCACATGAATCTACGCAACCATCGGTTCGTGCAATACTGATTGGCCAGTACCGACCAATGCTCTGTCCGTTCACCCACGCAATGCCTTTTCCTGTACCTGTGAAGTCTATCGCTACTGGATCACTACCAGAAGGAGCATCAAATGTTGTCTGAGAAACATAACAAGTGAGTGTTAGAGAGTGACAAGAAAAGACAAAAGAGTTTTCTCAAAATGTTTTTTGTTGGTGGTATCAGTTATCATCTATCACCTTGTACCAAATCAGTGGCTGCTTAGTGGGCAAAGGAGACTTTGAAACCCATTCAGAAGAATCTCCACTTCCTAAACCTGTGTCTTCTCCTTTGAGTCCAACCTATAAACCAACACCTGTTAAACTTGAAAGAAAAAGGTAGGACAAGAGTGATCTCTTGTGGTTGACTTCAAATCAAAAATGGAGAATCAATGCAACAGACCTGATAAGTCCACTGCTGTGAACCCAAATCGATTGAGCTACCACTTTTTGCGCTTTTAAGTGTCACAGGACCGGTGATTCCAGCTCCAACTAAGTCAAAGAAAGCTCCATAGTTCTGAGGAATAAGTTTAGCTAAAGTGGTTGAGTTCATCATGCTTAATAAAGACTTTGTGCAGTAATGTTTTGGTGATTAGAAACGAAGAGAACCTACCGCAAGCCCTACGGCCACACTGAGAAGATCTATTGTGTTCTTCCCAGTTACAAGATTAATTGGGATGTCCAACGAGATCTTCTGTCTGCCATTACCACTTCCTACAACCAAGAATCAATGGTACTCAGTTGCAGAGTTTACTTCAACTTCTTGTGAAAACTCATAGAGTAACATACATACCGGCAAGTTTTCCATTTATAAAAGCATACACCACTTGACCAATGGATTCGATGTGAAGGACGGCTTTAGATCCATCGTCAAGGAAAGTCTCATCGCCTTTAACATCCATCCTGTTTTAGATTGAAAGCACATGGTGAAACCTCTGCTAATCAAGAATCTTTTGTAAGAAGAGAAGTGGCCTAGTCTTACTTCAGAGAGTACCACAAG
Organism: Iljinskaea planisiliqua; assembly: GCA_900108845.1. Lineage (NCBI taxonomy): Eukaryota > Viridiplantae > Streptophyta > Magnoliopsida > Brassicales > Brassicaceae > Iljinskaea > Iljinskaea planisiliqua. The sequence continues at coordinate 7,984,656 of FNXX01000004.1, read as the reverse complement.
TAGTCACTTTTATCAGCTGTTGTGTTTATCTGCTCTAACAATCCAGGTTTCACGAATGCATCAGCCTTGGAGATTCCAATAGGTTCTTTAATGTAACTCCATTGTGAACCTAACTCCGAAGATGAATCAGCATCAGGCTTTAATGCTTGACGAGCAAATGTGGTAGACTCGGTTGCAGAGTTTATCTACATTTCAAGATTGGTATAAGTTGTTGCCATGAGGGAATATGATAAGTGGTGCTGAGCTCAAACAGTTTTAAAGAAGGCTAATGAAACAGACCTTTGCTGTGTTGAAAGCTACATTTTTGCAATCCGGCAAGATGCTTACGGACCATGCAGGCAAGTGATATGATTTGCCATTGAAAGTCACAGTTGCATCAGATTGTGTGCCAATATTTGCAAGAAAAGCAGCGCATGATCCAGATGATGTTTTATACACAGATGCCTGTGAACACAAATCATATTTTAGAAAATGATTAAATCAAAGCACTTTTCAAGAAGTGATTAATGTTGTTACCTCCAAATTTGAACCTAAAGAAGTAATTTTTGGATCTGTGGCAATCAAAGCGTCTTCACAAAGCTTAATAGCCTTGTGCAGATCTCGTAAGTGTCCCCATTTAGGTTGTCTAAGAAGTCCTGCAACAAAAACAAATCAACATCTCTTCAGTTATTCACAGAATAAACTACAAATCCAAGAAAAAAAAGAAAGTAGATTCCTTACCATACTCATCAATTGGAGCATCATAGTCATAACTAGTAGTGATTAATGGTCCTCCACTTGTTCTTTCAAAGTTTGTTCCACCGTGATACTGAACAAAAACAAGACATTATTTTAACAAGCTTTAACGTATTGTCTTGTACTCTAGCAGAGTAAGCAATAGCAACAAGAAAGTGTAACTTAATAGAGAAAAGAAATTGCCTTCTTGTGTTTGTTTACTTACCATGTAATAGTTCTGAAAAGTTCCACCTCGTTGGTAAAACCGTGCGACTGCAAATGCAAGATCTTCAACTGGTCTGTAAGGTGTAGGATCTCCAAAACCAAGGAACCTATACACACAAGAAAGTGAATCAAACACCAACTTTGGAGACGAACAGATTATACTTAGTAAGGTCAAGTAAAGAACCAAGAGACTCACCATCCACTCCAGTTCTCGGTCCACATCTTTGGTTTACTGTTTGAGTTAGGAGTGAACTGGTCGCAGTAGAAACCGTTGCATGTGTTGATCTACCAAGAAAATCAAGAATGTTTAAGTCAAACAACTTCATACGAATGTGACACACTTTCCTATTTTCAAGAACTCACAATGGGATCAGGAGCATCTCCTTGTTGGCACATGTTCCAAGGCACTCCAGTATCAAGTGAAAGAGCCATAGAAGCAGACCACTTCATATAACTTTTACCAGCAGCACCATAAGCTGAATCAATATTCCCGTATTCATTCTCAATCTAACATCCAAATCATGACAAAAAAAAGATTACAAAATGAGAAAAATTAACAATTATTAATCAGAAAATGATTCATTCTCCAGAGGACAAACCTGAGAGAGAATGATTGGTCCTCCTTGAGATGCATATAGCTTTTCTTGCTTCATTAAATCAACAATCTTGGCAGTGAATCGCTGCATTTCCGCCTGCAAAACACACAAAAGACAAACCACTTAAACAAACTATATATTATACATTTGTGACATAATAATAAACAAATAAAAGGAACACATCACCACCTAACCATACCTTAAATGGTTCGTTGTCAGTTCGAAACTTAATTCCAGGAATAAAATGTAGCCACACTGGGAAACCACTGTTACACAAAATCCACCATTTTATAAAATCAATCAATCCAAAACTTTAACAAAATCCCTAAACTAATCAAAAAACAAAATTTATATCCAGAAAACCACATTAACTACCCGTAATTCCATTCTGCGCAAGCATAAGGACCAATTCGTAGATGAACATAGAGACCAGCTTTAGCAGCAATCTTCACAAATTTGACTAAATCGTATCTTCCTTCAAAATTATACTTCAAAAAAAAAAAAAAAAAATCAGAGAAAAATACAATTTTGACAAAAAGAATCAAAGCACAAAACCCAAAATAGAACCGACCTTGTTCTTCTCAGGCTCGTGACCATTCCAGAACACGTACGTCTCTATAACGTCCAAGCCACCGTCCTTTGATTTCTGTATAAGGTCTGGCCACATCTACAACAAAATTCCAAAAAAAAAAAATAAAAAAAAAATATATTATTATAAATCTAAAGTCACATTTTACATTCATACATACACAAATATACATAAACCGTATGTATAGATGCGTAAACAGTGTAGTTACCTCAGGAGTGCTACGAGGATAGTGAATAGCTCCAGAGATCAGAATCTTCCTCTTCCCGTCTATTACAAGAGCACGGTGGTCATACGTCACATTCGCCGCCGTCGCCGCCGCCACTAACTGAAGTACAAGAACAACCCAAATCGTCTCTATCTTTCTTCCCTTTGCCATTTTCAAGATCGATGCAGATTCTTTGTTGCTCTTTTGGAATCTTTATATAAGCAAGAATTGGCTTGAAGATACAATATAAGGATCCTGTTGCTTCGCCGCTTTGTGTTACTGCATTTTCTTCTTCTTCTTTCGGATGATAATAATCAACTACACAATATATATTAGGAAAAAAAATGTTAGAAGATAAGATATATTTGCTTTCGCTTTCTTGAATGATATATTTTTTTACCGCATTGTTTGCTTCTTCCAAGGAAGAAAAAAAATGGCGTTACGCTTATGATTGATAAGCTTATGCGTCTACGTATTGCATTTCTTCGTGGATTTTCTTAAGTTTAATGGCGGGGGAAGATTAAAAAAAAAAGATTTGTGTGTAACTAATTATTATTATTACTAATGTTTTTAATTAAGGTTTTTTTTTGTAGAGTGATGAAGACGCGCGTTTAGTAGCCGAGACATGAAGCAAGTTATAAAGGCGTTGGTGGGGGAGAGAAGTGAGAGAGGAGGTTGAGTAATTATCGAGTGTTTCTCAGAGTTAATCTGTTACGGTGGACCCATTGATTTATTAGTTTGACAGAACAAAGACACGTGGTGGTTTAATGGTAGAGAAAAGTCACCGGAAAATGACTGGGCGAAGAAAAGATTGTAACTACGACTTACGAGGCCCTTACTCGTTTTGGGTTTTAACTAGGCTTGAAGGGTTAGTTTTGTCAACAATTTGAAGATTATATTAAATCTAGATATTTAATAATTTTAGAGGAATTTCCAAATGATTTTAAAGAAACTAATGATATGATGATATGATCTGAGTAGTGAACAATGCACAAGATTATATGTCATGATTACATTATTTTGTTTTTGAAATAAAGATATATATATCTATATATATTATAAATTATAAATAGTTATAAAACCTACCATTACTTCTAATAGAGTAATAAGTAACAAAAATATTTTATACCATAAACAAATAGTTCCAACTTTACACAAATGAAAGATAAGTAACACCGTGCCTATGATGCCATGTCAAAATCCATGCGTTTATAACTCAAATCATTTAGGTTGATTACTTATGTTTTTATGTCAGTGTTAGGATGTAAATCCCCATCCAAAATTTTAATTTTATTAAAAAGTAAAAAAAAATTAAAAATTAAAAATAGAGTAAAGTTTTCACCTAAGTGAAAATAGACTAGATGGACTTAAGCTGCAACTTTATATTTATATAGAGTGAATAGCACAAATAAATCAATCTATGCGATCACAATTTTTGTCTAAATCCGACTTAAACCAAAATTTTATTCAAAGAAATAATAGCGAAATTTAACTCTGACAGCTAAATTTATTAGAGTAAATATCAATTGATGTCAAATCAAACCGATTAAATTAAAACATTAAACATAATTTTGAATTATAAAAATAAAATTAAGATGGAAGATAGGAGATAGGATAGGAGATAACCAATTCTTTATACTTGACCCATTTTTTATACTAATTTTAATTTTGTTTTTCCATCTTAATTATTGTAAAAATTACAAAATTATCAGTATTAAACACTATTTACTTGATTATTTTCCAATTCACTACATTTTCTTTATTTCTATATTAAAACTCTTGTATATTTATCTAAAATACTATCGAATTCTTTTAATATTTTCATAATATTTTAATTTTCAAATTAATATTATTTACAAATTTGGACAATAACATAATGTTATCAAACAAAACTAAAACCAAGTTAATACACCACATGATATTGGTAAGAAATCCAATGCCAATACCCTTCCATATAAATGTTAATGATTTAATGTTGGTTATTATTAGTATATTTATCTATAATACTATGAGATTCTTCTAATATTTTCACACGATTTTGATCTTCAAATTAAAAATTATTTACAAATTTGGACAATAACATAATGATATCAAACAAAACTAAAACAAAATTAATACACCACATGATATTGGTAAGGAATCCAATTCCAATACCCTTCCATATAATTGTTAACTAGATTATAATCGGAATTTGTTATTATAAATTTTATAATCTTTTAATAATTCCAATACCTTTCCATATAATTGTTAATGATTCAATGTTGGTTATTATTAGTATATTTATCTAAAATACTATCAAATTTTTTTAATATTTTCACACGATTTTGATCCTCAAATTAATATTATTTATAAATTTGAACAATAACATAATGATATCAAACCAAACTATAAACCAAAATTAATACACCATGATATTGATAAGGAAGCCAATCCCAATATCCTTTCATATAATTGTTAATGATTCAATGTTGGTTATGATTAGACCATGCACAAAAATTAACTTAAATTATAAGGTTATCGTCTGTGTGTATGTAGCGTTACTTGTGAGTTGTGACGACAGATAAACAGATAATGTTGGTTCCAACGACTTAAAATAGACTGTAATGCCATTACAGCGTCATAGCTCAGACCACTACGTTCACCCACTCGAATCTGTTTTCTCTTTTTTTTTTTTTGTAAAGATAAAAGCATCGTAAATGGACTTTCAACACGTCAATAAATGAGATATCTGTCGGTGTGTTTACTAATATTATTTATCATTTTTTATTCTTTTTGTTAATAATGTAAATGCTGGTGTCTAATTATTAGATTCGGTTATATAGATGTTTATATATGCCTATTAATATGAGTCATGGAAAACAAATAATATGATATGAACAGTAAGAAAAAAATGTATTTAACAGAGAAAAAGGGGAAGAAGGAGAAAAAGGAGACCAAAAACAAAACCTGTTATATGAAATATGAACGATTTAATTTTTTTTTTTAAATACTAACATATACTATGCTGATTCCAGTTAATTGGTGACACAATAATATATTAGCACAAACCAATAAACTATAGTATGTTATAGGCAATTATCTCGATTTATTTACATTATAGTGTTCTATTATTTATATTATTAGTAATACATGCGCCAAAAAAAATGCATAGTGGTTAGATATGCAATAAAATATCATTGTCGTATTTTGCTGGTCATCATCACTTAGGATTTTCTGTTTATCAACCAAACGAATCTGTTTATCAACCAAACAAATTAGGATTCATTAACCCAAATAAAAAAAATGTTATAAAAGAAGAATATAAAAATAAGATAAAAGAGGGTATTATAAATGGAGAGCGTTGGAGATGATTGTCGTTGTCTCAACTAATAAGCCAATAAAACAAGAACATGTGACGCGCGTTTCCATGAATCGTCCGTGTTTGGTACTATAAGCGTAGCGACCTCATTCCTCGTTCTCATCATTTAACTCACAAGTTGCTCACCATATTTTCATTATTTTACTCTTCATTTTATTTTCATGTTATGTTAATACCTTTTTTTTTTTACACCATGTTAATCGTATGCAAATTATTTACCTAACCCAATGCTTTAGTCACATAAGTTCTGTGAGGTTTGAATTTATATATGTAATTATTTCAAAACAGACTAATTTCTTTCTTTTTTATATGTTGAATTTTCTTTTAACAAAAAATGTTGATTCTAGTCTTTATTGATGTTAGAAAAAAATACTGAAAAATGAGATCAGTGGCCATTTGCCATAACAAAATATAGATTTGGGCTTTATACCCAGTTATAATAGAGTCATCACATATCATGTTTTTAACTACAAATCACCTAATTGAATCATTTTCTATAGGACTGGGACTTTGGGTTTTTGGGTCGAGTTCGGTTCGATTTTTTGGGTTTAGATAAATAGAACCCGTTCGGGTTTTTTTAATTTATTCATCGGATTCGGGTCGGTTTATTTCGGGTTCGGGTCGGGTTTCAGGTTTTATATCAAATCCGATCAGGTTTTATTTCGGATTCAGATATTTTGGGTTCGGGTTTTTTCAAAATCAAAGTACCCAATGTAATGAAAAAATCGAAAAAAAATTGGGTATTTAGTGTTCGGGTTCGGATATTTTCGGTTCGGGTTCGGTTTATTCGGGTTTCGGTTTTTTGGGTTTAAACAAATAGAAACCATTCGGATTTTTTAGATTTATACATCGGGTTCGGGTCGGTTTATTCGGGTTTCGATTTTTCAGGTCTAGACAAATAAAAACCGATCGGATTTTTTGAAATTTTTTTCGAATTCGGATTCGGGTATTTCGGGTCGGGTTCGTGTTCGAGTTTCAGATTAAATTCCCAGGCCTAACTTTCTACTTGAAAAGTTGATTTCAAATTAATTTTCAAACTGCAATTTTTGGATTGAGCCAAAGAATATCGATAAAAAAGGAGGGACTTGTGTTGTGTAAATGCATCTCTCTAGTATACAATTGAGTTTAGAATACACTTTTTAAAAACTCATTTCTCTTTAATTTTTTCCACAAGTTTGTACATAAACAGAAGGGCTTTAACTTAACAACTTCTCGACAAGAAATAATTTCATTTCTGCCTTTTGTTTACGACTAGACATATAAACCAAAGTTTCTAGAAGTCTTCCTTTGAAGAAGAAGAAGAACCATTATCTAAATCACAGAGCTCTTCATTAACATCTTCTTCATCTTCAGAATCAGCTTCAGTGTCCGAACAACTCATATAAAGCTTATTCCGGTGGTTATCACATGATTCAGATGGAGAATCATCCAAGATCGAAAGAGGACTTCTATTACTCGGGTCATCGTAAAGAGCAACATGCCTATAGTACAGTTCAAGTTCCTTCTCCGCAATTGCTATGAAGTGTTTCACCGACTCCAGAGATTGCTCATACTTGGACTTTTCATACGCCTGCAAAAGAAACAAAACCATATTAGTAACTAGCAAACAAAACATATCCTCTTAACAAACAATGACTACGCTTGAGAATGATAAACAAATCTCTTTTATCCAAAGGAGACAAGAGATCATCATGACAAATCCTGTTTCAACAATGAGAAAGTTTCCAGTTTCGAAATCCTGAATGCACAACAACTTGCGGACTTACCCTTTTCTTCGACAATGTATCGATTGGTGACATAACTTTAGGCTGAACATAACCTTTCCCTCTATAGAATATGATGGTATCGTCACCGATTATGTTAACAGGCACACCACCACTGAGTTTAGCAAGCTCCTCCGCGTACTGTTGCACTTGTCCCGGCTTACTATTGTTGCAGATAACCTTAACGGTTTCATGTTTTTTCCAATGCATATGCATGTTTAGAATAACACCACCAAATACTCCTCTTCTCCCAATCGGCACATAGTTAGATCTTTTCTGACCCATTTTCTTCAGGTAGAAACGTTCTTCCCCTGTAATCTCATGGGGTCGAACCTCAGGTCCCTGCACTTTAGCAACTTCATACCGTTTTAGTTTCTCAAGCAACAATGCTTCCTTGATCTTGGCCTGATACAAGGAGTGAAACTTCAGTTACAGCAAAATTCATAGTTTTCGCTATTGAATTGTTAAAAAAGCTCACTGACCCTTTCAAGCTTGTGCTTTAATCTTTCCTCTGGATTAGCGAACTTCCTCTTCTTCCCCTTGACAGTAAGTCTTCGTGGGTCTTTCCTGTTAGCTGCATTTCTCTCCTCTCTTTCTTTCTTTCTTTTAAGCTTCAGCCTCTTCTTAGTCAACCACTTCCATTTCTTGGGAGGATCAAGCTCCCGAGTTTCAAACTTGGGTTTCCCTTCTGATATCACTAGGTTCACCGTCCCATGGCTATAGTTTCTACATATCGGCCTTGTAATGGTCGAGATGGTCGGTAAAAACGGTGTCTTTTTCGAGTACAAAGCCTCTTGGCTTTGCGGGAAAATTAGACAAGAATATAATCACATTTCAGACATAACATACTAACTACATTGTCTAGTCTCAGATTATATACGAACCTTGAAACCGTTGAGATGGTTGGTAACAAGAATGTTGATGTTGAACAAGCAGATTCTTGGCTTTGAGGAAGAGACCTGGTGGGGACAACTTGCGTTAGTACTTGCGGTCGAGGACAAGAGTTAACTTAGTAGCTATGCTGTTTGGTCTCAGATATACGAACCTGGCAGAAAAGAGAAGTGGATATGACGATCTAAGGAGCGATGAAGAAGCTCTTTGAAGACTACGAATCAAACCAATTGCCATCAAGAGTGTGGCATATAGCCTTCTTGAAAAATTCAAATATAAGAAAGAAAGAAATTTGCAGAGAAACACTCAACACATGAAGTTAAGAAGCATTTCATCGAACATGTGGTGAACAAACCTTTTGTTTTAAAAAAAAAAAATTGGCTTCAACAAGCAAACTCCATCACGAAGAAGACATTTCAAATAGAGTGTAACTCAAAATCAAGAAAGGGATGAGAAGATTAACGAATTAATGACTGAAGATGAAGAAAGAGGAAGACGATAGAAAGCTTCTCGAGAATCTACTCTCCGATCAACAATGTTATAAGTTTTTACAACAGAGATTTGTTATAAGTTTTTGCATTAAACGTAATATTGAAGGAATAGCCCATAAGCCCATAATCTCAAAAGCCCCTAAGCCCAACGAGGCCCATTAGTCTTGGATCGTATCAGATTCACGAGCAAGGTGTGATGACAACGAGAGATTGATAATGGAGGAGAGTTCAAGGAGATATATATAAATGACACGAAGCTCTGCTTATTACTCATAAATATCCCTAAGTCATTCGCATATTGTTCACTAAACCAAAACCATATTCTATGTTTTTAACACAAATTGAAGTTAAAAAGTAAATACTATAACAACACAGACTCTCTTGGTTTGATTTCTCTCAACTCCACAATGAAGAACAATCGGTGGACTTAAAAGAAACAAGCTCCGAAGAAGTGTCATAACCAACCAACCAATTGTTCTGTGCTCTGTTCCCAAAGATTGCATCTTCTGTCGGAGCAACACACGTAATCGCCAAACAAGAGCTGTCTCCATTATCATCATACATATTGTAATTGTCCAAGACAAGATCCGCACCGCCTGAGAAGTGCATTGTGATCTTCGGAAATAACTCTATGTCTTCAGTGTTGTAGCAAAGCATCTCCCCCAAGAAAGGTGCACGCTCCACGTTCACAACTTTATCCACAGCATCCTTTACCTTGTTGCAGAAGCTATCGGGCAAGTACGTGTAAGTGGTTCCAGAGTCTATGATTATGTTCCCTTCTAACGAGTAAAACGGTGTCCCCAACGTCTCAATGCGGTTCTCTCCAACGCTGATCGCTTCTAGGTTTAGGTAGTAGAAGTTAGGTTTCTCCATCCTTCTGAACATAGTGGTTGCTACAGTCCCGTCTCCTGCCACAACAGCGTTGCTTCCAAATTTGATCTTACTAGTTTCTTTACGAGAAAGGCAGTAAGAGAAGAGACCAAGAAAGTCTTCACCCATCTGAGAGATGAGCGACGTAGGTCCCCAATCTAGACCAATAACGCCCGAAGAGGCTGGAGCTATAACCGCTGAGTTGTTGTGGCCACAACCAATGGTGGTTTCAGCCATCACAAAGGGTTGTCCTGAAGTAGATTGGATCATGACCGTCTCGGTCGCTAAGTTTCCCTTGGAGTAGCTTTTGTCAGCGTAGCTAATATCGTAGATACAAACGCCGTTGTTGCATCTTTTCTCTTTGTAGGTTGAGGATCTTGAAGGGTCGAATATGGGATCTTGCTGGTCGTAGCAGTTAACACAAGGCAAACATTGTGTCCACATGATGCCACTTGTTGTGTCTATGAGGGCCTCGATCTCGACCGGAGGAGTACCGATTTGTAGCTTCATTAGGTAATCGGAGGTAGCAAAGACGGTGTCTGCGTAAGGAGATGATCCGGTCTGATCATCACCTTTAGAGAATCGAGAAGAAGAGGAATTAGAGCGACGGTGGATTAAGTTCATGGTGAAGCCACCGGGAGGTGATGATGAAGCAGTGGCGGTAAAGAGAAAACATGTAATGATTTGAAGAGAAAGAAGGATCATTGTGGCTGCAAGAGACATTATGATCGAATAATATTTTTGGTTTTGAGACACAATGGTATGTCCTTCGTTCATGCACATATTTTATACATGTTGGACGTTTTGTCGTAAATTTTAATTATCCTGATTTGTCAACGTCCAATTTTGTTATTTCTATTACAGTCCTGTAACACTTTGTTAAAGAAAATTTACATTTTGTTACTAATGTTTTACACTTAGCTTTGTGTTCCAGTTTTCCATTTATTTTTTTTGCTTTACATTAATGGAAATTAGATCACTTTGTTATAGCGAAACGTACATTTTCTCCAAACTGAAAAATTGTTATTTTAAGGTGATGAAGATATAGTTTTAAATTTCTAACTTATTGAATGACAAGACTTTCATCATTTTATCATTTGATTGAATACACCCGACACAAATGATCTTTCTTCAAATTAGACGAAGTTCTTGTTCAAATTGTAAGCAGACGACCAAAGAAAGAGATAAGACTAAAGACATCAAAACCATTTTTATTGTTATTTTCAAGGAAACAAAAACATACATTACATCTCACACTCATATGGTTTTATCTACATACAAAAGACAACTTATCTCACATTCTCTTTGCTCAATTCAAACTGCGATCAAAGCCAAAACGCTCTGGTTCACCCTCGTGCGGAGGCGCTGCAGCTGCTGTAGGCAGAATAACACCTTCTCTCTGGGCCTCAGTGAACCTCCTCATCGTCTCTTCATCGACTCCAAAAGCCATTGCCAATGGCGTTACATTAAGACTCCTTAGTAGCGAGTTCGATCCAACAAGAAACTGAGGTCGGTTCTTGTAAGCCGACGTGGTGAATCCAACAAACTCAAACGGTGCGGCCCGAGACGCGATCTGGCAAAAGGCAAAGTAGCGAGGTATCCAGAACACGTCTCCTACAGAGACTCTAGTGTTCATAGCAGAAGTTCCATTTGGATACACGACTTGAATCTCTCCAGAACCAGACAAGACTATGCCGTATTCTGTCGCTGTTGGGTTCATATGAGGAGCCATCATTGATCCCTGAAAATAGGTTTGAAACTCGAACGGTTTAGAACTAGTTTTGTCTGAACCAAACCAAACTAAACATGTGACATTATTAATCACATCTAGTGTAGTAATCAACTAAGAGATATGTATGAGTTATACCGCAGTGAGATTTACGAGATAAACGCCAACACCAGAGTATTTGAGAGGCTCGTAGTCATCAAAATCAAGAGCTTTACTCCATCCGTAGTCGTTTTTGAAATCATTTTTCCGATCATAAATGTTGTAGGAGTCCTCGCACTTGGAAGATCCTGAACCGCGGTTCTTTTCTCCCGTTGCATCCAAAATGGATCGTACTACGTTCTTCCAAGACCACCATGAGTTGTACTCTTCGTCTTGAGAGTTTCCTTGTTTCATCTCCAATAGTTTTTTGAGATGCTTATGTTTCTCTTCTCCTCTCAACTCCAAGAACTCGGTCCACATCGTGGGAGCTTGTTCCGTGATGTGCACAATCGGGCCACGGACTTGACTCGTCATCAATTCTTGCAGCTCCGGTCGAGAAACCTACATAAGTACAAGACCGATATGAGAATGAAAATGACAGAAGCAATATGAGAGTTTCACACACTAATTTATACATTTACTTCAGAAAATGCGAAATAAATCTCATATTTTTATTAAATGCAGACAAATAATCAAAACCATAATATTATCATTAAGGTTGAAATGTACTAACGTTGAATGCTGAAGTTAAAGTGTCTGGATCAAAGCCGGCGAGAACAGACGATGGACCTCCACCAATATAGAAAGGCTACACAGAAGCAGCAAGTCAGTCATACATCAACATTCTTTATAAATCAATGTGACTTTGATTAACCCTAATTAAATGTAAATGTTAAGTACTTGGAAAGTTTCGAAACCAAGACTCTGCGATGGATCAATACTGCAAATGACATGAAGGCGTTGGCCTCGGCCTGTGTTGAGTAAATAGAAAGCAGAACCAGCTGGAATCCAGTAGATGTCACCTCCTTTTAGTCTCTTCTCTCCGAATTCGTCTTTGCATATTACTCCAAGTGTTGCTTCACCTGCAAGTAAGCACATATTGACAGAGAAAGAAACTTACTTGAGACAGAAAGACAGATGTGAGTGACTGAAAGAGAGAGAGAGAGAGAGACAGAAGTTAATGAGGGACCTTGACGAATGAAGATGAGGAGGCTAGAGTCAAGATACTGAGGGACAAAGAGGGTTTTAGGTTCCATTGTTAGAAACCCAATGTGCATTGGTTTCTCAATGATCCTTCCTTTTGGAGATATCACAACTCTCATTTCTCCACCTTCTGATTTGATCACTTGCCTCCACTCTTTCATCATGAACCCTCCTCTTTGTCTTCCTCCTCCGCCTCCACCTCCGCCTCCTCCTCCTTCTCCGCCTCCTCCCTGCTCTTCTTCTCCTTCATATCCATTTGATCTCATCATCATGACTCCATGGCAAAACACAATCAGAAGCAAAAATGTATAAATTCTCTTGTTTTTCGCCATTCTCCCACTCTCGCTCTCGATCTCTCTCTGATGATATTCAGAAATGTTATACTATCTTTGTAAGAAGAATGCATGCGAGTATGTGTTATAAGTAGGAAGAAGTAAGATGACACGTGTGCCACATGCAAACATTTGGAGCATTCGTGTCTTATACACGCAGTTTCTTTTATTAGAGTTTGATACATTAACGTTTCCTTTCCACCACGGCACCACCTCTCGTTTCATCATATCTTTTTGCATTCCTTCTTAGCGGATAAAATATTTTATTATTCGAGATTGGAGGTCAGATAATCATGAAGACGAATTATATTAGACAGTGATTATATTCCAAAGTTTGAAGTGGCAGGAGCAGCATAGCTCAATAAACTATATCCCTAAATTTAAAATATTAATTTGCATAGAATGAAGATTCTTAAATTATGTAAAAGAAAAAATGTATTAATTTTTTTTATTATAAAATTATCCATAACCGTATAAATCTCAGGTTAATGCAATGGTCATTTAGCATCCTTGACTGGATCCATTACAGCATTTTCTATGATAATATTATTTAATCTAGTTTAGCTAAAATTAAAATTATAAATAAAAATAAAACTAATTTAAATAAAATAGCTGGTAATAGAATATTTTAACAAATTTTAAATTATTTCAAATAAAATATTTTCTATTACAAAATACAGCTTATTATCATTTAAAAATAAGCTTAAATATCAATTAAATACAGTATCATAATTGATATATAATAATTTACAATTTTTATTTAAAAATATATTAACCTCAAAATATCTTAATATAAATTAAAGGAAAAATGATTTGTTTTAATCTAAACAATTTTTATCGTGCTTTTTAATACAGAAATTTAATATTATACCGATTTTAATATAAATTATTTTTTAAACATAAATTATATGAGCTATTAAAATCCAAAATCATGCTGAATACAACATTGATCAAAATTATATACTTTTAGAATAATATCGATTTTCAAAGTGGACCATCCATGTATCTGGGTTAAAGCTCTTTTTTCAGGAAATTATATAACTCTTTTTCAGAAAATTATATAACTCTTTTTTCAGGAAAAAAGGTCTGGGTTAAAGCTAGAACTTGATCCTTACGAATCAAAGATTTGAGATAACAAACACTAGGCAATGGATCTCATGGTTTCAAAAATTAAAAATTTAGGCTTTTAGGCTTTTAGGCTCTGACTGCCAGATACTGGAGGAAAACTTTTCAGTCCGAAATATAGTTTTCCCCAAAATAGAACAGTACCGGTTTGGGCTTATAAGTAGTTTGAGGCCCAGTTCACTTAGCAAGCAATGGAAAGCTTGAGTTGTTGCGAGGAGATGGACTTGCAGATTATTCCAGGCCCACGGTTCAAGAGAAGAATAATTCATTTCTGGCGTTGTCAAAAGAACGAAAAAAAAAAATAAAAGGCAATGGAAATTAACAATGGGAATATCTTACATCAAAATGAGCAAACGAAAATTACAATCAGTATTTTCTTATTAAAGAATAGAAAAAAAAAACAAAAACATGCGCATAACGCGGATATGTATATAATATATTCATCTACTAGTTCACATAAAACTTAGTAATAGCACTACAATCATTTTCTGAGAATAAAAATGTATGTTTTACTATTTCTAAAATATTAGATAGTCAAAATAATGAAGTTAGAGTTAATAAGATGATACTTAGAAAAAAACAAAAC